>JBBBDQ010001389.1:5362500-5512500 GCA_037127315.1 Ascarosepion bandense
TATCTATCTATCTATCTATCTATCTATCTATGTACATCTGTTCATTATCTATCTATCTATCTATCTATCTATCTATCTATCTATCTCTGAAAACTAAATACATAATTAAACGGTTATAAATCCAGAATTTGTTTAGACAATGTAAAAAAAGTTGCTTCCTTTAGAGCGTTGAAAAATAAATAAATGATAATTGCAATCAGAATATTAAAAAAAAATGTTTTTAACAGAGGAAGTTAACCATGGATCATTAAAACGGAAATAAATTGAGAATAGATACATCAAATCACACATATAACACACAGTGCAGAATAAGGAATACATACATAAAATCACGATGTGCGTTGTGGTGCAGTGGATATCGGCTCGGAACGAGAAATCGGGGAGCCGAGTTCGAATTCCAGTTGAATTCATTGCATTCACTTACGCGCAAATACCCTTGGGAAAGGTATTAGTCCGTCTCTTCCTTCCAGTTATGGGTCAAATCACAGGACAGGTTGGGTTCTCTAGCCTTGGTTGGCAACCAGTCTACCGCAGAAAGCAATGGCAACCTACTGCGGGATAATCTTCTGCCCAGTCAGTCATGTCTCTTTCGAGACATGATCGCCCAAGCGTGTATCACGTATGGCACTTAACAGACTGAATGACTGACATAAAATCACACATACACAAAACAATTATGAGGAAATATATACACACAAAATGGAGGAAAGGAATAGACAACACAAAATAAATACCCAGGCAGGATATATACATTAAATACATACATTAAATAACACAAACACAAAAGTAATTTAGGAGAGAACACACACACACACATACACACACACAAAGAAAAAAGGAAAACCAGACTTAAACAAATGAAGGCAAAAAGAGGAAATAGAGGAGAGAGGTAATATATACTGTCACAAATATTAGCTAACAAGAAAGAAAAAAAAATTTGAGTAAATAAGAAAAATTAAAAAAACAAAATTTCCAAAAATATCCTCCTGAAAACAATAATTTTAAATTCTTTTTGGTCTCACTCCAACAGTTGGAAAATAAAAATAAATGTTAATTTACATCAGTCAGTTAAGGGCCATACGTGATACACACTTTGGTGATCATGTCTCGAAAGAGACATGATTGACTGGGCAGAAGATGTATCCCGTAGTAGGTTGCCATTGCTTTCTGCGGTAGACTGGTTGCCGACCAAGGCTATAGAACCCAATCTGTCCTATTATTTAACCCATAACTGTAAGGAAGAGACTGATTAATATCTTTCCTAAGTGTATTTGTACGTCAGTGAATGCAAGGAATCCAAGTGAAATTCGAACTCGACTCTCCGATTTGTCATTCCGAGTCGATATCCATTGCACCACAACGCACATAGAATGTTCTAAAGACGTTCATGACAAGGAAAGTAAACACTGTATAATTTAACGTAATAAATTAAGAATACAACAAATAATGCTACAGACTCACGGAATAAAGAGATATACATTAATCTGCACATGTACTAGGAGAGAATATGTAGATATATACAAAAAATATATAGGAATAGACAAATGCTCAAAAAGCACACGGACGGTATATATGCATTCATTAAATCCCACAAATACATAAAAATCAAGAGAGAATAAATACGCACACAAAAGGAAGGGTAAGATAGGAATGAATATATCTAAACTTATTTATAAATGGAACTTTGTCTGCATATATATGTGTGTGTGTGTGTGTGTGTGTGTGTGTGTGTGTGTCCGTTACCTATAGACTCCGAAACGGCTGAACCAATTTTCTTAAAAATTTACACAGTTGTACTATAAGCGTCTGCGAGTGTTCTTAGCTAGGTTTTGTGTCGGGGTACCCCCGATAAATATCGAAGATCAAAAAATCGGGTTATAGAAGGAGTGGTCCGATTTTAATCAAATTTCATACACTCATAGACAAAGACATAAGAAACGATATTCAGAATTTCCAAGGTTGCAGTTCTTACAATAGTGCAGAAAATCGATAATATATATATATATATATATATATATATATAAAAGGCAAGATGTTTGTATGTGTGACTGTTTATCTGCCTGTATGTCTGTATTTTTTCAGCCCTTTTATTTTAGTTTTTGCTTCAGGTTTTGCTGAGTAGGTATAATTGTAGTTCTTAGTCTCAGCCATGATACCATTTACTCAGAGAACTTATTTAGCCTTCAAAATTCAGTTTACGACGAAAAAAATTATTTGATATCGATACCAGGAAATCAAAATTTGACTTGCATCCATTCATTTTTCTTTCAGTCTACGGTTTCGCTTTAACTGGAAACAACTATTGCTTTTTAGTCTTTCGTGCCAACGTTCAAAGAGTCTGAGCTCCAGGACCACGGATTAGTTTTAAAGCTTTCATTACACCCGAGCAACGCCGGGCTATACTGCTAGTACAATATAAGCCCACAGAGTAAGCATCTAAAAGAACAACGAGGAAGAGAAGGGAAAAGGAGAAAAGAAACCCGATAATACACTTACAGACATAAATATTAACTGACACAAAAAATTTAACGATGAAAAAATATTTTTTCTAAAAACTCTTTCAAAAGATTTTTTAAACATTTCTCTTTTAAAAAAAACTTTTTTAGGATTTTTTAAAAACTGTTATAAAAATAAATTTTACAAGAGAAAGTATTGTACAGAAAATGCAAATGCATAAAATAACACAGAAAATGACGAATAAGCCAATGTAGTAAAAAAACAATGTACAGTACCAAGTGTTCAACATTACAAAAACAAAGTCATTTTGCAACCGATTTAAATATAGAAAAATGAAATAAAGTAGTAAAAAATATAGAATAACTCAATTAAACTTATAAAAAATTTTAGAGGCCAAATTATTAACAAATAAATTAATAAAACTAATAATAAATGATTTATGAAGTAGAAAATAAAAAATAAAATTTGAATAAAAATAAAAACAAATCTAAAATAATAATAAAGGATTGGAATCGCAATGGAGAGGTAAATAACAGTTGAATTTGCTGGAAAATTAAATTAATCCTACAAATCCCAAAATTTAAATTTATTCTTGTGACTACATTTAAAAATCACTTAATTCCGTTGGTTTAAAGCTGGTATCTACCACAAAATGTAATTATTTTTCTTCTTTCTTTTAAGCATAGGTTACATCTATTTCTAAAGCTAATAAGAGTTAGTGACTTACTATCTTCTATTCGATCTGTGGAGAGAGACCTCTATCTTTTAATTCCCAGAAATATTTAGATAGAGCTGTCTGGAATTTAAGGTGGAGCCTAGAGAAGGAATATTTATGATAATAAAATCTATTTTTCCAAGGTCCGGCAGAAATTCCAAAATATACTGTTCTTTCTTTACCGGATTCGTTAGGGAAACTAGTAGCTCAGTATAAGACTTTTTCAGACATGCAATCTGTGTTGTGGACCAGAATAGATCCGGAAGAAAACACAACTCGGGTATTAGTGTAATAAAGATATATTTACGAAAAACAAGTAAAAGTATTACACGTCATGCTGACTGCAAAGTGGAGACCAACTCAACTCCTCTGTCAATCGTCAATTTCTGAACGTCCACTTGAGACAGTCTTCCGATATTTATAGTCATGAAAAGGGTTCATTATGGTACAACGGGTAGGTCAAATAACAATATATTTAAAAATACATTTGGATTGACGAAATTATATGATATTGAATAGATTAATGTTATGAAATTGTTATTTTATATTTAGGGTCTGCTAGAGTTACAGTATCTGCCTCAGTGTTGAAGCCTGTCTTATTTGTTATCAACCAGAAATCTGTCAGATATATTAAAGGCTTTAGTAGGAATAACACACTAACACCTGAGGTAAAGGAAAGCAGAAGGAGTCGGGTAATTGCTGGAGTGGTACAATGAACAGACCATTATTCCAGCATCTTTATCGATGGATCGTATATACTAGTTCCACTTGAGGTCTGGTTTGTGTTTAAGTACTCTACCAATTTGGGAACTCAGTGTTTTCGAAGCTTGTAGAGTATCGCAAGTTGAAATCTATTATAATCCACGTCCCCTCCACTGAGGCAAACGGAGGAAGTCGGCGTTTTTCAAAAACTGATAAAATATGCGGCATAAAAGAAGTTTCTGTTCCCATTTTTCAGCATCTTTAGCGATGGATCGTCTGTAAGAGTTCCCTTGATGTCTGGGTTGAGTATAAGTGTTGTAGCCAGAATAGATCCGGAAGAAAACACAACTCGGGTATTAGTGTAACAAAGATATATTTACGAAAAACAAGTAAAAGTATTACACGTCATGCTGACTGCCAAGTGGAAACCAACTTAACTCCTCTGTCAATCGTCAATTTCCGAACGTCCACTTGAGACAGTCTTCATATATTTATAGTCATGAGAAAAGTTAATTATGGTACAACGAGTAGGTCCATCAACAATCTGGATCAGTCAGTCAGTTAAGTTCCATACGTGATACACGCTTTGGGCAATCATGTCTCGAAAGAGACATGACTGACTTGACAGAAGATTATCCCGCAGTAGGTTGCCATTGCTTTCTGCGGTAGACTGGTTGCCGACCAAGGCTATAGAACCCAATTTGTCCTGTTATTTTACATATAACTGGAAGGAATAGACGGATTAATACCTTTCCCAAGGATATTTGCGCGTAAGTGAATACAATGGATTCAACTGGAATTCGAACTCGGCTCTCCGATTTCTCGTTCCGATATCCAATGCACCACATCGCACAATTTGGATAGTTATCCTTAATTCTACAATTACAGTGGGGATTTATATTTATTTGGTGATTATTATAAAAATTGTCAAGTATTTTATTTTTATTAGAATTAATGATGCTATTGATCTTGCTTTGAGAGGAATAACTAATTTTTAATGTTTTTCTATTAAAGCTCTTAATTAGTGGGTTGTTAACAATAAAATGTTTATCGATCAATTTCAGAAAATATTGACCTCCAGACCAGATTCTAATTTTAGTCTTACTATGCCTGGAGAGTTAATATTTTTTTCTTTCTTCATCGCTCATCCATTGAAAAGTAGGCATTTTTTAGTGCGTAGACCCCTTGTCATAATTTCGGTCTTTTTAAATTCGAACACTGGTCTGCGAACATCAGGTTTATCAGTTTTTCATCTTGGCACAATTTATAGAGTTTATTCTCCACTTCGCACGTGTAACGCCAAATTTTCGTCATTTCGTCTTTTAGCTCCAAAACATATTTCAACATTTCAGAACTAGATGCTATATAGTTTTAATAATTTTTGAATGCGCCTTTAGTCGGTCCAATGGAAAACATTGCAAGGAGTCCTTCTACCTTAAATTCAGCTCGATAAATAAGACTTTTAGTCAAACATTTGCCGTTTAGTTACATATATTTATACTAAACGTGGACATACACCTCTTTCTGGTTATATATATATATATATAGTATATCGAGGCAGCAAGTAATTTTCTAAACATATGCTGTTAAATATAAGAGACAATGAATGTCTATTATGCTTAATCATGAGCCGTTCTAAACGTCGTATTTTTGCTTTAATTTCAGTTGAAAATAAAGACAAAAATTCTCCAACATTTGGATAATTATTTATTGGTTTTCTTCTAAGCTTTCGGCTCACATGAGCCATCTTCAGAGATGTTGTTTAAATTGAAATATTATAAAATCCACCATCACCGACGATTTTATTTTGTGTTGACATAAAACTCCGCTTGGCAACGGCAATAGTTACCAAAAATAATAAACGCAGTTCTTAAGTTTGCGATGCGGTTTTATGACATCACACCGCGGGATAGCGCCAAATGACAACAAAACCATGTAGTCAAATGCAATGTAATATGTTATTTCCTGTTTATATATATATATATATATATGAATGGTTTCATCGAGATAAATGATTTATATATTCTCGTAATCCGTAGAGTGTGGGTGTTTTCGGGTGAGGTTCGAGGTATTTTCACCAGGTACTGTATTCGTCTTTTTAATAATTCCTTGGTTTCATTTTTACATTTTTGTGTTTCTTTTATGACCTTGTCTTTGTCTATTTTGTCATAAATGGCTATAAAAATATTAAAAATTAAAAGAAATATGTTTTTTGTTTTTTAATCGTATAATACATAAATTGATCACAAATGAAATGAATATTAACTGTATACAATACTGAACAGTGTAATTTACTCACTTTCGTTATGAGACATTAAATGACGTCACTTAGTATCGACCATAATTGACCGAGACATTTGAGTTGACCCGAAAAAAATTTATGAGTGGCTCTTAAATTCAAAGGCGCATTCATATACATATATAGTCATCCACAGAGAGATCTGTTTCGCAGCTCATCATTACGGTTAGACATCCGATTGCTTTTTAACCCAAGATTGAAACCTCTATATCTCTCTCTCTCTCTCTCTCTATATATATATATATATATATATATATATATATGAAATGAATTGTTTGAACATTATTTTTTATCGATACTCGTATTTAAGTAGATATTCTGTTTTTAATGAAACAGTATTATATATTTATTTCTACCGGCCTGATTATTTACGATAAATTTTTATTACGAAAATGTGTGCCATTCGGCAGGATTCCAACCTGCGACCCCTATTTATATAGGGGAGGCTATCATTTGATCTGGTAACGTCTTAGACCTCTCGACCACGAATAGCCTCCAGTCTAAACGAGGTTTTTATCAAGCCTATATAACACAATTTTCGATTCATCGTAAACAAACATATCTGTTCTGAAATGTATCGTAATGTCAACAAATGTAAACATGTTACGGAAATCAACGAATTTTAACGAAAGTTATAAGCAACCGACAATTTGAAATGAATTGTTTGGACATTATTTTTTATCGATACTCTCGTATTTAAGTAGATATTCTGTTTTTAATGAAACAGTATTATATATTCATTTCCAATTGTCGGTTGCTTATAACCAAGTTTCGTTAAAATTCGTTGATTTCCATATATATATATATATATGGAAATCAACGAATAATTAGGTAGGTGGCATATAAGACGTCTACTACAAGAAGTGGTATGTTCAATATAGATAATTGATTTATAACAACGAACGAAGTCTTGTACTGAGCATTGAAATTCATACACTATATTAGTCATCGATAGTTTAGATTTGACGGGTTCATTTTCGTTAGAAACCACAAAGTTTGCAGTCTTCCATTTTCGATAATATATTATAAGTTTTAGATGTTTTTGAGGAATTACAGCGGAAATATGGTATTTAATAATTTCTTGTAGAGCGAATTCGTTTTGCTTATAATTATTGTGCATTTGGTTGCAATAAAATATGTTGATATTTTTTGTGTGCTATTTTTAGTACTTGTATCGTGTGTGTTTTGTAAGAATAATTTTATTTGTTTACTAATGATATAGTTGGAATAATCATTGTTGACTAATATTTGTTTTATGTATTTTAGTTCGCTCAAAAAAATTCTTTGGGGAGAGGAATTTTGCTATTATAATTTAGAAGACAAGAGTTCTTACTGGTGGGTTATTCTATACAAATAAGTGATAAATTCTTTCGTTTTTAGCTCTATATTAACATCAAGGAACGGTATTTTGTTATTATCCTTGAGTTCATAGGTAAATTCTAATGTTGAATCATTTTCAGTATTTGAATTTTGATTTACAATTTTGTCCTTATTTTTTATCAAAACGAAAATGTCATCAATATATATATATAATATATATATGGACATTGACGTCAACACCTAGCGGTGACACTATGTTTCATAGTTAAACGCAATATATATATATATATATATATATATATATATATATATATATATATATATGAATGAACAAAGACAAAAGGACAATTTGTCTTACCCGATGGCTTTCATCCTCTGATGGAATTTATGAAACCAAATGTAAGGATTTTATTTTGAAGCAATTATAAATTAAATAAAAAATGTTTGATGTAAAAAAAAAAGATTAATTTAAGAATCACTCATAAATTTTTATCAGGTCAACTCAAATGTCTTGGTCTATCATGGCCGATACTAAGTGACGTCATTTAATGTCTAATAACGGAAGTGAGTGAGTGATACTCTCGAATGTTTTATGCAATTAATATTTATATTACTTTAATTTGTGATTAATTTATGTATTATACATAATTCATATTATTTAAAATATCAGGATGTTATTAATTTAACAAGTTTCTTTTAATTTTTAACATTTTTATAGCCATTTATGTTGACTTGGGAAATGTTTCTGTAGAAATAAGCGAAGACAAGGTTCATAAAAGAGACACAAAAAAGTAAAAACGAGGCCAAGGATTTATTGCAAAAATGAATACAGTTCTTGGTTAAAATGCTTCGAACATCACCCGAAAACACCCATACGCTACGGATTACGAAAATATATAAACCATATATCACATGGTTTCCCAACCAGTGGGTCGCGAACCCCTCCCGGAGGGTGCGGAACCTTGGCTAGGGAGTCGCGACGCATTGGCAGGGGAGCATGTAGCCTTGTTAGAAGTAGCTTGGGATAACATTAATTGTATTTCATCAATTACATTTTTCAAACTGTTACATTTTTTTTGTGTAGATGCAAAGTGATAGTTATGACAAACGTTTTGAAGGTTGTTATTTCTAAGCCTTAAAAAAAAATTAATGCATACATTAACCTTATGTCTGTCTTGTGTGTCTTACTCTTCTATATACCTCTTCTTTTCAGCACTATCCAACTTTGGCAAGCAAGAACTGAATCGTTCCCTTGCCAAATCTCTTTAAAAGACGTCTTAAAATTTCTCCAATCTTATAGAAATCACAATGAATGCGTTCCAAATGGATTGGATGTTGGAGATGACATGAGATTGGCTTTAACAAACACTTGGCCACAAATTTCAAAGTCATCAGGCATCTCACTAGCTGGGTTGGATAGCTTTGTAAACCTATGATAATATTATTTTAAGAAATATATGTTCGTTTTGTGAATTCAGGGTGGACCAATGTGCTTTAATTTGGTAATAAATAAATACAGAATTTTAAAATATGTTTTAGATGTTTCTTTCCCTGTCCTTCACAGAAAATAAAAAGAAAATAAAGCTGCTGACATTAAGCCCTAAGTAGGGGGTCGCACGGATTTCAAACTTTTAGGTAAGGGGTCGCAATTGCCAAAAGGTTGGGAATATATATATTATATCCCAAAATACATATATATATGACTAGAAAGAGGGGTAGGTCCGCTTTGTATAAGTTCTCGCTGATGTTTCATGAAAAGTAATGTTTTATTTACAAAAATTAATAAGAAACATTTCACTGAAAGTATTGTCCATCAGTAGCCACTACTTTTTTCCATCTTTCTGGAAGCATTTAAATTCCACGTCGGAAAAAAACGACACATTTTTTGAGGCTAACTACGAGTCGACCCAGTTTTTTGGCAGCTTCATGAGAATGAAAGTTATGCTCAGTCAGACCATGTGCCATCGATCGGGACAATGTCTGGTGAATACGTCGGGTAGGGTAGAACGTCCCATTTAAGTGTTTCTAAGTAGGTTTTCACCCGTTTTGCAACATGTGACCTAGCGTTGTCATGTTACAAAATCATTTGTCCTGTCTCTGTTCGCACAGTGGCCATTTTTTCCTCAATGCTCGACCCAAACATATCAGTTGTAGTCGATAGCGATCTCCTGTGATGGTTTCGGTCAATTTGAGCAGTAAACTACATCCAACTGATTCCACCAAAAACAGAGCAAAAGATTAGAATGATGGATATTCGGCTTTGCCGCTAATGTTGATGCATGACCGGGCTTACCGCACGATATTTTACGATTTTCATCGCCGGTCACTGTACGATGCAATATACTTTCCTTTTATTTTCTACTTTGATTTCACAGAATTCTTGTTTAGACTTACAGCAAAACAACATGCAGAGATTTGTTTAGACGCTTCAAAAATAATGACCTTGATGTCAAAGTTAAAGAACGCTCTGGCGCACCGAAGAATTTTGAAGACGAAGAATTGGAGGCATTACTACATGAAGGCCCATGTCGGGCGCAAACTGAACTTGAAGAATCATTAGGAATTGATCACACAATAATTTCGAAACTTTTAAAATCATTAGGAATGATTCAAAGGAAAAATTATGGGTGCCGTACGGGTTGAATTCTAGAGATGTCGAACGCTGTCTTGTCACTTATGAACAGCTGGAAAATGAACATGGTCGTTGTAAGTTTGAACAAGAATTCTGTGTGCTTCAGCTCCATATTTTTCTTAAATAAAGTAGTGCAGTAAAATTCCCCGCAAATACACTTTCGTTGGAACGACATCCGACATGTTTAACGCTATGAAAAACAAAGTTGTTTACACTTCGGCGGAATGACATACATTAAAATTCAAGCTTGCTTATAGCAATTCCTTATAGATGCGTTGCCATTTGAAACTACACTCATGCAGTTCTTGGAACGCCATCTGTTGGAAAGCAGCGAAAAAATATTCAGTGTCCATTTATAATTATGTGCAATGAAGTGGAACATATCTGACTAAAACTTTGCTTATCAAGCTAAAATCAAAATAGGAAACATCTCTACGATGGCGCACATTGGATCAACCGAAAGCGCATTCAAAATTTATCATAATAATCTATCTGGTTGTAAAATTATTGCAAAAAGCACTACACCGTTGAACATTTTTTGGGAGATAAAAGATGAAATCAGCTCTCATCCAAATATAGCATGGAATATAGCGAGAAAAGTAAGAGTTAGTTTTCATACCCAACACCTTCCACGTGTCAGTTTTGCCCAAATGAAAAACTGGTAATCCTGAGGTTCCGAGATCGGCGATCGATGTAAGGAGGGTCAAGATTATAACAAGGGGTCTAATCACTAAAAACGTCTACTTTCCAATATGTAAATATATGGGTTCCACTTCCGACGAAGAAAGGAAAAATATTGCCCCTCCATATTTAAGGCCAACATCACAGGCATTAAATTAGGCCTGACGATCCTTTCTTTCGTTGGTGAAATTTAAGTAGCTTCCATTCTGCTTTTTATTCTGTATTTTGATTGCAATATATATATATATATATATATATATATATATAATAACTATAGTAATTATAACAATATTAATAGTAACAGAAATAATTCTGCTAATACTAGTAATAGTCATACTATATATATATACTCATTTAGATATGTGTGAGTTTGTGACCCTGGGTTTCACGCTCTTGCGATCGTCAGACAAACTGATTAATTTTTTAAAAATATTGGATATATGTAGGGCTGCGTATATTGGTGTATTAGGTTGTCCCAAAAGTTCGTAAACACTTGCAAAAAATTGAAATTTTACTCGACAATAATCTAAGGTTACCAGAAAACACTTGCAAAAAATTGAAATTTTACTCGCAAAAACAACAAAAATTATTGCTCAAAAGACCATCAATTTCCCAAACTTTCTGCCATCGATCTGCAAGCTTTCAGATCTGGTCAAAGTACCATTCAACTGCCTTCGAATCAAAGAATTCTTGATACGCTTCCTCGACTTCATCAAACGAGTCGAATCGGCGACCCTTCAGAAAGTGTTGCATTGAGCGGAAAAAGCCGTAATCTGATGAAACACAGTCAGGACTGTAGGCTGGATGTGGCAGAACCTCAACACCGTCCAGCTCTTCAAACTTGTCTTTAATCTTCCTGACGGTGTGTGGCTTGGTATTGTCCTGTTGCATCAAAGTGCGCTTTCGGTTGATCAGAGCCGGGTACTTTTGCTTCAACTTTTCGTAGACCCGCTCAAGTTACTGACAGTAAAGTTCGACACTGATGGCAGGACCATTCGGAACCAACTCAAAATGCACGATTCCTTTAAAGTTCCACCAAACGCACAACATGACTTTCTTACCGAATCAATCTTGTTTTGGAATCTACGGTCTCTTTCCCTTTCTGAACCCATCGCTTGTCTCGATTGTGCTGGACCAGATAGGCCCATTTCTCGTCGGATGTCACAATGCGCTTCCAAAAGTGCTCGTCCAATGGTTTGCTGAGCAATTGACGGCAAATTGGAAGCAATCGTCTTAGGATGACTGCTCTATAACACTGTCAGCTCTCTGCCTTCGGGTAGAGGGCGCTCTCAGCTTCCGAGTAGAGAGCACAAACCCAGTCGTGGTTCCGCCGAAGGGTAGAAGCACGACTGGGGAAAAATAGACAGACATTTTTTGGCCCGGCTATATGGCCAGGAATACCCACTATAAAATGACCATGTGTCACATCCGGCCTTGCGTGGGAAGGCTAGTAAATACAGCAATTGACGGCAAATTTCAAATTGTCTGTTGGTTTGTGCTTCGGTGAGTTCGTGTGGATCTTGGCGCGGCTTTTTGCTTCAAATGTCGGTGAATTCTCGATTTGCCAACTCCAAGCTCATCAGCCAATTCTCGAGTGCTCGATGAAGGCGCAATGTCCAACCTGGTTTGCAAGTCTCTATCATCCAACTTTAACGGCCTTCCGAACGAGGCTTATCTTCAAGACTCATGTCGCCAGAATCGAAACGCTTGTACCACTTTGAGATCGCCGCATATACAATTGTTCCTTCACCTTCGGCAGCACAAATCTCTTCTGCAGCTTTTCTGGTTGAAAGACCTCGCTTCCAGCAGTAACGGATCAAAACTCGCAGCTCAATTTTATCAATTTCCATCTGGAATACAATTGCCCGTGATGTTGGCCTTAAATATCGAGGGGCGATATTTTTTCTTTCTTCGTCGGAAGTGGAACCCATATATTTCCATATTGGAAAGTAGACGTTTTTAGTGATTAGACCCCTTGTTATAATCTTGACCCTCCTTACATCGATCTAACTCTAACAATATAAGCGCAAAATTGCATAAAATTCAATTTTTCACAAGTGTTTACAAACTTTTGGGACAACCTAATATTTTTGTGGAAGTGGGAGGAAAATTGGGAGGAAAAATTTGTCGTCGTGACAAACGCAGAGATAGATACATACATGTATACCCATTGACGTACGCAGAGACACACGCACGCGCGCTCGCCCACCGGGGCTCACACAAACATAACTATATGTGAACCGTATGAGGGTTGGCATATATATATATATATATATATATATATATATATATATATATATTTTAATTCAGATACTTCAATCCAAGGGAAAAAAGCAGGAAGGTAAATTCCAAAAAACCGATCCTAATTAATATTAAAAATTTATTTTAATATTAAAAAATTATACAGGAAGAGAGCTCCATGTAATAAAATATTACAGAGCAAATATATATTTTAAAAAAGGATTAATTCAAAGATGTTGAATGGCCATTTCGATATGAAGATCCCCACGGGGGACGACACATCACCTCAGCAACAGAAAAAACCTTTCAGAAACTGGAGAAAAATTAGTCTCCAGTTTCTGAAAGGTTTTTTCTGTTGCTGAGGTGATGTGTCGTCCCCCGTGGGGATCTTCATATCGAAATGGCCATTCAACATCTTTGAATTAATCCTTTTTTAATATATATATATATATATATATATATATATATATATGTGTGTGTGTGTGTGTGTGTGTGTGTGTGTGTGTGTGTGACCAAATTAATTGAAACAACTGCTTTAGTTTCCTCCCTTTCAACATATGGTCAATTTTAAATCCAATGGAGTGATAGGGTGTGATCGATTTTTATTTTTTCCTCAGATCAGGTCATTTGAAGTGCTGTGCAGTAATCCATTTTCGGGGGTGTAAGATAAAATTTGTTTGGCCTTGAAAAATATTGCGTCCACCGTGATTACGTCAGCTTTTTTTTTATCACCCCCAAACACTATTTTCTACACTGTCAATTTGTTGTCTTAAGGCCATTGTCTGCGAACAAAAATTTTAACCCCGCACAACACACTGGCAAGCCTTACAGAGCGATCGCGGGTATTATTGGTGTTAACCTTTCAACTGTCAGTTCTATCATAAGGGCGAAGAAACAAATTGGATCAATCAGTAACAAAACGTAAAGGAAAATGCAGCCGTTTTTTTTTCCACTCTGTAGCATTGGTCCCATTTGTGATCTTCTGATTGGTTGGAAATTTCGAATTTATTTTTAGCTGGAAGGCAATGAAAATTTGCTATGATACAATTAATGGGAGTTAAAAACTAAAAGGAGATCTTATTCCTTTCTATTTAAAAAACAATTGACTCCGAAACGGCTGAACCGATTTTCTTGAAAATTTACACAGTCGTACTATAAGCGTCTGCGAGTGTTCTTAGCTAGGTTTTGTGTCAAGGTACCCCTGATAAATATCGAAAATCGATAATCGAAAAAATCGGGTTATAGAAGGAGTGGTCCGATTTTAATCAAATTTGATACACTCATAGACAAAGACATAAGAAACGATATTAAGAAGTTTAACGGTTGCAGTTCTTACAATAGTGCAGAAAATCGATAATAATAATAATAATTATATATATATATATATATATATATATAGAGAGAGAGAGAGATAGATAGATAGATAGATAGATAGATAGATAGATAGATAGATAGATAGATAGATAGATATAAAAAACAAGATGTTTGTGTGTGTGTCTGTTTATCTGCCTGTATGTCTGTATTTGTTTCAGCCTTTTTATTTTAGTTTTTGCTTCGGGTTTGGCTCTAAGTAGGTATAATTGTAGTTCTTAGTCTCAACCATGATACCATTTACTCACAGGACTTATTTAGCCTTCAAAATTCAGTTTACGACGAAAAAAACATATTTGATATCAATACCAGGAAATCAAAATTTGACTTACATCCATTCATTTTTCTTTCAGTCTACAGTTTCGCTTTAACTGGAAACAACTATTGCTTTTTAGTCTTTCGTGCCAACGTCCAAAGAGTCTGAGCTCCAGGACCATGGGTTAGTTTTAAAGCAACGCTAAAGAACTTGAGAGAACACGAAGGAGTCCGAAGAATGCATCAGCCGAAACGGTGTTAAAAGCAACGAAAATGAAGACAATCAGTAGAACAATATATGCGACTAGTAGAACAGGAGAAAAGTTCATGATTTTCTTATTTGAATTTTCTGCACTATTTACATTGTTCGGACTATTGTCATCGTCTTCGGTGACATTTTTACGACCTTTCCGCCGTTGTATGCTCCGGCCTTTTTCAGAAGCCGCTTTACACAAGGAATGAGAATGATATACTCCAATGATCGTAATAAAGGGTTCGGTTCGAAATTTTTAGCACCTGAAGAAGGCCGGAGCGTCCAACGACAGAAACGTCGTAAAAATAGCAATGACAATAGTTCGAATAATGTAAATAGTGCAAATACTACCTCATCTCAGAAATATAGACAAATATTGAATTTTCTGATATATCATAATATTTGGTCAATAAATAAACTCCTTGATCGTTCCATATGTGATACACACTTGGGCGATCATGTCTCGAAAGAGACATGACTGACTGGGCAGAAGATTATTCCGTAGTAGGTTGCCATTACTTTCTGCGGTAGAATGGTTGCCAACCAAGACTACAGAACCAATCTGTCCTAGCTATTTAACCCATAGCTGGAGGAAGAGACGGATTAATACCTTTCCCAAGGGTATTTGCGAGTAAGTGAACGCAACGAATTCAACTGTTATCTTCGATTTCTTGTTCCGAGACAATATCCACTGCACCACAACGCACATTCTGACGTCATATTCAAATTTTCGATTTCTTATCCAATTAGGATCCAGAATTTTGCTTTTCACACTGACTTGTGAAATTTGCCTTGGTCTGGGTTTTTCTAAAATGTTTTTGGTCGTTTGAATCAGATTTTGTTGGTGTGCAATTTTAGTTTTTGTGTTTTAGTTAGTTGATGGATGATACAGGATTTGTATCCTATAATATCATTTAAAGAAATAAAATATATTTATAATTCTGTTTGATTTTTGTTGTCATTAAAACAGAAATCAAGAAAAGTATCAGTTTTCCCTGTTTGCCAACGTATCAGGTAAAATTATGTTAGACCAAAGCAGATTTTTATATTCTCTTGCTGATATAACCAACAATAAACGCCAATGAATTGACGTAAGCAGTGGGGGGCGATCTGACATGACGACACGGCTATTTTAAATGTCTAATAAAGAAATCGATTTAGCGTTTAACTGGAGGAAGATGTTTTGTTTTGATTGTTGTTAACAGTTATTGTTCATGGCATTAATGACAACAAAATAGTGTCGACTGTGGAAATTGCAGATAAAATAAAGGCTAGTTGTAAGAAAGAACCTGCTACAAAAAAGTCAAAAGAGAAACTACAATTTAACTTAAATAGAGCGTTATTGTGTTGAGATGAGATAAGGAGAGGTTAGTTTGAGATTGAGTTTTGTTTAACGGCATATCAACACCTCTGTGGGTTATTTAATGCCAAAAAGGTGGGGTTTTAAGGTACTTTTTTTAATGTTCAATTGTAGTGAGAAGGTTGATTTAATCCGATTTTGAAGAAAAAATTTATATTTTTACTTTTTTGTATTTTAGAAAGCTGAAGATATTTTCTACTTTTGTATTCAAAAATGTAATGCTGGTAATATTTTTTTTTCATCCAAAAATGTATTATGGCAATAACATTTTTTTCCTTAAAAAATATATATTTTTCTATATGTCTATTTTCACATATATATTTCTGTGCAAGTCTATTTTTCTACTTTCATAGTGTTTTGACCCCAGTCTGGGGGTTAACTATTTGCCAATAGTTGGGACTCTAACAGGTGCTACCACTCCGGGTCAGGGTGGATCTTGGAACAACAGCAATTAAGAGGTGGTTCCATGCTCCTCACAAGCTCCCAATCAGCGGCCTTGCTTCCGGATGCAGTTTACCGCTGTACGCAGGACCAGAGAGGTTGATGTTAATTAAATTCATTCAAAACTGAACGATTTTTATTGTACCGAGACAGTTTCCATAAATAAAAGCATGCATCTTTCGCACTTCCCGCCTGTGGAACTCCCTTCCGTATACTTGCTTTCCTGACGGCTATAACCTCCAGAAATTTAAATGTGATGCCAATTCCAATCTCTTATTCACTTGACTCTAGTCCTTTCTACATCACCCCATGTATCTTGTTCTTTTCCTTTCTCTCTACCTTCGCAATTGTCTTCATATCTGTGTTCATATCCTTCTCTTGCCCTTTCTCTGACACCCCCTGTAACTGATTCAGATTTCTCTTCACACTCCTCCTGCTTAAACTTTTACTCTTATGTAGCCCCCTGCGTATCAGTGGCGGTACCGCCTTGCTTAGGGTGAAACGATTTTAAAAAGATCTTTACTGAGTTTTCTCAAAATTTGTTCTTAATTGGCATTAGGAGCGTTTAGTGGTAATGCCATGAAAAATATATTGGAGTTTGTTGTAACATTCGTGAAAATTAACTCTCATCTATATTGGATTTCCTCAAAATCTATTCATTTTAAGTTTAGTTTTCTTTAACTTCATATCAGTCATGTAATGTGATGTCCTGTTTTTGTCTTTAGATGACATTAGGAGTGTTTATTTTTAAGTACTTGAAAAAGATCGCTTTTGATTTAAAATCAGTGTATCTTACTTGATTTACTATAAAACTGAAGATTAATGAAAATAAGCAAAAATCTTCAGCATATATATATATTCACACATGCTAATGTGATCGACTTAAACGCTCACTTCCATGTGTATTGTGGTACAGTGGATATCAGCTCGGAACGAGAAAATGGGGAGCCGAGTTCGAATTCCAGTTGAATCCATTGTATTCACTTACGCGCAAATACCCTTGGGAAAGATATTAATCCACCCATTCCTTCCAGTTATGGGTTAAATAGCAGGACAGATTGGGTTCTATAGCCTTGGTCGGCAACCAGTCTACCGCAGAAAGCACTGGCAACCTACTGCGGGATAATCTTCTGCCCAGTCAGTCATGTCTCTTTCGAGACATGATCGCCCAAGCGTGTATCACGTATGGCACTTAACTGACTGAGTTCGTTCATGGTTTGGATGCGCTTAACAGACATTATTTTCGCTTACACATACTTACATTCATAATAAACATCTTTCCATTAATTTTTTTACCCCCTCCCCACCCCCTTAGCGAGTGTGCTTCTTGATTTCGCCGTTTGGCGGATGACTAAACTATCGCCCGGTTCACACTCCACCCACGTCTATTGAATAGGTGAAGAGGCTCATCCCTTGTTCCCTGTTTAGGATGCGGTTTCCGGTTTTCTCTTTTCCAATCTTTTTACTCTTTTTTTCTCCTCAATTGGAGTAGATAGACTAAACTATCGCCCGGTTCACACTCCACCCACGTCTATTGAACAGGTGAAGAGGCTCATCCCTTGTTTCCTGTTTAGGATGCGGTTTCCGGTTTTCTCTTTTCCAATCTCTTCAATCTTATGTAGCCCCCTGCACATCAGTGGCGTTACGCCTTGCTCGGGGTGATATGATTAAAAAAAAATTATCTTTTTATTACGCGTTGGCACACACACTTAAACAGACACAAGTTTTTTCTTCTACATTTAATATTCATCCATTGCTTTATCACACGTGACACGTATCTGACCAATGAAACAATACCTCAATTAACATACTGTCTCTTAGACTTTTTAAAATCGTTCGTTTTTAATAAATCTCTAAAGAAGGTTGTTAAAGTGAAACATGTTAGATTAAAGACACTTTTTCCAACTTGTTCTTTACTTATTCTGTTCATATATATATATATATATATATATATTAATAAATGTAAAACTGTTATTAAAACGGTAGAATAAAATTAACAAAGAAACGCTATTTGTGCAATTCATGAAGAAAGAGCTGAATAGTGTTGGAAATGATTTTCAAAGAAATTTTTAAAAACTTCGTTACACATTTTCAGACAGTTAAATGAGGGTATAAGGACAGGGTTAAGAATTCGATTAACTGTCTGGAAATGGGTGACGAATTGCTTTTAGTTTTTCATAAAAATCATTCTCAACTCTAATAACCAACCATCACCTAACGAAGTACAATTCAGTCAGTTAAGGGCCATACGTCATACACGCTTGGGCGATCATGTCTCGAAATAGACTAACTAGGCAGAAGGTTATCCCACAGTAGGTTGCCATTACATAGACTAGTTGTCAGCCAAGGCTATAGAACCCAATCTATCCTGTTATTTAAATAATAACTTGAGTGAAGAGACGGATTAATACCTTTCCCAATGTTATTTGTGCGTAAGTGCGTGCAAGGAATTCAAGTGGCATTCGAACTCGGCTCCCCGATTTCTCGTTCTGAACCGATAACCACTGCACTAGAACGCACATCCTAGTACAATTAATAGTACTGAAACGCGATAGCTTTAGCGTAGCGAAGTAAAATGTTATAACTACTTATAATAAAAATATTACAACAATATATATATATATATAAGAGAGAGAGAGAGAGAGAGAGAGAGAGAGAGAGAGAGAGAATTGTGTTTGCGTGTGTGTGTTTAACCTAGGTTTTTACATATAATCATTTTCCTTTATAAAGTACTTGAAATATTATTGCGTTATAATATTTACTATGTTTACCTATGATATCGATTGAAAGTCGATATTGATTGTGAATCATTTTTGTGTTTACAAAGTATAAAATTAGATAACGAAACGGCGACTTAGAGGCTTTTGAGGTTTGCCCTGCTGCGATGAGGGCTGGAGGTGTGAGAGAGAGAAACGGGAGGAGAAGGTTTATGTAATAAAATAAAAACCTCAAGTGCTGTCATGTCGGCAGTCATTCTGTTACTGAGCTGGAGATATATCTCGAGTGTGACCTATTTTAATAGCTATAAACTAATCGATAAAGGAAGGGGATTTTCTCTGAATTTACAACCATAGTACCGATAAAAAATGATCGGTTAATTTACGTTTGAATCTGTACTCTTGCGTCAGTGTGGGATCTCTGAATTTTGCCTAGAATCAAAAATGACAATGACTCTGCCCAGAACTTTTTTGCACTTTCAGATTCGTCTTGAGTATCCGCACCCAACTTCTCACCTAGAATTGAGGTTCAACTGAGTGACGTTCACATTACCCCCTCGCTGGTCTCTAACA
Organism: Ascarosepion bandense; assembly: GCA_037127315.1. Classification (NCBI taxonomy): domain Eukaryota; kingdom Metazoa; phylum Mollusca; class Cephalopoda; order Sepiida; family Sepiidae; genus Ascarosepion; species Ascarosepion bandense. The sequence continues at coordinate 5,382,518 of JBBBDQ010001389.1, forward strand.
TAATTTCAAAGCTTGTAAATTTTAATACTTCCAAAACGAAGCTGCTATCCTTTAATCACCATAGAGCAGCGGTCGGCAACACCCGGCCCGCGGGACACACCCGGCCCGCGGGACACATCCGGCCCGCGGGACACATCCGGCCCGCGGGACACATCCGGCCCTCGAGTGAATCTTGTCTGGCCCTCTACTTTACACGATATAAATATAGGTAAACCAAACCAACGCGACAGTTGATAGTCTGAATAGTGAATACATTGCGTCGAAATTTAAAAAAAAATCTTTTTGCCCGGAGAATGTGTTTTACTTTTATTATTTATTGGTAGGGATCGCCAAAATTAGCGAACGGCATCACTTTAACTTTTTCTGTAAAATTGCTTTCGTGAGCGGACACTTTTAAATGAATATAAAATAGTTTTTTCAACCGATTTTAATGGAATTTTATTTCAGTACTGATTCATGAAACATTTATTTTTAAGATGTAATATTTTTTTAACAAAACTCCCGTCAGATATTAAATTATATTGAATCCTTGCTTTCTTCAAACATATAAAAAATTTATTCACATATTCAATAGCATGGTTCTTCTCCATGACACTGGAGCCATAGCTGTTTGGCCCTCCTCCATGATTCTACATAGATTTTTGGCCCTCTCACTCTCCAAAAAGTTGCTGATCCCTGCCATAAAGAATCACTCCTACCCGTCATCAGCATGGATAAGGCTAGATTCCCTGAAAGCAAACACTGCGCCTACTCGGCCTAACTCTATCAACCGACCCCAAGTGGAATGACTAGATTGAATCCATAGCTAAATCGGCTGCTAGGAAGATCGGTTCACTGTTTAGGGCCTCGTCTAAATCCATCTTGCACATATATAAATCTACCATCCGCCCGTGTATTGAGTATTGCTGTCACATCTGGTCGGGGGCCCCTACTATTCATCTCGAGATTCTTGACAAAATCCAATGGAGAATCTGTAATGTAATTGATCCCGATCTAACAGCTCACCTACAGTCACTTTCTCACCGACGTAATGTGGCTTCCCTCTGTCTCTTCTTCAAATACTTTCACGGCTTCGCTCCGATGAGCTTAGCTTCCTGGTTGCCCCCTCTGCATAAATTTAGTCGAGATACTAGACTAGCGGATAGGTTCCACCCTTTTTACAGTGGATCAAATGTAACCACAACTTCTACTTCTCAGCTTCTTTTCTCGCACTTCCCGCCTGTGGAATTCCCTTCCTTATACTTGCTTCCCTGAAAACTACAATCTCCGAGAATTTAAATGCAATGTCAATTGCCATCTCTTCTCTTCTTGACTCACATCCTTTCCCTGACAAACCTTGTATCATGTTCTTATCCTTTTCCACTCTACTCTCAAGCAGCCCTATCATGAAACGATTATAATATATATATATATAGTTTTCCTCTTGTCACTTTTTTAATAACACACACACACACACACACGTGTGGATGTGTGTGAAATTAAATAAATTGAAAACATTGTGTCTGCTTATTTTTAATAAAATCCGTTCATACTCATGGATAATCTTTCGCGTATTATAAGTGAAAGATGTCAGAAATGTTACAGCTCATTTCTGACAACTTTCAATTATAATACGCGAAAGATTATCCGTGAGTATAAACGGATTTTATAAAAAATAAGCATTCACAATGTTTGCAATTTATTTAATCTAACATGTCTAAAAGAAAATTTTCTGCCTAAATACAAAAAATTTAATATATATATATATATATACGGTCTTTGAACTCAGGGCAACCGAAAAATATAAATTTCTCTAAACATATTGAAGTAATAAACCTGTCAAAGTGTAATTCTTTGTAGACGGTACAGAGAAGTCATGATTTTGCCAAGCAGAGAATTATGGCCGGTCAAGGTTAAAGGTCATTAAGTATGAGGTGGTTTCGTGCTACACTGCACGCTTCTTTCTTATAACCCCGTCTATTTGAATCAGTCTACCCGGTAATTCTTATCTACCCTTAACTACCCCCACTGCCTTTTCCTTCCTTTTTTCTTCAACGACCGCTCAGGGACACATTTACATAAATCATTTGCCATTGTTGACTATTTGTCTGTGCAGAGAAATTGTAGACGCTGCTTTATGGCACGCCGACAACTAAATATTGACCATACGAAACAAAGCGGCTTTTTCAAGCTACAGTGTATAAGAGAGTTGTCGGGACCAGATAAAAATTATCATATCCGGGTTGTGTCTATTTTATATACATTACCACAGGCTCTAATTTGGGACCAGGTAAAATGTATCTTATATCCGGGTTTATCTTATATCAGGGTCTCTATATCCGGGTTATACTATACTTGAAAACCCATGAACATTTCACGATTTTTCTATTTGAATTTTCTGATAAATCTTTTTTTTTTTTAATTATATCACCCCGAGCAAGGCGGTAACGCCACTGATGTGCAGGGGCCTACGTAAGAGTGAAAAGATTGGAAAAGAGAAAACCGGAAACCACATTCTAAACAGGGAACAAGGGATGAGCCTCTTCACCTGTTCAATAGACGTGGGTGGAGTGTGAAACGGGCGATAGTTTAGTCTATCTACTCCAATTGAAAAAAAAAAAAAGAAAAAGGAGTGAAAAGATTGGAAAAGAGGAAACCGGAAACCACATCCTAAACAGGAAACAAGGGATGAGCCTCTTCACCTGTTCAATAGACGTGGGTGGAGTGTGAACCGGGCGATAGTTTAGTCTATCTACTCCAATTGAAAAAAAAAAAAAAAAGAAAGAAAAAGGAGTGAAAAGATTGGAAAAGAGGAAACCGGAAGCACATCCTAAACAGGGAACAAGGGATAATTCTTATGTTTGAATAAGCTCAATGCGAGTTCGAAGATAATAAAATATCCGTCGAAAACCCCCTAGCACATCGTTAAATATTTGAGCTTATCAAAATATTTCAATAACAATCACAAATATGCATACTGGTTGTTATTGTAAAAAGTGGGTACAAATGAAAATATTTAAAACTGACAATTTTCCCCATTTCACTGAAACAGCCGTTGAAACATTTCTACTTTTCCTTCTTTCTTTCATTGATTTTCTCACTGAAACCAAGTAGCGTCTCTGATATGACTTTTGCTTTTCCACGCCATCAAAACGGAATAATCTGAAGCCATAGGGAGATGGTCAATTTTTATTTGATTCGGCCTTGTGTCAGACATAACCGAACTCTCTACAGCTTACAAGTTTTATCCAGAATTATCAGAAGGTTATTATCATTAGAAGGTTGATTGTCGGCGGGTTGGAATGTGTGGAATAGTGTGGAAAAGTGTAAGAATAAAGATGTACATTTTGTTAAAATAGAAATTTATTAATGAAAAAGATAACAAGAATAAATAGCAGCAAATGTTCTATGAGAAAGTTAAGTGTATCAAGAGTTCGTACAAATTTTCGTAGTAGTCATTTATTGAAAGAGTATATGCGTACGTACAAATGTATATATGTGTGAGCGTTTGTTTAGTATGAATGTCTTTGAATACTGGCTTACATATACTTACATTCTTAATAAACATCTAATGTTTTTATTACGCGTTGGCACACACACTTAAACAGACACAAGTTTTTACTTCTACATTTAATATTAAACCATTGCTTTATCACACGTGACACGTATCTGACCAATGAAGCAATACCTCAATTAACATACAGTCTCTTAGACTTTTTAAAATCATTCGTTTTTAATAAATCTCTAAAGAAGGTTGTTAAAGTGAAACATGTTAGATTAAAGACACTTTTTCCAACTTGTTCTTTACTTATTCTGTTCATATATATATATATATATTAATAAATGTTAAACAGTTATTAAAACGATAGAATAAAATTAACAAAGAAACGCTATTTGTGCAATTCATGAAGAAAGAGCTGAATAGCGTTGGAAATGATTTTCAAGGAAATTTAAAAACAATTCGTTACACATTTTCAGACAGTTAAATGGGGGTATAAGGACAGGGTTAAGAATTCGATTAACTGTCTGGAAATGGGTAACGAATTGCTTTTAATTTTTCATAAAAATCATTCTCAACACTAATAACCAACCATCGCCTAACGAAGTACAATTCAGTCAGTTAAGGGCCATACGTCATACACGCTTGGGCGATCATGTCTCGAAATAGACTAACTGGGCAGAAGGTTATTCCTCAGTAGGTTGCCATTACTTTCTGCGGTAGACTAGTTGCCAGCCAAGGCTATAGAATCCAATCTGTCCTGTTATTTAAATAATAGCTTGAGGGAAGAGACGGATTAATACTTTTCCCAATGTTATTTGTGCGTAAGTGAGTGCAAGGAATTCAACTGTAGTAATTTGTTGGAAAGAGTTTATGCGTATATATGCAGAAATGTATGAACGTTTGTTTGGTAGGAATGTCTTTGAATGGAGAAAAAGAAGTAAAAGGAATCAGCACACGAGAAAGAAGGAGAAAGACAACAAGGTGCGACGTGATCTTACTTTCCGGGTCGATAGTGGTTGAACTTTCTTCCGTTACATTTTAGCTTGTTGTCTCGCTGCTCCCATCTGCCTCTGATTGACTGGCGCTGATCTGAGCTTTTTATTGTAATTTAGATTTTCGCACTGACTCGCGAAGACCTTTTTGGTCTTGCAATTCGTTCCCATTGGTCCGAAAATCAGTTTAGCACCTACTTGCGAAATCCGGTTTCGACTTTTTCTTTAAACACATGGTCAATCCTTTTTCTATATGGTAAAAATCAGGATTTCACACGTCATTATGAATTTTTGTAACAGTGAAGAAGAGAGTTGATTTTAATTCTTAATTTCCTATCTCACAAATCCATGATTTATGAGGTATTGATAGGAAACGTTAAACTCTTCATTCTTTCTTTGTTTCTTTCTTTGTTTCTTTGTTTCTTTCTCTTAAAAAAATCTGCAATGCAATCGAACATAACCTGGCATCTCGACTTCAGTCACTTTCTCACCGACGTGTTCAGTCTTCCTTCTAACTTTTCTGCAAATATTTTTATGGTAAATCTTCTGATGAGATTTAATCCTTAGTGCCTAGAATGCATGAATTTAAGCGTGCTACTAGACTGGTTGTGGTGCAGTGGATTTCAAGTTCGAATTCCAGTTGAATTCCTTGCATTCACTTACGCGCAAATACCCTTGGGAAAGGTATGAATCCGTCTATTCCTTCCAGTTATGGGTTAAATGATAGGACAGATTGTGTTCTATAGCCTTGGTTGGCAACCAGTCTCCCTCAGAAAGCAATGCGGGATAATCTTCTGCCCAGTCAGTCATGTCCCTTTCGAGACATGTTCACCCAAAACGTGTATCATGTATGGCACTTAATTGACTGACTAGACTGGTTACTGATCAACCATTTTGGTTAATAGACTATTGATCATCTAGAAGTATATATTTCTAAAGTCCTTTCATACTTTACGAGTGAGTTTGACAGATTTGACAAAGTAAACCTGACAGTCAGTTAATTGCCATACGTGATACACGTTTGGGCGATCATGTCTCGAAATAGATATGACTGACTGGTCAGAACATTATCCCGCAGTAGGTTGCCATTATTTTCTGCAGTAGACTAGTTGCCAAATATTTACTAGCTTAAATGTTAGTTGGATGCAAGGTCATGAAAGAGGAGCATTCAGTAAAACTTGAGCTCACTATCAGTAGATGAGAGAATTGTTTTTTTAAATTAGCGTACAATATTTTTTTTTAATCGTATCACCCCGAGCAAGGCAGTAACGCCACTGATGTGCAGGGGGCTACGTAATAGTGAAAAAATTGGAAAAGAGAAAGCCTGAAACCACATCCTAAACAGAGAACAAGGGATGAGCCTCTTAACCTGTTCAATAGACGTGGGTGGAGTGTGAACCGGGCGATAGATAGATCTATCTACTCCAATTAAATAAATCGTGCAATGTCTCGCAAATTTTAATTCGTTACTGAACTATCCTTATCTTCGAACTTAATAAAGCTATATGAGCAGAACACCTATATATGTGTGTGTGTGTGTGTGTGTGTGTGAGAGAGAGAGAGAGAGAGAGAGAGAGAGGGAGAGAGAGAGAGAACGATATATAAATATTTATATGAAGAAAATTATAGAAAACTCTATGACAAACTGGAAAATTTTTTTTGCGTGACGCGTTTTGTTCTTTAGAACTTCATCAGACTAATGCATTATTTTAATTAAAGGAAAAACCAATTTTCTAAGTTGAAAGTGTATAGAAACTGCTTTAAATCATCCACAGCGTCCTGTTTCTTACAATATTTAACATTTCTTGGCAGATCTATTGTCACAGTGTGGGATACTTAATAACAAAATTGTTAAAAAAATAAACTAAATTGACTAGTCTTAATAGCCAAACGCATAAAGCTTTTACACACACACACACACACACACACACACACACACACACACACACACGTGTGTGAAAAGCAAAAGAAACTTACTAAGATTAAAGTGCACAGAAAGTACTTTAATTACTAGAGCATTTACAGTAAATTTATGTCCAAGGTCTTACAACGTTTCACTTTTCTTGTCAGATCTTCTATTATGACAATATGGATTTTTAATTACAAAAGTGATGGAAATATAGAGAAAAAAAGAAAACTAACTGAAATCGGATTGACTATATACCCAAATATGTATATTAAAACAATGATCTTCAAATTTCAACATCCCCTTCTCAGCGTAAAAACCACTTCAGTCCGATTAAGTTACAAAGAACGAAATGCGTTACATGAAAACATATTCCCGATTTATCGTACATTATCTGAACTTATTTATAAATGGAACTTTGTCTGTGTGTGTGTCTGTGTGTGTGTGTGAGTGTGTGTCCGTTACCTATAGATTCCGAAACGGCTGAACCGATTTTCTTGAAAATTTACACAGTTTTACTATAAGCGTCTGCGAGTGCTCTTATCTAGGTTTTGTGTCAAGGTACCCACGATAAATATCGAAAATCGATAATCGAAAAAATCGGGTTATAGAAGAAGTGGTCCGATTTTAATCAAATTTGATACACTCATAGACAAAGACATAAGAAACGATATTCAGAAGTTTCAAGGTTGCAGTTCTTACAATAGAGCAGAAAATCGATAATATATATATATATATATATATATATATATATATATATAAAAGGCAAGATGTTTGTGTGTGTGTGTCTGTTTATCTGCCTGTATGTCTGTATTTTTTTCAGCCCTTTTATTTTAGTTTTTGCTTCGGGTTTGTCTCTAAGTAGGTATAATTGTTGTTCTTAGTCTCAGCCATGATACCATTTACTCAGAGGACTTATTTAATCTTCAAAATTCAGTTTACGACGAAAAAAACTTATTTGATATCGATACCAGGAAATCAAAATTTGACTTACATCCATTCATTTTTCTTTCAGTCTACGGTTTCGCTTTAACTGGAAACAACTATTGCTTTTTAGTCTTTCGTGCCAACGTCCAAAGAGTCTGAGCTCCAGGACCATGGATTAGTTTTAAAGCTTTCATTATACCCGAGCAACGCCGGGCTATACTGCTAGTATATACGTAATATTAACTGATACTATTACAACTAAATGCATAATAATTTCAAACATGATGAAACAACACTCAAAAACATAACAGGTAGAAACGTTAAACCCATTAATAATAATAAACAAATTAAGCTCATCATATATTTTTAAAAAATTATAACAACTGACCTCATAGTCTCTATTAACCCTACAACCACACAACTAAATCCTATACAAAAACCAGCGTAATGTATCAATTTATATGCCCGCTCAGAGAAGATATTTCTGATTCTAATAAAAAACCTATTACATATATTGGTTTTACTACAACCACGCTCTCCCGTAGACTTACCTGTCAACTGATCTTAGTTCCATTAAACAACATTTCTTAGAAAAACATAGCTATGTACGTAATATTAGACAGATATTAGTCGATAACACAACAATACTCGCACATACACACAGTAGAAATAACCTTCAGATATTAGAGGCCATCTACAACGAAGCAACACACACTCAATAAAATTACATTTCAAACTAGTCACAACACATTACATTGCATCTAAACGTACGGTTCTTTTGTTAATATTTCAGTCTCTCATGTGGCAGACGTCATACAAGCGCATCAGGGGTTTACGACCTGCGTCTGCTATTCCGTAGCCGTTATCATCGCATATTAATCTTTTATATCAAAATAACAGAATATCATCTTTGATGGTAAATATCTTTGTGTTAATGTCACTACAGCCACTCTAAAGATGGTTTATGTGAGCTAAAAGCTTAGATCAAGAACCAGCGTAATAAAAACATGTCCAAATGTTGTACAATTTTGTCTCTATTTTCATCAGAAATTAAAGCTAAAATACGATGTTTAGAACGACTCATGATTAAACATAGTAGAAATTCATTGTCTGTTATATTTAAAAATATATGTTCAGTGATCTGCTGCCTCAATACAATACAAATATATATATATATTTGTATTGTATATATATAGCATCATAGCCCGACGTTGCCCGTGCAACTCAGAACATTTTAGTAGGAGAAGATATATATATATATATATATATATATAGAAGATATATATATATATATATATAATAAAAAAATATATATATATATAATAAAATATATATATATATATATATATATATATATATATATATAATATATAATAATATATAATTATATATATATAAAATATATATATATAATAAAATATATATACATATATAATATAATATATAATATATATATATATATATAAAATATATATATATATATATATAATATATAATAATAATAATATATAATATATATATATATATATATATAATAAATATATAAAATATATATATATATAATATATATATATAATATATAATATATATATAGTATATATAAAATATATATATATATATATATAATAAATATATATATAAAATATATATATATAATATATATATATAATATATAATATATATATAGTATATATATATATATATAAAATATATAAAATATATATATATAATAAATATATATATATAATATATATATATAATATATATATATATGTGTGCGTGTTTCACAGAAAGGTGTTACACATGCATGCAATAAAAAATTAATCATAGAGAAGAGCGCGATTTAAGAAAAGTAAAGAAAAGGCAGATTAATAAAGTTCAACAACATTTCGACAGTATATCAGTCTTCTTCAAGTTATGCTTAAAATTACATACATGTACAAAAAATATAAATATATAAGTCTCTATACAAACGTCATTTATCATGAGAAAAACAGCTTTAATGTTAATAAACGCGAATGAAACGCAGCCAACGTAAACGGAATGCAACCGAAACGCATGTCACATGACGGGGATAATGCTCATCTTTAAATTATCCGTTAGTTGATTAATTAGTAAGATTAATTAGTAAGATTAATTAGTAAGAGTAAATAGTTTAGAACTTTCCTATCATTGTGTTCACTCCGCTCTGGGGAGGGACGTTAGTAGTTTGCATATAAAACTATCTTCATACGTTTAAAGATCGTTGGGTTCTGAATATTTTTTTTCAGAATATAGTTCTGTGCAAAAATATTAGGACAAGAACTATTTTATCTTTCATGAGACAGAATATAAACAATTTAATTAAGGTAATTTTATTTGATTTACTCAGGAAAGGCTTTAACAAGAAAAAAATATTTAAAATAAATTTAATATTTAGTATTTTGCTTTGCCTTCATAGGTTTTTTTTTTTCTTTGGTGGGTGGTGGGTATCAGTGGAAAATATCATGGAGCCATTTCTGACCTTATTTCTCTGGTTGGGACCCGGAAGGAAATGTAAATACAACAAAAATCAAAGGAAGAAATACTAGTAATAGTAGTGGTAATGTAGTGGTAATCAATAGTAATAGTAATAGTAGTGGTAATCAATGAATAAATGAAACTGAACAGTGAACATAATTATTTTATTATTATAATTGATATTAAGGTAGATTTTTGATTTAGCACCCGAAGGCCTTTATCCATTCAAATTTTTCCTAAACATCCTTATTTTCGTGCAAATGTATATGCTGAACTTCAATCAACAAACAAATAATGAAGAAACTTGCCTTCTTTTATTATTATCGACCAGAAAAAATCGAACTTCTCGCTCTTTATCTCACCCTCAACCACCTTTGAAATATGTCATTCAGTGCTGAATGACTTTAGGCGTCGGAAGCTAATTTCAGCCTTTTTACTTCCTTTGTGCAATTACTACGCGATTTGTTCTGTTTCGGAACTCAATTTCCGTTGAAAGTTGCGTGTATTTGCGTGTTTTTTTCTCCCTTTTGGGGGGGGGGTGTAGAATTTGTTTTTAAGAAAGTTAACTTTCAAATAGAAATTTATGGTTAGGGTTAGGGTTATTGCGTGTATTATCTTTTCCCTTTTTTTTGGTACTTATATATGTGCAGGTTAATTAAACTACACTTATCACTTATTTTCATATATTTGAAAGTTAACTTTCTTCTGAAATTAAAAAAAGGGAAAAAAACACGCAATGTATTTGAAGGTTAATTAAACTACACTTATTTTCATACATTTGAAAGTTAACTTTCTTTAAAAAAATTCTATTTGAAAGTTAACTTTCTTTAAAAAATTCTATACCCATCTCCAAAATAAAAAAAGAAGTAAAAAAAAACAACAACAAAAAACACGCAAATACACGCAACTTTCTGCTTAAATTGAGTTCGGAAACAAAATAAATCCCGTAGTAATTGCACAAAGTAAGTAAATAGGCCGAAATTAGCTTCCTACGCCTAAAGTCATTCAGCACTGAATTAGATATGACAATGGTGGTTTAGGGTGACATAAAGAGCGAGAAGTTCGAGTTTTTTCTGGTCGATAATATTAAAAAAGGTAGGTTTCTTCAATATCTATTTATTGATTGGAGTTCAGCATATCATTTGCACGGAAATAAGGATGTTTTGGAAAAATTTGAAAGAAAAAGGCCTTGGGGTGCTAAATCGAAAATTTACCGATATTAATTAATATAATTACTAAAACTGCTTGCTTTAAATACGTTATCTTCCAGAATAACAGAATAACACTAGACGACTGAACTTTGTTGAAATAAGTGTGTGTGTGTGTGTGTGTGTGTGTGTAAAAATATTCTCAGTTATGATCTGAGATTAAGGACAGAATGGTTAAATAAAAAGAAGACAAGAGGAAAACTGTATTTAATTCGCCTACGCGTTTCTTCTTGTGGTGGACTTTATCAAGGCAAAAAGACGAAATGAGCTTTATTCTAAATTACGTATCTATAAACAAGGTTTGGCAACTATAAAAAAAAACACTCACAAATCATTCAAAAAGATTAACAGAACATTTTTAGTTTTAGAATTCCTTCATGTGTAGTGCAATGTTACGAGATGTTAAAATGAAAGGAATTTAACCGTTTTCTTTGGACTTTTTATTATGTATGTTAGTCTCTTTGAATATCGTTTCTAAAACTAAAAATTTATATATATATATATATGTGTGTGTGTGTGTGTGTGTGTGTGTGTGTGTGTGTGTGATCTACACGCCATTGTGATCTACAACTTAAATCTATACAGCTTTTGACCTACATTCAAAATTTTGTAATAAAATACAATTCTGCTTAGAAGTGTGACTTACGCGTGTAAATGTAGTTTTACACAAAGGAAGGCGGTAATCTTCAAAGAAGGCGGCTTTAATTGAACTCTGAACTTGTCTCATGTCCTCGAAGTAATTTGACCTCTGCATTTCCCTTTGATTGAATGTTTCTGAATTGTGGATGCGACCATTTTCTTTACTAGTAATTATGGTGGGCAGAAAAATGCAGCTTCAATTCAAATTCAAAAGAGAAAGTGCGTGTGTATGTTGGGGAGGGGGCGGAAGGGAGGGTGGGGCTGTTCCTTTGTACTAAGCTCGCGTTTTGGAAACTTTAAACATGTAGATCACAAGTTATACAAGAAAATGCATGTAAGATTACATAGTCTAGATACCTCCAATATTTCGGCATACATTTTCGATACCTAATTTTAAAATGAAAAAACATTCTTGAAGGTTTCATTTTAGATTTAATTAAAAGCTTAATGATTAAATTCATTATTTCCATTAAGTAAAATATTCTGGTATATTTCAGCTAGAAATTAGATTGCAATGTCACATTTAATTTCGATTTATATATATATATATATATAGAGATAGATAGATAGATAGATAGATAAGTGGTCGGTGAGCAGGTCAGAAGGTTCAGATGCGTGCGTGTTTGTTTTTGTTTGTTTGTTTGTTGTTTTTTTTTTTCACACTCGTTCGTTAAATCTCTTTCGTTTTAGGAACCATTCACCTTTCATTGTCCAAAATATTTTTTACACTGACTTACAAAATTGATTTTGACTTTATACTTCAAAATTCTTTTCAGCGATTTTGATTCAATTCTACGGGTCATCTAGTTCTTTTTTGTTTTTGTTTTTGGAATATTATTTTCTGCAATGGTTCGCGAACTGTTTTTTTTAACTCGTGTGTGTGTGTGTGTGTGTGTGTGTGTGTGTGTGTCTTAGTTTTTTCATGTTGTTTTGTTGAGGGAAAGGTTGTATGTTTTATAAATGTTTCTTCTTGTATCATGAAGATGTCATAATCTACATTTTGGTAGATAGGCATTACTCTGAATTCACATCCACTAGAGATACATGTAAGTGTTGGGAAAGTTTAATGTTACTTTTTTGCAGGGCTACTCTTTTATTCAGACCTTGTGTTGCTCCCGCGTATATTTTTGCACATTTATTGCTTGCTTTTTAGAGCATAATTACATTTTTAGAGTTGCAGCTCAGATTTATTTTTTCTCGATGTTTTCGAACATGATGTGGTTTCCTTCTATTATTATGTTGCATAGCCCACATTTTTTGTTGCATTTTGTGACCCCACCCCACATATGAACTCTCTGACCTGCTCACCGACCACTTATCTATATATACACGGTATTTTCGGCTGCCAGAAAGACAAACGGATTTCGATATGTAGACTCACAAGTTTATTCACCTGAAGAGAGACAAGTTTAGACTCGAAACACGTGTAGTGACACAAATACCATTATGGACACTTAATATATTCTACAAAAAGCAAGTAATATTAATAATAATAATAACAATACATCTACACTTTAAACAAAACGTTCACGGCTTCTCGCACACTCGCAATTTTTCTTCTATACTAATTTCTGTCGTTGGAAAAACCCCTATTTCTGTTTTTACACACACACACACACACACACACACACACACACACATATATATATATATATATATATATATATATATTCTCGTGATACAATAGGTTGGGGCGTGTTACGTAATTGGGTAGAAATGCTAGGTCTCTACTTCCTTCGTTTGCGTCCTAGTCTCCTGAAGATCGCCAAAGCTTGAAACTTAAGTCGTGACTCGAGCTGTCGTTCGTTGACTGTTAATGTTGTGAAGCGTTTTTGCTCTATGTATTTACCAGAAACCTCCCCACTAAAGTCGATTGTGACACAAGATCGGTTTTTAACGTGAGAATTCCGGACCTTTAAGCTCAGTCGGATTCCGATACATTTAATATTCATCCATTGTTTTATTACACGTGACACGTATTTGACCAATGAAATCATACCTCAATCAAAATACTGTCTCTGTGGGTTTTTAAAAAGATTTTAAATCATTCGTCTTTAAAAAAAACCCTAAAGAAGCTTGTTAAAGTGAAACACGTTAGATTAAAAACACTTTTTTTGCTACCTGTTCTTTACTTATTCTATTCATCTTGTCGGATTTCGATCCATATATTCAACTCATATATATATATATAGTACTGTGCAAAAGTATTAAGACAAGAACTATTTTAACTAAAAAGGAAGAGGAAGGAAGCTTTGGAATTTGAATTGGCCTCCATAAAGCCCTGATCTGAATTCTCTTGAACATCTATTGGATATTTTAGATAAAAAAAATGATAAATCTAATGTTACTTTGCAAGTCACACTTTCAGAACAAATACGAGCTGCTTGACAGGAGATAGCATTAGATACATTGAAGAAGCTTGTGATGTCAATGCCTGACAGAATGAAGGCTGTGATCAAAGCAAAAGACTATTAAACTAAATATTAGATTTATTTTGTAACAAGTATTTTTTCTTGTTAAAGCATTTGTCGAGTAAATCAAATAAAATTACTTTAATTAAATTGTTTTTTTTTCTGTCAGTATGCCTCATAAAAGATAAAATAGTTTTTGTACTCATACTTTTGCACAGTACTATATATATATATATATATATATATATATATATATATATATATATACTAAACAGTTATGCGGCAGATTTAAATTAGACCAGTAAACAGTTGTATTGAGCACTTTTTACATGTTTGAAGGGAAATTAATCTCTAACATGTAGAGCTTTGTAGAATACAAATCACCTGACGAAACCAGAAAGGACGAAACCATGGTAGCGTAATCGGCTAATCTCCCCAACTTATATACATATATATATATATATATATATATATATATATATATATATATATATATATGTTAGAACATGTACAAATTTTTTATATATTCACTACAAATTGTAGATTTTTGTTTCGACATTGAAACTATAATCTTTGAAACTTTCAATGTCGAAACAAAATGTACAATTTGTAGTGGATATATAAAAAATTTGTACATATTCTAAAATATAATTTATAATAAATATTCACAGCTCTATATATTATATATCGAGCACTGTTTTAAATTAATGTTTTGGACATTGTAAAAAAAACTTTTCTTCGTTCCTTATTCACTTGGATATATATATATATATTTATTATAAATTATATTTTAGAACATGTATAAATTTTTTATATATCCCCTACAAATCATACATTTGTTTCGACATTGAAACTACAATGTCTCATCAGGCGGTGTGGACAGGAATGGAAAGCCTCTTTTCATATATTTGGTGAGTTGTGTGTGTGATGTTGGTGGGGGTTAGTGATGAGGGAATAAGTCTTGTGAAGTGTCCGTGTGAATTTTGAAGAAAGTGGTGTGGGTAGTGAATATAGTTGATTAATGAGTGTCTTGGAATTTTGTAGACAGATTTAATATTATCGGATAGGATGTAATTTTTATGATCTTGCGATTAGACTTTATACGCGTGATTGTAGGATGTATGATAGTATCCGAAGTCAAAGTGAAGATAGTGAGACAAAGTAGGCAAGCTTTTAAATGACACGTTTCGCCGGCATGAGGTATGCTATGTTTGGCTTCTTCTTTATAATAGACAAGATGAAAGACCAAATTTTGTGTAAGGAATATGCATTGGAGTTTTTCTGATACACGAAAAGGACCCTTGTACAAAATTCGAGTTTTCATATAAAATACAAATTTTATTTTTGTTGTTAAATGATGTTTTGCTTCTCTTTTTCTATATATTTAGACACTACGTCAGATTCAGGGTCTCGTGTTCCCATCCCCAGTCTATGATATGGAGCCTTCTACTCTACCTCATCTTAATTTTCATAATGTCAGTCAGTCAGTTAAGTGCCATACGTGATACACGCTTGGGCGATCATGTCTCGAAAGAGACGTGACTGACTGGGCAGAAGATTATCCCGCAGTAGGTTGCCATTGCTTTCTGCGGTAGACTGGTTGCCGACCAAGGCTATAGAACCCAATCTGTCCTGCTATTTAACCCATAGCTGGAAGGAATAGGCGGATTAATACCTTTCCCAAGGGTATTTGCGCGTAAGTGAATACAATGGATTCAACTGGAATTCGAACTCGACTCCCCGGTTTCTCGTTCCGAGCCGATATCCACTGTACCACAACGCACATCCTCATACATCCTTCATAATGTAGTATTAATATAAAATCCAAATTTTATTGTAACTTAATTATGTACAATAATGAATCATATGCAATACAGGTGAATAATTCAACTATAAAAATTGAAAATAAATAAATATATTGTGTGTAAATGTAGACTCATGTCATAATAGATCATCAATAAATTGACAATATTTTGTGGCAATTTTTAAAATATCTTGAAAATCTTTTTGTTAAAATGTTATAACTTTATCCCACCTAATAATATCGATAAAAAATAGTGAAATTTTATTTTATTTCTTAGGGTTTTTTTTTAAATTTAGCGTCAGCAAAACAATTTGGATGAAAAAAAATAAAAATTACGTCAAAATGCGTGGAAATCTTTCATCTAGTTGTCATTTTATTCAGTTGAGTTTACTTTAATTTGTAATTTAATTTTAGTTTTAATATTAATTCTAATCCGAAATGCATTTAAATGTAGCTAAAAAATGCAGCTGATGATAAAATGGCGATGGTCACAATGCACTGGCACATCTGAATTTTCATAAGTCGTATTCTTATAAAATACAAATTTTATTGTACAATATATGCAATATACGTGAACAATTTAAGTAGAAAAATCTAATCTAAACTTATTTATAAATGGTACTTTGTGTGTGTGTGTCCGTTACCTATAGACTCCGAAACGGCTGGACCGATTTTCTTGAAAATTTACACAGTTATACTATAAGCGTCTACGAGTGTTCTTAGCTAAGTTTTGTGTCGAGGTACCCCCGATAAATATCGAAAATTGATAATTTAAAAAAATCGGGTTATAGAAGGAGTGGTCCGATTTTAATCAAATTTGATACACTCATAGACAAAGACATAAGAAACGATATTCAGAAGTTTCAAGGTTGCAGTTCTTACAATAGAGCAGAAAATCGATAATATATATAAAAGGCAAGATGTTTGTGTATGTGTCTGTTTATCTGTATTTTTTTCAGCCCTTTTATTTTAGTTTTTGCTTCGGGTTTGGCTCTAAGTAGGTATAATTGTAGTTCTTAGTCTCAGCCATGATGCCATTTACTCAGAGGACTTATTTAGCCTTCAAAATTCAGTTTACGACGAAAAAAACTTATTTGATGTCGATATCAGGAAATCAAAATTTGACTTGCATTCATTAATATTTTTTTTCAGTCTATGGCTTCGCTTTAACTGGAAACAACTATTGCTTTTTAGTCTTTCGTGCCAACGTCCAAAGAGTGTGAACTCTAGGACCATGGATTTAGTTTTAAAGCTTTCATTACACCCGAGCAACGCCGGGCTACACTGCTGGTTGAAAATAAATACAATATATCTAAATCAAAGTTAGAGACATGTCACAATAGATAATTTAATTTTAAATAAATCAATGTTTTGTGGCAATTTTTAACAGCTTGAGAATTTTCTTGTTTAAATATTAAATAATTTTAACATATTTAACATTATAGGTGAAAATAGTGAATTTTATATTGATTTTTTAGGATTTTTAAGAAGACTTAATATGAGGAAATAATTCTTGGATTTGGATAAAAAAAAACGGAATAATGTCAAAATCCGTGAAAATCTTTCATCCTTTAATATTCAGTTTAATTTTTAAGGATTATAAATATAGCTAGAAAAAAAAAGCAAATGTTTATAAGATAGCGAGGGTCACAATGCACGGTACATCTCAGTTATCAGAAGATAGTATTCAATAGTATTCATATAAATTTTAATAGCAACCTAATTAAGAACTGGGTGTGCTTTGTGGTGCAGTGGATATCGACTTGGAACGACAAATCGGGGTGCCAAGTTCGAATTCCAGTTGAATTCCTCGCATTTACTTACGCGCAAGTACCCTTGGGAAAGGTATTAATCCGTCTGTTCCCTCCAGTTATGGGTTAAATAATAGGACAGATTGGGTTCTAAAGCCTTGGCTGGCAACCAGTCTACCGCAGAAAGCAATGGCAACCTACTGCGGGATAATCTTCTGCCCAGTCAGTCATGTCTCTTTCGAGACATGATCGCCCAAAGCGTGTATTACGTATAGCACTTAACTGACTGAATTAAGTACATAGGTTCGTCGCAATACAGGTGAACGATTCAATTAGAAAAAAAGAAAAAGAAAAGAAAAGAAATAGAAATTAGAGACATGTCATAATAGATCATTCCATAATAGAGACATGTCGTAATAGATCATTCCATAATAAAGACATGTCATAATAGATCATTCCATAACAGAGACATGTCGTAATAGATCATTCCATCTTAAATAAATTCACAATGTTTTACGGCAATATTTAGCATCAACTTAAGACTTTTCTTGTTAAAAAGTTGAATAATTTTAACACATTCAACATCATGGATAAAAAATACTGAAATTTTGTTTATACTTTCTTTTTTCAAGACTTACCATGAACAAAATAAATTCACTGATTTGGACGGGGAAAAAAACAACAACAAGATAATGTGGTTCTACAGAAGGATATTGAGAATAACATGAATTGAACATGTGAACAATAACAATGTTTTAGAGGAAAAGGAAACAAAAAGGAAACCTATACTTAACACCAGGAAGAGACAGTTGAAATTTCTACGGCACATAAGGAAAGAAGGCTTGGAGAATCTGATACCCACAGTCCAGACTGAAGGTAAGAGTAACAGAAGAAAACAGCGCATGAGATACTTAAGGAACTTGAGCAAGTAGATGGTGGAACAGGGATGAGGAGAAATGAGAAAAAGACAAAATGTATTAAGAGTTATCAAGAACAGGAAACTGTAGAGAGCCATGATCGCCTACGTACAGAAGAAGAAGAAGAAGAAGAAGAAGAATGGCTTATGGATTTGTTTCTACTACAATTTTTCTCATTCTCTTTCACTCCCAGTAACACCCACCTTGCGTTTTAGTGGCATTATCGTCTTGCCTGGGGTGAAATCATTAAGGTAATTTTTTGTTTTGTTCCCCGAAGGCCTTTACCCCTTCAAATCTTTCCAAAACACCCTTATTTCCGTGCAAATGTAAACGCTGAACTCAAATCGACAATTGTTTATTGACGAAACCTACCTTTTTTCACGTTTACAACCAGAAAAATATCGAACTTCTTTTCGCTGTTTATCTCACCCCGTAACCACGCCCCAAAAAATGTTATTCACTGCAGAATGACTTCACACGTATTTTGCCGATTTTTCGACCAATTTACTTCCTTTTTGCAATTCATACGCGGAAATTGAGTTCCGAACCCAAACAAATCGCGGAGTATTTGCTCAAAGGAAGTAAACAGGCCGAAATAAGTATCCTACGCCTCAAGTCATTCAGCGGTGAATCAGATATGAGAACGGTGATAAGGGGTGAGATATAGTCCGATTTTTTTTTCTGGTCGATAACAGGAAAAAAGGTAGGTTTCTTCAATAAACAATTATCGATTTGAGTTCAGCATATACATTTGCACGTAATTAAGGAAGTTTAGGAAAGATTTAACGGGGTAAAGGCCTTCGGGGAACGAAACAAAAAATTACCATCATTAAAAAAAAATGAGTTTAGATTGGTAAAGGTACCCATATGAAGACTGAACTAACCGCTCCGCAGATAACGTCTAAAAACAACTTTGAGTCTTCTTGACTCTTCTTGACTATGTATCCCAGACGACAGTAGGGAAAACAACTATTTTTTTAAAAAATTCCTTACTGAAATGAGTGTGTGCTTTTAAACAGTCGTACACTTACCGGACATTGACAGACAGTAACATTCCGACCAGAGCCGCTAAAAGATCCTCCGATCCTGGATGGCTTAGAAATGACGAAATTACTTCACTACGATTCGAATGAAGGGAGTCTACTAATCGTTCCAGGGCATTGTGAGCTCGAGGGTCTTCACGTCCGGTAAGGAAATCCGTGACGAGATTGTCGATATCCATTTTTGTGTACCGTTTAATATGACAGATCTATTGAAAGGAAATAAAAACGGGTCACAGTTGCGAGTACCGACAGCTAGACACGACCAAACATTTATAGAAACATAGTTTGTTTACATGATAAACATAAACCCGAAGTGGAGGTGTAGTAGCAGCAGCAGCGGTTATTATAATTAGTAGCTATAGTACTTCACTTCTTAACAAGAAAACATTTTTGTGACTTTGCTAATAATTTTATTTTTATTTTAAAAAAATACTGGAAACGAAAACAATATCTACGAACTACAATGGGCGGACGTGAAGCAGGACTACCACCACGTTTAATTTCGTTTTTTTTTTTTTGCTTATTTCAGCGCAGTCCTATCGAGTGTTACTTAAACTTTCCGATTATCAAAAAAAAAGTTTGAAAAATTACAATATTTAAACCACTTTTTTTTTTTTGGGGGGGGGGGGGTCAGTTTCTCATACAACGTTAAAGTAAATCGATCCTCCATTTTCAATCCACTCGCGTTGGGGTCGCTTTTTTGTTTTTGTTAATTTCGTTGTTTTTCATTTTTTTTTTCTTTTTTACTTTTTTCAGCGCAGTTCTATCGATTGTTAGTTAAAATTTTCGATTTTCAAAAAAAGATTTTGAAATTACAATATTTTAAATAAATTTGTGGTGGGATCAGTTTCTCATACAACGTTAAAGTAAATTGATCCTCCATTTTCAACCCACTATAAGGTTGTATGAGAAACTGGTCTCCCCTCCCCCACAAAAAATTGTTTAAATATTGAAATTTTTGAAAATTTTTTTGATCATTCGTAAAGTTTAAAGTGTAAAAGATAATATTGCACTGAAAAAAAGTCCAAAAAATTTGATAATGAACAAATTTACAGGTAGCGGTAATATTGTACTGGTAACTGGTTTCAAAATGGAGGCTCGATTTACTATAACGTTGTATGAGAAAATGTTTAAATATTGAAATTTTTCAATTTTTTTTTTTTTTTGTCAGTCGTAAAGCTAAGCGGGTAATCGATAGGACTTCGCTGAAAATAGTAAAAAAAAAAAAAATTAAAAACAACGAAATTAAACGTGGTGGTAGTCTGCTTCAGGTCCTCCCTAAAATGGAATGTCAATATGTATCAGGTGAAAAAAAATGAAAAAATGATACAATCGATAAAAAGAAACAACATCTTCCATTGTGTGAGTCAATCAATTAAAAGTGTTGTACGTGTCTTTCGAGACATGACTGACCGGGAGAATTTTTTTTTTTTCCCCGTAGTAGGTTGCCATTATGTTCTGCGGTAGTCTCGTTGCCAACCACTGCTATAAAACCCAATCTGTCCTTCTATTGAAGCCATAACTGGAGGAAAAAGAGTGATTAACACCTTTCCCCAAGGGTATTTACGCGTGTGCGTTGTGGTGCAGTGGATATCGGCTCGGAACGAGAAATCGGGGAACCGAGTTCGAATTCCAGCCGAATTCATTCCATTCACTTACGCACAAATACCCTTGGGAAAGGTATTAATCCGTCTATTTCTTCCAGTTATGGGTTAAATAACAGGACAGATTGGGTTCTATAGCCTTGGTCGGCAACCAGTCTACCGCAGAAAGCAGCAATTGCAATCTACTGCGGGATAATCTTCAGCCCAGTCAGTCATGTCTCTTTCGAGACATGATCGCCCAAGCGTGTACCTCGTATGGCACTTAACTGACTGAATGCAACGAATTTAACTGGAATTTGAACTCGGCTCTCCGAGTTTTCGTTTCGAGTTGATATTCGCTGAACCATAACGTACATCCTCAATGATGTCCGTCATTAATTTTCCAAAATACATATAACAATTGAAAGAAAACTACAAGACCTCCTACAGAAGGTAGCTGGAGAGAGTGACAAGAAAGGACTACAAATAAACTGCAAGAAAACCGAATGCATGGTCATCAGCAAAAAGGGCAGCCGAAAATGCCAATTACAGGTGAGGGACTCTAAAATCAAGCAGGTGCAGAAATTTAAATACCTAGGAAGGGATCTAACAGAAGACGGAAAGTGCGATACTGAGATCCGAAGGCGAATCGGCATGGCGAAAGAAGCATTCCAGAAGTTGAGTAAAGTATTAAGAAACAGGACAGTTTCACTAGAAACAAAGAGGAGAGTACTACATTGCTATGCCGGCTCTTCAATATAGCAGTGAATGTTGGGCAATATCTTCGAAGATGAAGGAAATACTTGAAGTAGCTGAAATGTGGTTCTACAGAAGGATACTGTGGATATCATGAATCGAGCATGTGAGCAATGACGAGGTTTTGGAAAGGATGGAGACGAAAAGGAAATTAATACTGAGCATCAGGAATAGACAACTAAAGTTCCTGGGACATGCAATGAGGAAAGAGGGCTCAGAGAACCTGATACTAACAGACCAGATAGAGGGAAAAAGAAACAGGGGAAAGCAACGGATAACATATTTGAAAGACCTGATCAGGTTGATGACGGAACGAGGTTTGCATGGCGCAACAGGAGAAAGCGTGCTAAGAGCCACCAGGGACAGGGAGATGTGCAAAGCCTTGATCGCCTACGTCCTGAAAGGACATGGCACATAAAAGAAGAAGAAGAAGATTATTATTTAAAACAAGATGTTAAAGTTTTAAAATGGCCAACTCAAATCACTGAGCTAGTCCATCATTTTCTTCTTTTTTTTTTCTTTTTTTTTTTTGCGCAGTAAATAATTAAACAAGATCATTTATTTATTTAAAAGAAAAAACAAACATTAAAATTTTCCATTGTACAAGTCAATCACCAAGCCATTTCGTTTTTTTACATGATCGATTTAAAAAAAATGTAAAAAAGAAATATTTGTTAAAAAATAAACCATAGATTTTTTTTTTCGCATTTTGAATCAAAAATGATAAAAGTGAAAGAAAAGATCTTTAAAAAAAAAAAAAAAGAAATTGTTTTGTGTAAGATTTGAGCAAAAAAAATTGTGCAAGTCAATCACTGAATATATGTAGAGTTTATGTATATACATATATAAACTCTTAGATAAAAAAAAAAAAAGCCGGGAAGTTTCAACTGATGAAGAAAAAGCTCCGAAGAGGGACCTCTACTAATTCGCTAAAAAAAAAAAAAAAAAAAAAAAAAAAAAACAGCATAGTGTGCGGTACCCCTAAGAAAAAAGAAAAAGATCTAACCTTGTCGGGTGATGACAAGTGATCCTGCTTTGGACGATCCGAGATCAGCAAACACAACGTGGGTGGAATCGACTGAAGGTGAGAAAGATTGGCTGGCCTCAGCCAGGCGTTGCGTTATAATACTGCACAGCAACCAGACATTCCACAGTTGCCACCACCACCACCACCATCATCATCATCATCATTGCAAACTGCCTCGCAACCAGCACCATTACATACAAAAACAGGTAGGCGAGTTCATGGGACTTTCTAAAGTTCGTTCATATATGACATATTGAAAAACCTACTTTGCCAGCTTTATCAATCTACGGGAGGGTATTGTGTGGTACCCCCCCCCCCCCCAAAAAAAAGAAACCTATATTAATTCCTTTGCCCTTATTTCGAAGAAACTCGTAATGTAATTGGATAAAAAATACTACTTGGTTATCAAAGGACAATTTACTAACCGCAGCTTAGCGACAATTTACTTATCTTTTTATTTTCACTAATCAAGTTTTGTGCACTTTTTGTTGAATGGTAGCTCCAATCGGCTTTCTTTAACATTTCTAAAGCTCGCAATTTGATTGATTAATTCTCTTCACAAAAATATTACTGCAGGAGAGGCAATTTTTCCGACGAGGTGAGTTGATCCACTGTGAAAGGTATTTACACCCTAGATTTCGTCTCCTCAATCAGTGAGTATCCAACTGCTACTAGAATCCACGTCAGTCCAAGCTTTGTCCATTAAAACGCACGCACCGACTCACAAGCTGCCTAGCTGAGAACAACAACTTTTCCATCACAGAATATCTTCAACAAACTTTTCATCATCCAGAACATTCATTCAACTATACAATTGAATTATATCTTGAACACTTAACAAGAAAATATCTTTTTAAAACAGCAGTTTTATTTTCTGTAGAAACCTACAAAAATACAGTCTAAGCGAGACAACTTTTATTTTTTTTTACATTAAACATTTTTACCCTGACTCATACTCGTGAAATTTGTAAATCAATAAATTTAATCTTCGCCAATATTGTTTATTTCCTAAATAACCTTAATCTTTATATGTAAATTTATCAGTTTTCGCCACAATAGTATGAAAAAAAAAAAAAAAAAAAGGCCCAAAACTTAATAAAAGCGAACTTTTTTCATCAAAATATTTGTTACTATTAAGAGGAAAGATAAAATATTTTCTAATTATTTAAAAAAAATTTGAATTCTTTCTAACACGTTCGAAATTTTAGTAAAAATCTTGTTTTCACTTTCGTTAGCGGGAAGCCAAATCATTACGAAAGTTTAAAATTGAAAATGTGTGTGTGTGTGTGTATGTGTGCGTGTGCGTGTGTGTGTGTATGTGTGCGTGTGCGTGTGCGTGTGCGTGCGTGTTTCGTTTTTCCGGTGACAAAGACATCAATTTGAAAATTCTTGCAAAAATCAAATAATTGTCGGATTTTAATGAAACTTTCAGGACTTATTCACAAACGAATGAAATTATTTTTGAAATCATTATTTAATAAAAAATCTTTGTAAGAATATATTTACTTTTACATCGGTTATCCGCTATCCATAAATTCATGAAATTTCAGGAAATTAAATTCTGTAGGCAAAAATGGTTTTATTAGTTAAACACAGGACTCATTAGGAAATGTAACTAATGTATTATTTTTCAAAACCATTTAGTTCCTTTTACCGAAAATCTGCTAAATAGTAAAATAAAAAATGCAATAACACTATGACATTATTTAATTAAACAAGCTTTTATCTGCTTTGATAAATAATATACTAGCATCATAGCCCGGCGTTGCCCGTGCAACTCAGAACATTTTAGTAGTAGGACTCGGTTATATATATAAAAAAAATAATTATATAAAAAATTGTTGTTTAAAAATTGTTAAAAAATTCCATTAAAAAATCTATTTTCTTTTGTTTTGCGTAAACGTGATTTGATGTTTTGTGACATTATAAACAACATTGCATTTGTTTTTGTTTCAAAATTATTATTTTTTTGTGACTAAATGAATTTAACATAAAAATAAAAATTATTTATTTTGTTTTACTGAAATTAGAAATATAAAAACTATTACGCTCTCAGTTCAGAAATTTTCGAAGAATATTTAAAAATGTAGACATTTCATTTTAGAGGAAAAGAATTAAATTAAATATAAAGACTCAATATTTTTTAATATAAAAAAAATATTTTAGTCGCGTTTGACACGTATGATTTGATTTCTGTGACGTAATTCAGCAACCATCTTAGATCTTAAATGTTTTACAGAGCAAATGTAAACAATCTGCACCATTGGCTAAAAAGTGCGAAAGGGAAAATTGCTGGACTTAAACTCAAAAAGAATGTGTCGACCTGGTTTCCCTGTAGATTTGTGTCCCTAGAAAGTTTGAATGGCATAGCTTAAAAAATGTAGGCGTGCATAGGGAACAGTCACACACAGACTCACAGATCGCCTTTTATATAGATTAAGGACATTAACTGAACTCTGAAGAAAAAAAATTCGCTTAATAGTAACTTTCTATCAGTAAAACCACTGAAGAAACAGTAATCTTTGTACTAAGCATCACAACTCCACACACACACACACACATATATATATATATATATATATATATATATATATTAGTAAATACACATATTGTGCTACTTCTAAAGCATGACCCGGAGTATTATGCACCACGCAATCATCAGGCGCATATTATGAACTTATGCAGTTTAGACGTAGAAAAATATGTATATTCATTAATCACTTTATAGCTCTGTTATATTACACTATTTGCATTATTTGGACTATTGTCCTCATCTTTACTGCCATGTTTACAACATTTCAGCCGTTGTACGTCCCGGCCTTCTTCAGTTGCTAGAAATTTCGAACCGCACCCTTTATTACGATCATTAGAGTATATCATTCCACAAAGATGGCAATATAGATGAGGACAATAGTAATGTAAATAGTGAAAATACTATCTCATCTCAGAAGTATAGACAAATATCAATTATGTTACATTGAGCAATGTTCTATTAACATGTTCTATTTATATATCGGTGTGTATACACATATATATACTTATTAACATCCATCCATCCATCCATCCATATATATATATATATATATATATATATATATATATATATATATATATATATCTGTAATTTCAGATAAAATTTAGAGGGGAAATAGTCATTTTCATCATGTCAGTTTAAGACATGCATTGTCAATCCCGTTTAAACAAAGAATGAAAAGGAAAAGAGGAAAAAGTCTAATGCCGGAGCCTTGGTCTATAGTAAAGGAAGGGGTTGGGGAATCTTGGCTTTTATAGGGTTAAGCTAGCGGAATCTTAGTAGAAATTTCTTCTATGGTAGTGGGAGGTATGTGCCTTGACCATTGGGTTAGTAGTAGTAAGTAGGGGGGAAGTTAAGTGCTTGGCCATTTTTAAAGAAAACATTCTTGTGACTAAATGGAAGAATAAAATTATTGCAATTTGTATTTATTTTTATGACGACACACACTAATGATCTCTCTACATTTATTTAGAAGTACATTCTGATATTGAAATTTCAAAATTTTAATTTTTTCCGTTAAACATAGATCACATCTGTTTCTTAAGCTATTAGGGGTCCTGGCCTCGCCTATCAGCTTTTACTTTTTCTGTGGATTTAGGTTATTTTCTTTTAATTCCCAGTATTTTCGGGAAAGGACTTTTTGAGTCTCTGTGTGTATAAAGTCGTTACTTCCAAATTCCCGCCGAAATTCCGATATAAACATTATATTTTTCCTTATTTTCCTTAGGGTATATATATATATATATATATATACCCTAAGGAAAATAAGGAGAAAATTTTATATATATATATATATAAGGAGAAAATTTTATATATATATATATATATATATATATATATATATATATATATATATATATATATATATCCGAGTGAGTATAGAATGAGGAGAGAAAAAAGAAAATTTTTTCGTCCAAAACATTCAGCTCAATAGTACGGTTAGACAGCCGATTCCTTTTTACCCAAGATTGAAACGCGACCGAATTGGCGTCAGTCGGCGATTCTACCTCTGAGCTACGGGCTCTCGGTAGAAGGGGGCAGACTTTTTAGCGTGTATATTATCATTATACACGGCCAATAGCTGAGAGTGTTCTAATTCATTGCTGAATGAACGATGCGTAGATACCAGAGTAGCTACTGTGTTTCAAAGTCTACCATTCTTCCAGAGTGCTCAATCAGGGTGTGAGAGCGTATATATATATATATATATATATATATTCTAATTAAAAATAACAATAGCTTGAAAACTTAAAACAGCCAATATCTGCCATGGAAACCCGGCTTAGCGATTAGGCAAGCAAGAATTTTTTCTTTCTTTTTTAAGAACTACTCATTTCATTTTCACCTGCCCGTTCCATAAAACAATAGTTCTTGGTACACAATGCTGTTTCTCATTTATTATGAATGATCACTTTGTTTTCTGGTCGTATTTCCGATGCTGAGACATTGTCTCAGTTGTTTGAAGAGTGAATTTTGATTAAGTCTGAAATAAGATGCCTGTTTTTTTTTTTGCTTTTTTTTTTTGCTTTTTTGTTTTTGCCAT
The DNA here is from genome assembly GCA_037127315.1 of Ascarosepion bandense. NCBI lineage: Eukaryota > Metazoa > Mollusca > Cephalopoda > Sepiida > Sepiidae > Ascarosepion > Ascarosepion bandense. Next base: position 5,410,039 of record JBBBDQ010001389.1, read on the forward strand.
GGCAAGTTTATAGTTACGGAACAGAACAAGCTTAAACATGATCCCAAAACATGCTTCTTGGTGTTAAATCCTTTCCGCCAGCACCTGGGAAAATGACGTCGTTTTTATACAAAGGGTCACCTAGTACCAAGCCCAAGAGCCACTCAAAGCAGTGGGTTATTGTATGGTGTTTGATGAGCATAACAAAAGAGAAGAAGTGAAGTTCATGCGATTATACAGGAAATATAATGGTTATCCCTAGAACTGAAGAGGTTGAGATTAAAGTGATTGGCAAAGAGCCACTCAGGGTAGGGTATGATTGTATAGTGTTGTATGAGCATAAGAAAAGAAAAGAAGTGAAGTTCATGGGGAAGTGAAATTCATGCAGAAAAGACAACGGTTAACTTTAGATTTGAAGAGTTCAAGATGGTAGCGACAGAAGTTTGTTCTACAAAACAGCAGAACTTGGGAAGAAGCAGTCCAAGTGTAACTTACTATTTAGTATCAGGAATACGAAAAGAATGGGGATGATTCCCACTTATTTCGTAAAATTCCATTATATATATATATATATATATGTGTGTGTGTGTGTGTGTGTGTGTGTGTGTGTGTATAATATTTATAAATAATTCATAAGAGCAGGTACAAACTACTAAAAAATAGTACATTTTGTTTCGACATTGAAAGAACAATGTCTCCTATATTTTTCTTCGTTCCTCATTCATTTGTATATATATATATATATATATATATTGTTAAATATAACAGACAATGAATGTCTATTATGTTTAATCATGAGCCGTTCTAAACATCGTATTTTGGTTTTAATTTCAGGTGAAAATAATTACAAAAACTGTGTAACTGATGAGACATTGTCCTTTCAATGTCTAAACAAAATGTGCACTTTGTAGTAGATTGTAATTTCTACATGTTCTAAACTATAATTTATAATAAATATTCATAGCTATATTTCTATATTGAGCACTGCTTTAAATTAATGTTTCGAACGTTGTTGATATTTTCTTCGTTACTTAATCACTTATATATATATATATATACACCAAACCAAAGTTTTTGGTTATTTAAATGTAAATCATCTGCACAACCAACATCAAACATTGCCTGATGAAGAGCATCTATCTCGAAACATAGAAATTTCCGTGTCGCAATGTACAATTAATTCATAACTATATAATTATACTAAACTCTATAATATTTATTATATTGAGTACTGTTCATAATAAAATAAATACCGGGGCACTCAAAATAGTAAAACCTTGAGTCCTCTTCAATTGGAATTATATTTATATATATATATACATGAATAAAAAACAAGAGAAAAACTATTCTCAGTCGATACATTTTCATCCTCTGGGGTAATTTATCAAGGAAAATTGAGAACGTTCAATAATACTCATCGGGTAGTTGAAAGGTTAGTCAAAACATATGGAGGACACAAAGTGCTATAATTCAAAGTCTGGTAAGACTATGCCACAAAAGAGAAAAATAATTTACTCAGACGGAAAATTCCTGAAACTGCCGCTATCGAATCTTAAAAAAATATAAATCAAAACCCCGTTTCTTTCAAATCTCACCTTTTCTACAGCCACAAAACGTTAAAAGATCAAAAGAAATCAGTGAAATCCATTCTTCTTCTTCTATGTACCTTGTCCCTTCAAGACGTAGGCGATCATGGCCTTCCACTTTTCCCTATCCCTGGTTGCTCTGAGCACGCCTTCTCCTGTTACACCATGCAATCCTCGTTCCGTCATCCACCTGATCAGGTCCTTCAAATATGTTATCCGTTGCTTTCCCCTGTCTCTTTTCCCCTCTATCTGTCCTGTTAGTATCAGATTCTCCAAGCCCTCCTTCCTCATTGCGTGTCCCAGGAACTTCAGCTGTCTCTTCCTGATGCTCAGTATTAATTTCTTCTTTGTTTCCATCATTTCCAAGACCTCAACATTGCTCACAGGCTCGATCCATGACCTAATGTTTTTGAAGATTTACAAACACATACACCCATTCCAAACCATAACAATCTGATCTCAGTTTAAACTAATTAATAATATTTATTCATTTGTAGCTGTGGTTAGTGAAGAAAACTCCATCCTTAAATTGCCTTAAGTTGCTGATTACAAGAAAGGGGGGTCCACAAGTATGTCAAGAGTCTTACAGTATAAATTCAGACTCTTTCTTATGAAAATATCGTTAAAAACAAAGAAAAGAGTGATGAACTGTTATATCATATCTACCAGCAGTGAATATTGGACTATTACTGTAAATATAGATGTGCGTTGTGGTACAGTGGATATAAGCTCGGAACGCGAAATCGGCGAGTCGAGTTCAAATTCCAGGTGAATTCGTAGTATTCACTTACGCACAAATAACCTTAGAAAAATATTAATCCGTCTCTTCTTCTTTCAGCAATGGGTTAAATAGCAGGACAGATTAGGTTCTATAGCCTTGGTTTGCAATCGCAGAAAATAATGGCAACCTACCGCGGGAAAATCTTCTGCCCAGTCAGTCCTGTCTCTTTCGAGACTGCACTTAACTGACTGACTATAAACATTCAGTCAGTCAGTTAAGTGCCATACGTGATGCACGCTTGGGCAATCATGTCTCTAAAGAGACATGACTGACTGGGCAGAAGATTATCCCGCAATAGGTTGCCATTGCTTTCTGCGGTAGACGGGTTACCTGCCAAGGCTATAGAACCCAATCTGTCCTGTTATTTAACCCATAACTGGAAAGAAGAGACGGATTAATACCTTTGCCAAGGGTATTTGCGCGTAAGTGAATGCATTGAATTCCACTGGAATTCGAACTCGGCTTCCCGATTTCTCGTTCCGAGCCAATATCCACTGCACCACATAGTTTCATTTTCTTAGGAGTTATGGAATTCGTTTATTTTTAAAACTATTCCAATAGGAGTAGATAGGTTTGCCTATCATCCGGTTCATACTTCATCCCAGGAGTAGATTTTTATCATTTGCTTCCTGTTTAGGATTGGGTTTCCGAGTCCTTCTAAGGTATTTTCATTCTCTTTCAGTCCTAGTAGCACCTCGTGTCTTAGTGACATTATCGCCTTGCCTGGGGTAAATTTATGAAAAACAAACATTGTGCTACATTATCTTCGAATGGAAGTGTAGATAAATATGGTTAGTAAGATGGTTCAATAATATAATATAATATAATATAAAAATCTAAACTTATTTATAAATGGAACTTTGTCTGTGTGTGTGTGTCTGTGTCTGTGTGTTCGTTACCTATAGACTCCGAAATGGCTGAACCGATTTTCTTGAAAATTTACACAGTTGTACTATAAGCGTCTGAGAGTGTTCTTAGCTAGATTTTGTGTCGAGGTACCCCTGATAAATATCGAAAATCGATAATCGAAATAATCGGGTTATAGAAGGAGTGGTCCGATTTTAATCAAATTTGATACACTCATAGACGAAGACATAAGAAACGATAATCAGAAGTTTCAAGGTTGCAGTTCTTACAATAGTGCTGAAAATCGATAATATATATATATATATAAAAGGCAAGATGTTCGTGTATGTGTCTGTTTATCTGTCTGTATGTCCTTTATACAAATCTACAATTTTTATCCGATTCTCATCAAACTTCACACAAATATTCTTTAGGCTGAGTCTGAGCTCCAGGACCATGGATTAGTTTTCATTACACCCGAGCAACGCCGGGCTATACTGCTAGTATAATAATAATAATAATATAATAATTGTTAATATGGTTAGTAAGATGATTCATCTTATTATTACGACTATGTGCTGAGTGCTACACTTTACTAGAAAAAAAAAACTCAGTACACAGTCGTAATAAAGAGAAATGAAAGAGAATGAAAGAACCGGAAACCCAATCTTGATAATCTGCCAGGTCAGCATGTCTCTTTCGAGACATGATCGCCCGAAGCGTGTATCACGTATGGCCCTTAACTGACTGAGATGTACTTCGTTAGGCGATGGTTGGTTACTAATGTTCAGAATGATTTTTCTGACTGTAAATCGATTTCTTAATTCTGTCCTTATACCTCTCTTTAACTAAAACTAAGTCAGTCAGTTAAGTGCCATACGTGATACACGCTTGGGCGATCATGTCTCGAAAGAGACATGGCTGACTGGGCAGAAGATTATCCCGCAGTAGGTTGCCATTGCTTTCTTCGGTAGACTGGTTGCCGACCAAGGCTATAGAACCCAATCTGTCCTATTATTTGACTTGTATTTAGAGGAGAAAGAGATGTATTATATTATTAAGTAGTAATTAGTGGGGGATCAGTTTATTACTTCATAACAATATAAAACTGATCCCCCACTTTATGTCCAGTGTATAGTCTTAATCGTGTTTCCATCTATTATCAGTCAGTTAAGTGCCATACGTGATACACGCTTGGGCGATCATGTCTCGAAAGAGACATGACTAACTGGGCAGAAGATTATCCCGCAGTAGGTTGCCATTGCTTTCTTCGGTAGACTGGTTACCAGCCAAGGCTATAAAACTCAATCTGCCCTATTATTTAACCCGTCGCTATAGAACCTAATCTGTCCTGTTCCTTTACCCATAACTGGAGGGAAGAGACGGATTAATACCTTTCCCAAGGATAATTGCGCGTATGTGAAAGCGCGTATGTGAAAGCAAGGAATTTAACTGGAATTCGAACGCGGCTCCCCGAGTTCTCGTTCCGAGCCGATATCCACTGCACCACAACGCACATCCCCTAAGACTAAACTCAGCTTAATTAACTTTTATTTCGTAATTTTTTTTAAAATCTCCTTTTTATTTTATTTATTTTTCGTTTGCTGTTGTTTACGCTTCAAAGTCAATCAATTTTTCTCTTTCTGTGTTCAGCTGCGCATTTACCGACAAGGGTTAACGCCCGTCACCTATAATACCTCGGCATTTATTTTATTCATTTGTGTCCATGGTGATTTGAGTTGGTTTTTCTCCCTTTTGCCCCGCCAGTTCCAAGGAACTTTTGAACAAACGCACGCATGGGCGTCTCTCTTGTCGGTAAGCGCTTTTTTTTTTTTTTTTCGCCCCGGCCTGTTCTTTCCGCTTGCGTATTCATATCCAACCTGTCACATCAACGTCGACATTGAGAAGGCGGCTTAACAAAGAATTTTACATTCTTCTGATCGTTACCTGTGTGTGAACTAATATCAGGAGAGCAGTAGGTACAGAGTTGGCGTAATGGTGATAAATAGCAATGAATATAGAATCAAGGATCAGCCAAGTGACATACGTGATACACGATTTGGGCGATCATGTCTCGAAAGAGACATGACTGACCGGACAGAAGATTATTCCGTAGTAGGTTGCCATTACTTTATGCGGTAGACTGGTTGCCAACCAAGACTACAGAACCAATCTGTCCTAGCTATTTAACCCATAGCTGGAGAAAGAGACGGACTAATACCTTTCCCAAGGGTATTTGCGAGTAAGTGAACGCAACGAATTCAACTGGAATCTTCGATTTCTTGTTCCGAGACAATATCCACTGCACCACAACGCACATTCTGACGTCATATTCAAATTTTCGATTTTCTATCCAATTAGGATCCAGAATCTTGCTTTTCACACTGACTTGTAGATTGCCATTGCTTTCTGTGGTAGACTGGTTGCCAGCCAAGGCTATGAAACCTAATCTGTCCTATTATTTAACCTATAACAGGAGATATAAGACGGATTAATACCTTTCCCGAGGGTATTTGTGCCTAAGTGAATGCAAGGAATTCAACTGGAATTCGAACTCGGCACCCTAATTTGTAGTTCCGAGTCGATATTCACTGCACCACAATGCACATCCGAAGAATCAAGGATAGCGAGTTCAAATTCTGGTTGGGGTAGTAGGCTTCCCCTTAGCGTTAATTCCCTCGGATAAAAGCATAGATATATCTTTCCCCAAAAGGATAGGCCATGTTAATAATTATTTTTTGATATCTGGCTGATATAACTTTGTGGAAACATTGGTAACATCATGTAACCTTGCCACCAAGATTTCCGGTTGGACTAGGCGAGGGACTCCAAAATTTTAAATTGTTTATTGTAAATACACACATATATACGACTAATTTTTATAGGTTAGAAAATATTTTTAACTCCCCGTGAGGGATAATGAAGTATAGCTATGCAAAGGAGGCGTATCACCTGTGTAAAAGAGAGACACAAAGGAGGCGTATCACCTGTGTAAAAGAGAGACACAAAGGAGGCGTATCACCTGTGTAAAAGAGAGACACAAAGGAGGCGTATCACCTGTGTAAAAGAGAGACACAAAGGAGGCGTATCACCTGTGTAAAAGAGAGACACAAAGGAGGCGTATCACCTGTGTAGAGACACAAAGGAGGCGTATCACCTGTGTAAAAGAGAGACACAAAGGAGGCGTATCACCTGTGTAAAAGAGAGACACAAAGGAGGCGTATCACCTGTGTAAAAGAGAGACACAAAGGAGGCGTATCACCTGTGTAAAAGAGAGACACAAAACATTCATTTACAAATATATAATTCTTTAAAAAACTTTTATAATTTAATTTGGCCTTTTAATTTTGCACTGTACGACAAAATTTTGTAACGACGACAAATCGGAGAGCCGAGTTCAAACTCAAGTTGAATTCCTTGCATTCACTTTCACACAAATACCCTTGAGAAAGGTATTAATCCGTCTCTTCCCTCCAGTTATATGTTAAATAAGACAAACTGGGTTCTATAGCCTTAGTCGGCAACCAGTCTACCGCAGAAAGCAATGACAACCTACTGCGGGATAATCTTCTGCCCGGTCAGTCATGTCTCTTTCGAGACATGATCGCCCAAAGCCTGTATCACGTATAGCACTTAACTGACTGACTATATAACGAATCTAAATATATACAGGGTGCGATGGATGAATTGTCGTCTAATTACCGCAAAGATGAAAATAACACTGGCATTTCCTTTTAAGATATAATTACTAAAATTACACAAAAATATCTTGAAATACTAAAGAGTAAATGTATTCAATAAAATCGCCATTCACTTCAACTACGGCTATCAGATGACTTCGGAATCTCCTGCAAATCTTCTGAACAGTCTCCTTGTTTAAGTTGGTGAATGCTTCCATAATCCTTGCCACCCACACATAATAATCAAGGTGATTGCAATCTGGGGGGTTGGGTGACCGGATGTAAGGGGTGATGTGGTTGCAGAAATTGTCTGTCAGTCATGACTAGGTTCTCTTGCTTGTGTGTTGCAGAGTTCTATTGCCAGACATAGGGTCTTCCAGCAGTCACACTCTTGACCCAGGGCAGCACTACCTCCGCAAAGCACTTGCTGTAGGCCTCCGTGTCTAGTCTGGATCCCTGAGGGAAAATGAAGGCATCATCTTGCCATCACTAATGATGAATCCAAACATCTTCGTAATCACCACTGGATTCATCTAACTCTTTCCGAACCCTCTGCAATTTATTACAACTACTTTTAAGGCAATAAAACAAAAACTTAATTAGTACAAAACAAAATAGTAAGATAAAACCTGAAAGAGGGATTTTACACTCTCATCTGAAATAATCATCACAAGGAATAAATAGGAGAAACCTTAAAGAACTTAAATAAAAGATTATATGAACACAAAAGGGATCTTTTACAAAACAACACATTAAATGCATTAGTTGCTCACTGTAATGGAACTGAACAGAATTTTGATACAAAAAAAAAATGCGACTCTAATAAAAAGAGGAAACAATTTACGTAGACGAAAATGTATAGAAAGTGCTCTGATCGATAAATCACCTACAGTAAATTTACGTCCACGTTCATTTGACCATTCTGGCAGATCTTTTATTACAATGTGGAATAATTAATAATAAATCTCAATCTCTATCTATCTATCTATCTATCTATCTATCTAAACCGGTCTTTTAATTATCTATCTATCTATCTATCTATCTAAACTGGCCCTTTAATTATCTATCTATCTATCTATCTACTAAACTGCTCAATTATCTATCTATCTATCTATCTATCTAAACTGGGTCTTTTAATTATCTATCTATCTATCTATCTATCTAAACTGTCTTTTTTAATTATCTATCTATCTATCTATCTATCTAAACTGGGTCTTTTAATTATCTATCTATCTATCTATCTATCTAAACTGGGTCTTTTAATTATCTATCTATCTATCTATCTATCTAAACTGGGTCTTTTAATTATCTATCTATCTATCTATCTATCTAAACTGGGTCTTTTAATTATCTATCTATCTATCTATCTATCTAAACTGGGTCTTTTAATTATCTATCTATCTATCTATCTATCTAAACTGGGTCTTTTAATTATCTATCTATCTATCTATCTATCTAAACTGGGTCTTTTAATTATCTATCTATCTATCTATCTATCTAAACTGGGTCTTTTAATTATCTATCTATCTATCTAAACCGGGTCTTTTAATTATCTATCTATCTATCTAAACTGGCCCTTTTAATTATCTATCTATCTATCTATCTAAACTGGGTCTTTTAATTATCTATCTATCTATCTAAACCGGGTCTTTTAATTATCTATCTATCTATCTAAACTGGGTCTTAATTACATTCATTCATTCATCTAAACTGGGTCTTTTAATTATCTATCTATCTATCTAAACTGGGTCTTTTAATTATCTATCTATCTATCTAAACTGGGTCTTTTAATTATCTATCTATCTATCTAAACTGGCTCCTTTAATCATCTATCTATCTATCTAAACCGGGTCTTTTAATTATCTATCTATCTATCTAAACTGGGTCTTTTAATTATCTATCTATCTATCTATCTATCTAAACTGGGTCTTTTAATTATCTATCTATCTATCTATCTATCTAAACTGGTTCTTTAATTATCTATCTATCTATCTATCTAAACTGGGTCTTTTAATTATCTATCTATCTATCTATCTATCTATCCGGTCTTTTAATTATCTATCTATCTATCTATCTATCTAAACCGGGTCTTTTAACTATCTATCTATCTATCTATCTATCTAAATGTCTTTTAATTATCTATCTATCTATCTATCTATCTAAACTGGGTCTTTTAATTATCTATCTATCTATCTATCTATCTAAACTGTCTTTTAATTATCTATCTATCTATCTATCTATCTAAACTGTCTTTTAATTATCTATCTATCTATCTATCTATCTAAACTGGGTCTTTTAATTATCTATCTATCTATCTATCTATCTAAACTGGGTCTTTTAATTATCTATCTATCTATCTATCTATCTAACTGTCTTTTAATCTATCTATCTATCTATCTATCTATCTAAATCAATCAATCATCTATCTATCTATCATCTATCTGTATCTGTCTTTTAATTTATCTATCTCTCTCTCTCCATCATCTATCTAAACTGGGTCTTTTTAACTATCTATCTATCTATCTATCTATCTATCTAAACTGGGTCTTTTAATTATCTATCTATCTATCTATCTATCTAAACTGGGTCTTTTAATTATCTATCTATCTATCTATCTATCTAAACTGTCTTATCTATCTATCTATCTATCTATCTATCTAAACTGGGTCTTTTAATTATCTATCTATCTATCTATCTATCTAAACTGTCTTTTTAATTATCTATCTATCTATCTATCTATCTATCTAAACTGGGTCTTTTAATCATCTATCTATCTATCTATCTATCTAAACTGGGTCTTTTAATTATCTATCTATCTATCTATCTATCTAAACCGGGTCTTTTAATTATCTATCTATCTATCTATCTATCTAAACTGGGTCTTTTAATTATCTATCTATCTATCTATCTATCTAAACTGGGTCTTTTAATTATCTATCTATCTATCTATCTATCTAAACTGTCTTTTAATTATCTATCTATCTATCTATCTATCTAAACTGGGTCTTTTAATTATCTATCTATCTATCTATCTATCTAAACTGTCTTTTAATCTATCTATCTATCTATCTATCTATCTAAACTGGGTCTTTTAATTATCTATCTATCTATCTATCTATCTAAACTGGGTCTTTTAATTATCTATCTATCTATCTAAACTGGGTCTTTTTTAATTATCTATCTATCTATCTAAACTGGGTCTTTTAATTATCTATCTATCTATCTAAACTGTCTTTTAATTATCTATCTATCTATCTAAATCAGTCTTTTAATTATCTATCTATCTATCTAAACTGGGTCTTTTAATTATCTATCTATCTATCTAAACTGGCTGTCTTTTAATTATCTATCTATCTATCTAAACCGGGTCTTTTAATTATCTATCTATCTATCTATCTAAACTGGGTCTTTTAATTATCTATCTATCTATCTAAACCGGGTCTTTTAATTATCTATCTATCTATCTAAACTGGGTCTTTTAATTATCTATCTATCTATCTATCTAAACCGGGTCTTTTAATTATCTATCTATCTATCTAAACTGTCTTTTAATTATCTATCTATCTATCTAAACTGTCTTTTAATTATCTATCTATCTATCTAAACTGGGTCTTTTAATTATCTATCTATCTATCTAAACTGTCTTTTAATTATCTATCTATCTATCTAAACTGGGTCTTTTAATTATCTATCTATCTATCTAAACTGTCTTTTAATTATCTATCTATCTATCTAAACCGGGTCTTTTAATTATCTATCTATCTATCTAAACTGGGTCTTTTAATTATCTATCTATCTATCTAAACTGGGTCTTTTAATTATCTATCTATCTATCTAAACTGGTCTTTTAATTATCTATCTATCTATCTAAACCGGGTCTTTTAACTATCTATCTATCTATCTAAACTGGGTTCTTTAATTATCTATCTATCTATCTAAACTGGGTCTTTAATTATCTATCTATCTATCTAAACTGGTCTTTTAATTATCTATCTATCTATCTAAACCGGGTCTTTTAACTATCTATCTATCTATCTAAATCAGTCTTTTAATTATCTATCTATCTATCTAAACTGGGTCTTTTAATTATCTATCTATCTATCTAAACTGGGTCTTTTAATTATCTATCTATCTATCTAAACCGGGTCTTTTAATTATCTATCTATCTATCTAAATCAGTCTTTTTAACTATCTATCTATCTATCTAAACTGGGTCTTTTAATTATCTATCTATCTATCTAAACTGGCTCTTTAATTATCTATCTATCTATCTAAACTGGGTCTTTTAATTATCTATCTATCTATCTAAACTGGGTCTTTTAACTATCTATCTATCTATCTAAACTGGGTCTTTTAATTATCTATCTATCTATCTAAACTGCCTTAATTATCTATCTATCTATCTAAACCGGGTCTTTTAATTATCTATCTATCTATCTAAACTGGATCTTTTAATTATCTATCTATCTATCTAAATCAGTCTTTTAATTATCTATCTATCTATCTAAACTGGGTCTTTTAATTATCTATCTATCTATCTAAACCGGGTCTTTTAATTATTCATTCATTCATTCAACTGGGTCTTTTAATTATCTATCTATCTATCTAAACTGGGTCTTTTAATTATCTATCTATCTATCTAAACTGTCTTTTAATTATTCATCTATCTTATCTAAACTGGGTCTTTTAATTATCTATCTATCTATCTAAACTGGGTCTTTTAATTATCTATCTATCTATCTAAACCGGGTCTTTTAATTATCTATCTATCTATCTAAACTGGGTCTTTTAATTATCTATCTATCTATCTAAACTGCCTTTAATTATCTATCTATCTATCTAAATCAGTCTTTTAATTATCTATCTATCTATCTAAACCGGGTCTTTTAATTATCTATCTATCTATCTAAACTGGGTCTTTTAATCTATCTATCTATCTATCTAAACTGGTCTTTTAATTATCTATCTATCTATCTAAACTGGCCCTTTAATTATTCATCTATCTATCTAAACTGGGTCTTTTAATTATCTATCTATCTATCTAAACTGGGTCTTTTAATTATCTATCTATCTATCTAAACTGGGTCTTTTAATTATCTATCTATCTATCTAAATCAGTCTTTTTAATTATCTATCTATCTATCTAAACTGGGTCTTAATTATCTATCTATCTATCTAAACTGGGTCTTTTAATTATCTATCTATCTATCTAAACTGGGTCTTTTAACTATCTATCTATCTATCTAAATCATTTTAATTATCTATCTATCTATCTAAACTGGGTCTTTTAATTATCTATCTATCTATCTAAACTGGGTCTTTTAATTATCTATCTATCTATCTATCTATCTAAACTGGGTCTTTTAATTATCTATCTATCTATCTATCTATCTAAACTGGGTCTTTTAATTATCTATCTATCTATCTATCTATCTATCTGTCTGTCTATCTATCTATCTAAACTGGGTCTTTTATCTATCTATCTATCTATCTATCTATCTATCTAAACTGGGTCTTTTAATTATCTATCTATCTATCTATCTTAGTCTGTTCAGATCTATCTATCTATCTATCTTAGTCTGTTCAGATCTATCTATCTATCTATCTTAGTCTGTTCAGATCTATCTATCTATCTATCTTAGTCTGTCTAGATCTATCTATCTATCTATCTTAGTCTGTTCAGATCTATCTATCTATCTATCTTAGTCTGTTCAGATCTATCTATCTATCTATCTTAGTCTGTTCAGATCTATCTATCTATCTATCTTAGTCTGTTCAGATCTATCTATCTATCTATCTTAGTCTGTTCAGATCTATCTATCTATCTATCTTAGTCTGTTCAGATCTATCTATCTATCTATCTTAGTCTGTTCAGATCTATCTATCTATCTATCTTAGTCTGTTCGTATCTATCTATCTATCTATCCTTAGTCTGTTCAGATCTATCTATCTATCTATCTTAGTCTGTTCAGATCTATCTATCTATCTATCTTAGTCTGTTCAGATCTATCTATCTATCTATCTTAGTCTGTTCAGATCTATCTATCTATCTATCTTAGTCTGTTCAGATCTATCTATCTATCTATCTTAGTCTGTTCAGATCTATCTATCTATCTATCTTAGTCTGTTCAGATCTATCTATCTATCTATCTTAGTCTGTTCAGATCTATCTATCTATCTATCTTAGTCTGTTCAGATCTATCTATCTATCTATCTTAGTCTGTTCAGATCTATCTATCTATCTATCTTAGTCTGTCTATCTATCTATCTATCTATCTTAGTCTGTTCAGATCTATCTATCTATCTATCTTAGTCTGTCTAGATCTATCTATCTATCTATCTTAGTCTGTCTAGATCTATCTATCTATCTATCTTAGTCTGTTCAGATCTATCTATCTATCTATCTTAGTCTGTCTAGATCTATCTATCTATCTATCTTAGTCTGTTCAGATCTATCTATCTATCTATCTTAGTCTGTTCAGATCTATCTATCTATCTATCTTAGTCTGTTCAGATCTATCTATCTATCTATCTTAGTCTGTTCAGATCTATCTATCTATCTATCTTAGTCTGTTCAGATCTATCTATCTATCTATCTTAGTCTGTCTAGATCTATCTATCTATCTATCTTAGTCTGTTCAGATCTATCTATCTATCTATCTTAGTCTGTCTAGATCTATCTATCTATCTATCTTAGTCTGTTCAGATCTATCTATCTATCTATCTTAGTCTGTTCAGATCTATCTATCTATCTATCTTAGTCTGTTCAGATCTATCTATCTATCTATCTTAGTCTGTTCAGATCTATCTATCTATCTATCTTAGTCTGTTCAGATCTATCTATCTATCTATCTTAGTCTGTTCAGATCTATCTATCTATCTATCTTAGTCTGTTCAGATCTATCTATCTATCTATCTTAGTCTGTTCATCTATCTATCTATCTATCTTAGTCTGTTCAGATCTATCTATCTATCTATCTTAGTCTGTTCAGATCTATCTATCTATCTATCTTAGTCTGTTCATTCATTCATTCATTCATTCATTCAGATCTATCTATCTATCTATCTTAGTCTGTTCAGATCTATCTATCTATCTATCTTAGTCTGTTCAGATCTATCTATCTATCTATCTTAGTCTGTTCAGATCTATCTATCTTAGTCTGTTCATTCATCTATCTATCTATCTTAGTTCGTTCAGATCTATCTATCTATCTATCTGTCTGTTCAGATCTATCTATCTATCTATCTTAGTCTGTCTAGATCTATCTATCTATCTATCTTAGTCTGTTCAGATCTATCTATCTATCTATCTATCTTAGTCTGTTCTGATCTATCTATCTATCTATCTTAGTCTGTTCTGATCTATCTATCTATCTTAGTCTGTTCTGATCCATCTATCTATCTTAGTCTGTCGGATCTATCTATCTATCTTAGTCTGTTCTGATCTATCTATCTATCTATCTTAGTCTGTTCATATCTATCTATCAATCTATCTATCTTAGTCTGTCTATATCTATCTATCTATCTATCTATCTATCTATCTTAGTCTGTTCATATCTATCTATCTATCTATCTATCTATCTATCTTAGTCTGTTCATATCTATCTATCTATCTATCTATCTATCTATCTTAGTCTGTTCATATCTATCTATCTATCTATCTATCTATCTATTTCAGTGCGTTCATATTTCAAGAGACAAATTGACAAGTTTTCCAGTCAAATTAAGTTCTCATAGAATCTGTTCTTTTGTTCTCTTCCATTTATTTTCCTCTCAATAACCCATTGCATCTTCGTGGCTTTATTGCCTTGTTTTGGAGTGAAATGCTTAAAACTAACATCGGGACTTGCGTAGTGTTTATATCTGTTAATTTGTTTTTCTATCCAAAACAGTGTAATTTCAGTATCTTTTTCTGTCTGTAAGGACCTCCATCGATTATTACATGTGTCTCACTAGTATGCCCGAAGAGGCTACATGTATTAAATAACGCAACAAATCCCAATGATCAAAACTACGGATTTAATCAAAACTAGCAAGAAAAAAAAAGCACATTCATAGTGCCCCACTCCCCACTCATTTTATGTTGTTTAGCAACTCTCATATTTTATTCTTATCCCGGATTCAGTAGAAGCCCAGAGTCAATCCCTTCTCAAAATATATCCTCATTCAACTTTACAGTCGAGATCTTGCTTACTGAGGCATTATAAATTTCCTGAAGATTACTTGGATTAACGTAGAATCAGTCACAAAATCTCAATCACATTTTCTAAAACCGATAAGCGACACACCGATTTACCAGAATTACTGCGGATGTAGAGCAACCATTAATATATACAGTGTAACCCGGATATAAGAGAGTTGTCGGGGCCCGATTAAAAGTTCTCTTATATCCACGTTTATCTTATAACTGGATTTGGTCTATTCCATATACATTACCACAGGCTCCAATTTGGGACCAGAGAAAACATATCTTATATCCGGGTTTCTCTTATATCCGCGTTATACATTAACTCATATATATGTTAACCCATATTGTTTATTGATTTTTGATTTTCTCATTTTCTCCTATCAGCTTTTCTTTCTTTAAATTTATTTCTATTTTAAATTTATTCTGTCATTTTTTATTATTTATTCCTATTTTAAATTTATATTTTTATTATTTATTTTTGTTATTATTTATTCCTATTTTAAATTTATTCTATCATCTTTTCTTTCTAATTTAAATTTATTCCTATGTTCCTTTTTTCTTTTCTTCTTTCCTTTTTCGTTTACACTTCAAGATTCTTACCCTTTCTTTTTAACTCTGTCCCTCTTTTCTCTCTCTCTCACCTAACCGACTTTCTTTACATTTCAAATCCACGGGTCTGCAATTTAACTGTTAGACGGATGTATCTTAGAACTTTTGTTGACCTTGGCCGCTACGCGTGTCATCTGATTTTATGTTGCGTGTATATATGATTATGTATGGATGTGTGTCTGTGTTCGCCGAACGGATGTATTTTTTCTTAAATTTTCTCTTTTAAGGTAGCGACCGTTATTTCCATTCGTTTTTTTAGGTCTTTGTGAATCTCATTTGTGTAAAATCCTTTGTTAAATAAAGATGGAAGCTGATGATGGTTCACCTGAACTAACCCATACTTCCGATTCACCATGAGATAACGTGTCAACCTTAATTTTTCTTATATATATATATATATATATATATATATATATATATATATATATCAAAGGAAAACTCAACACGTCATTTAAATTGGTTATAAATTATAATTAATTTCAATAAGCTAAATTACCTCATTTCATCAGATTACTCAATATTCGTTCCATTTCGTACCAAATGGAATGAATATTGTATGGTCTGATGAAAAGAAATATTCGAAAAGCATAAAACAATTTAGGATAAAATTCTTAGGTATAGTGGTTATCGATCTTCTGAGATCAATTTTGTGGGAAAATATAACGACTCCAGAAAGAAAAACAGCTGCAGAAAAAAATCATATCTTATAACCCTCCATTTAATCAGTTAATTCTAAACTGGGACACAAATTTCTTAAATTAATTGATAAGCATTTTTCAAAAAAAATAACCCTTTAAGCAAAATTTTCAATAGGAATACGCTAAAACTCACCTGTTGTTGCTCTAGCAATTTAGAAAAAATAATTAAATTACATAATAAAATATTGAAATTATACAACAATAACAATAGTAATTCTACTACACATTTTAATTTGCCCCATAATAAAAACTTTTGTAATTGTAGAAACCCTAACAAATGCCTCTTATCTAATAAGTGTTTAACTAAATCCCTAGTCCACATGTGCTCTATCTCGCCTGTAGAAAATCCTAGGGTTACTAAAGTTTATATTGGTTATACAATGAACTTTTTTTAAAAAGCGTTTTTATAATTATCTCTCATCTTTTACTGATAAGGATAAACAAAATATGACATCACTTTCTAAATATTTTTGGAAGTTAAAAGAAAATAAAATACCTAAAGTTAAATGGAAAATTCTCGAACAAGCAAAGATATTTAGATCGGTAAATGAACCAATTTCCTTTGTTTACAAGAAAAAATGGAAATTATTAAGTACAGGAAGAGTGACATATTACTGAATCAGAGGCATGAAACTACAGTAAATTGTAAACATATTAACCTTACATTCCTGCTAAAATGATTACATCTAATGTTTAAATCTCCAGCAATTATAAACTTTTTACTGTATTAATTTACTATCTTAATAATTTACTTTAACTATATGATCTTTCTCTTTGTTTTTTTTTATCTTTATTTTTATCATTATTTTTATTATAAATTGTGATCTTTTTAATGTTTTGAATTTAAACTTAAATTTTATTTTTATTTTTAACATTAATTTTTATTTTAATTTTTATTATTTTTTTATTTAATTTTTTTCCAATCTATTATATTAACAGTAATGAATTTATATCTTCGTCTTGTATTTTTAAATGTCTTCACATTTTCTCTTTTTGAATAATTCTTATGTTTGTGTGTGTGATTTCATAATTTTTTTTAATGCCAAAGGATTTAGTTTTATTCAATGTTACGAACAAAGGTATCTATCTACAATTCATTTCCGGCCAAAGTTTGAAATTTCTATTTCTTTGCAGCTCCTGTTGTCTCCCCTACCACTTCCTTCCTCGCTGTGCATTTTCTCTTTTTTTCTCGCTTTCTTCCCCCTCTCTGTATTTTCTCACTTTTTTCTCTTTGTTAATTCCAGACGTCGCGTGACCGATGTCTGTATATGCTTATACTTTACTTCCTACTTAAAATTTGGCGGGGGGGGGGGGGGGGGAGGTTCTCCTTGAGCCATTTTTCATTTCTCTTTCCTCTTTTTCTCTCGTGTCTTCCTCCTTTTTGATTTCTCTTTTTGTTTTCTCATTTTTCCTCTTCTCGTACGAAAAATTTTGCCAATAAAAGGAAGTGAATTTTCATATAAATTTTTTTAAAAATAACGTTTATTACCATCATTACTAAGTACCTTATGAGACATTGTTCTTTCAATGTCAAAACAAAATGTACAATATTGTAGATTGTAGTTTGTACATGTTCTAAAGTATAATTAAAACATTAACCTCACAATCCTGCTAGAATTATAAAATCTAACATTTGAAAGTCCAGCAATTGCAAACTTTTTACACTATTAATCTTACTATCTTTTATAATTTACTTTAATTATTATTATTTTTCACCTTATGTTATTTGATCTTTATTTTCTATTACAAATTGTGTTCTATTTACTGCGTTAATTTTAATATTAATTTAAATTTTTTCTTAATTTTAATTTTAATTTTAATTTAATTTAATTTGAAATTTCAAATTTTTAAATTCAAATTTTAAATTTTAAGTGTAATTCTTATTTATTACTAGCAGTATAGCCCGGCGTTGCTCGGGTATAATGAAAGCTTTAAAACTAATCCATGGTCCTGGAGCTCAGACTCTTTGGACGTTGGCACGAAAGACTAAAAAGCAATAGTTGTTTCCAGTTAAAGCGAAACCGTAGACTGAAAGAAAAATGAATGGATGTAAGTCAAATTTTCATTTCCTGGTATCGATATCAAATAAGTTTTTTTCGTCGTAAACTTAATTTTGAAGGCTAAATAAGTCCTCTGAGTAAATGGTATCATGGCTGAGACTAAGAACTACAATTATACCTACTTAGAGCCAAACCCGAAGCAAAAACTAAAATAAAGATTCCTTTATTAGTAACTAGCAGTATAGCCCGGCGTTGCTCGGGTGTAATGAAAGCTTTAAAACTAATCCATGGTCCTGGAGCTCAGACACAGCCTAAAGGATATTTGTGTGAAGTTTGGTGAGAATCGGATAAAAATTGTGGATTTGTATAAAGAACATACAGACAGATAAACAGACACAAACATCTTGCCTTTTCTATATATATATATATATTATCGATTTTCTGCACTATTGTAAGAACTGCAACCTTGAAACTTCTGAATATCGTTTCTTATGTCTTTGTCTATGAGTATATCAAATTTGATTAAAATCGGACCACTCCTTCTATCACCCGATTTTTTCGATTATCGATATTTATCGGGGGTACCTCGACACAAAACTTAGCTAAGAGCACTTGCAGACGCTTACTGTACAACTGTGTAAATTTTCAAGAAAATCGGTTCTGCCGTTTCGGAGTCTACAGATAACGGACACACACACAAAGTTCCATTTATAAATAAGTTTAGATAAAAAAATTATTTTATTTCTCCAATTTATTATATTAGCGCTAATGAATTTAAATCTTCGTCTTGTGTTTTTAAATGTCCTCAGATTTGCGCTTTATGAATAATTCCTATGTTTGTGTATGTGATTTCATGATTTTTTTAAAAATTGCCAAAGGATTTAGTTTTATAAAATGTAACGAATGTTTGTATCTATCTGCAATTCACTTCCGGCCAAAGTTTGAAATTTCTATTTCTTTATCGCTTTTGTTGTCTCCTCCCACCACTTTCTTCCCTCTGTGCATTTTCTCACTTTTTCCTCTTTGTTAAGCCCAGACGTCACGTGACCGATATCCATATCCGTCTGTATTTGACTTCCTTTCTAAATTTTGGGTTTCTCTCTCTTAGCCGTTTCCATTGGCTCTTTCCTCTCGCTTCTTTATCTCCTGTTTTCCTCTTTCTTTTTTTCCCTCTTTTTTAATATCTTCTTACCCCGTACGAAGATGTGCGTTGTGGTACAGTGGATATCGGCTCGGAACGAGAAAACGGGGAGCCGAGTTCGAATTCCAGTTGAATCCATTGTATTAACTTACGCGCAAATACCCTTGGGGAAGGTATTAATCCGTCTCTTCCTTCCAGTTATGGGTTAAATAGCAGGACAGATTGGGTTCTATAACCTTGGTCGGCAACCAGTCTACCGCAGAAAGCAATGGCAACCTACTGCGGGATAATCTTCTGCCCAGTCAGTCATGTCTCTTTCGAGACATGATCGCCCAAGTGTGTATCACGTATGGCACTTAACTGACTGACCCCGTACGAAAAGATTTCCAAAAATAAAAGAAAGTGAGTTTTTTTTTAAAAATAACTTTTATTACCATCATTATTAACTACCTGATGAGACATTGTTCTTTCAATGTCGAAATAAAAAGTACAATTTTGTAGCAGATTGTAGTTTGGACATGTTCTAAAGTATTATTTATATATATATATATATATATATATATATATATATATAGTATATCGAGGCAGCAAGTAATTTTCTAAACATATGCTATTAAATATAAGAGACAATGAATGTCTATTATGTTTAATCGTGAGCCGTTCTAAACGTCGTATTTTTTGCTTCAATTTCAGTTGAAAATAAAGACAAAAATTCTCCAACATTTGGACATTCATTGTCTCTTATATTTAATAGCATATGTTTAGAATATATATATATATATATATATATATATATATATATATATATATATATATTATGGAGTATTACGAAATCCGTTACGAAATGGATTAACTCCAGCATATTTTTAATTTGTTTAACCTGGATACTCATGTTTGAGTACTCTGTTTTTTATAATTTTTTTTATCCGTTAAAAATAATATCTAGACAAATAAATTAAAAATATGTCAGATGGAAAAAGTTGTTAATGGAAAAAATATCCTTTTTAACATTTTTGTGGTCATGAAGGTCAAGCTTGCACTATTTTCACCCCTCCCACCCACTTCTATTTTTTTAAGAATTTTAATAAAACTGTAACTTTTTTTCTATTTGCCTTATTTTGATCATTTAGTATTTCTTAAAATTCCTTTGATTCTGGCATTAGTAAAATATTAGTAAATTGTAGATGGTTTAAATATTCTTCATTTATGTTTACTCCCATCACTTCTTTGTTCGTTTTCTAAAATTAAAAAAATTAAAGACAGAATTAAAAAGTGTCATGTCTTGACATCAGGCTACTCTCTTTCCTTTCACGACCCAAATCTTCAACTTCATTCTCATTTTTGATTGAACAATATTGACACACCTACAAGCATATTTTCCAACTTTTTAAAATTATTTACAAACAATTGACGATGGGCGGAACCCCACAGCAAAAAAAAAAAAAAAAAAAAAAAACGAACGGAACGGGTAGATCAAGCAATCACCCGGATCATCAAAGGAAGGGTGAATGAATTTTGTATTTGGGTTGGTCACAATTGCCTGCACCAGGGATGCATGATTTTTTTTATTTTATTTCTATTGTGTATATAGAGAGAGATAGAGAGAGAGAGATAGAGATAGAGATAGAGAGAGAAAAAAAAAAAAAGAATCACTCCTGTAATAATAACAATGTTATCTCTTAACAAATAGGCAGATTTGGTCACGTGACCAATAACATGTTTATAAGTTCTTGCAAGCTGAAGTCTTTTTAAAATACAGATCTCCTGAAAAGTTAACTGACATACGCTAACAATGCTCTTACCCAACTTCTGGTGTCACATACACCTTTTTGCAGACGCCATGTCATTCATTGGCTTTTGTGCTTCAAAGATAAATCCCTCTAGCCAAATACCCATTAGATTAAATATATTTACAGACACACAAAGAGTATTCAGTTTACTGTATAGTAGGTTATCAATTTAGTCAATCATTGCAATTGTTTATTGAGTTGGTCTTCCCTGCTTGGACCCACAACTGAAAGTAAATCGGTACTTTTTTCTTTTTAACTTTAGTTTCCAGGAATGTTTTAATATATTAATACTTGTGGAAACCAGCCATTTAAGTGCCATACGTGATACGTCAGTGATGTGCATAGTAATGCCTTGATTGGAAGTTACTCGTTCACCACTGCTGTAGCCTGGTATTGAACTCAACTTTGGGTCAAGTCACAGGAACTAACCAACGTCTATATCTACTTATATACAAAAGTATTTTAGGACATCCATCCGCTTTGGCAGATGAACTCAGACACTTTCTAAAATCAAAATTAAAATTACTAAAAATTTTCGTTATGAAGAATACACAGAACAAGAAATTACATACAATATTAGAAAGTGCGTTTCTTTTTGAAGAACACCCATCAAAAAGTTTTTTATACAGTTCACAATTCTTTTCACTTTTGTCTTCTCTCTTAACTTAACCACACCCACAGCCGCCTTTGGTGAAAGAAGGCTATATTACCTCTCAGACAGAGATGAAGAAATGAGGCTCAGACTGTATGTGCCTAAGAATCTGGGAGTAGAGATATTGGGGCAGGTCATGTGGGGACCAATGACCTAGTGGGAAGAACTTATTACTGGCCTGGACTCTATACCAAGGTTACCATCTACTGGTATGTCAGGCTCAGAATAGAAGACAGGAGATGGCTTCTCTGGAAGAGAGACAGATGTCCCTAATTTCCCTTTGAACAGGTTAGCATGGAGAAACCCACAGAGGAAACATGCATATAGTAAGCTCTGTAGACTGGCAAACAAATTGCCCATAGGCATATGCCGTGCCAAATAAGAAAGCTTAGACAGTGGCTGATCTAGTAATGGATGAGATATTCCCTAGATATGGTGCCTCTGTGTAGCTGGTCACAGACAATGAACCAGAAAATGTGAATAGAGTAATGGCTGATACCCTAGCAAGCTTGAATATAACACACAATCACTTCCTCCTATGATCCCTAAAGTTATGCAAAAGCAGAAAGGTTTCACAGAACCTTTGGAGATATGTTGGTCAAATCAGCAAGGGACAATACTGAGAATTAGGACCCGTAGGCTTTAGCGGCTGTGAGGTTTACAATAAATGAAACCTCTAAGTTCTAGCCTTATTATATGCTGTATGGGCGAGATGTGGTCTTGCCAGTGGAAAATTTAAGGTCTCACAGAAAGTATATGAGAGGATCACCACTAGTTGATAATTGAATAACCACATAAGTTGTTGACCCAGGCCCAGTGGGGAGAAGTGAAAAATTATCTGAAAGGAATCAAACTAATACGAACAAGAGGGAAGGGAACAGTGGTCCCTATTATAGGAAAAGCATTGAGTGTTTTGTTTGGAACAGTGACCAACGACAACATCGAGTCTATAAAAAAGAAACTGGTGAAGGTAGAAAGTGATCAAAGGGTCTTAGCCCATGCGGAGAGAGAAAGCATGTCGATGCTGAATGTGACAAGAATAAACCTAACGAAAAATAGGGTAAATATCAATCAATTAATAAACAGATTGCGAGAGTTGAAGCAGGAAATATAATTATTCGATAACTATGGCAAACGAGTTTGAATGGATTTATGCAACAGTATTTCCAGTTAATAGCCATTAATAAGGTACGACACACTAATCAATCTCTGATGATCCTGTTAGAACCCGACTGGACTTGTCTCTAAGCAGTGTAACACCTGGTCACTTAAAAGATCTGTTATTGAAGATACAGAGTTGCCTCATCATTTGAGGGTACCGCGAGGTTGTAAAAAATAGCAAATTGGGAAACTGGCGCAGGATATCCTTCTAACAATGAGGGTGAATGGGCCTCTCTTAAGCCGTGGTAGGCAACCCATCTAGTGATGGTGTCACGATAAAAACACCCTTGGTAGCTCTAGCGAAGCATCAAGTATTCAGCTACTGACAAGATTTTGAATCTCGGCTGAGGCCCCAGAACGATGATGATGATGATGATGATGATGAGGGTACCAGTAAACCCTACCGAGGAAGTATAGAAATACTACAATGCCCTAAGTTGTGTTCAGTTAGGTGCCATACGTGATACACACTTGGGCGATCATGTCTTGAAATAGACATGGCTAACTGGGCAGAAGATTATCCCGCAGTAGGTTGCCATTGCTTTCTGCGGTAGACTGGTTGCCGACCAAGGCTATAGAACCCAATCTGTCCTGCTATTTAACCTATAACTGGAAGGAAGAGACGGATTAATACCTTTCCCAAGGGTATTTGCGCACAAGTGAATACAATGGATTCAGCTGGAATTCAAACTCTGCTTCCCAGTTTCTCGTTCCGAGCCGATATCCACTGTACCACAACGCACATAAGTACTTTGCATTAACAAAAAGAAAAAACCTTAAGGGCTGCTGTGAACCCTGTATACATAAAATGTTGTATGATATAAACAGAAGAGGATGAAAGATGTTTAAAACATTGCATGAAATAAGCAACAAGAAGAAAGGCATTGAAAATGTATGACATGAAGAGAAAAGAGACATTTTAAACGATGCATGACAAATAGTGTTATTTAAAGATTTTGGGATTTGTCATAAATGGCAAAAATCAGTAAGGGGAGAGATGTACATTATTTTTAGTATTGTAAAATGAATAAGGGAAAGGAGAGAAAAGAAAGAAATTAAATAATTGAATATATATTTTTTCTTTCTTCTCTAGAAGCTAGACAAGAGGTATATTTGGGCCACCCAACAAAATAAAGTTTTATATGACTATAGAATTCTCGTTACCAAGTTCTATTGGCCAATATTGTGAAAAGTGAGTTCTTGTTTATTGAAAAATTTAGCTCACATTGATAGAAGCAACCACTGCACAAGGAAGAGACTTTCCAAACGGTATAGGGGATTTTATGACTCCTAGGGACAGCTGACCCTGGCTGAGAAGAAAAGACAAAATTCCCGGAAATAGTTTCCTTGCAAATCTGAGAATTAAGAAAAACGTGATTTTCTTTTCAACTGAAGCTAGATAATTTACAATGACTGAAATGATAAAATGCAGATGCAAGCAACCACACACCAAAAATGGCAAAGTGAAAGGAATTTTCAGAACAACAATTGAAAATTGAACATTGGGCTGAAATACACTCCTCAAGCAGTGGTGTGAGGCACTCACACAGGAGAGAGAAAGACAAGTTTGATCAGATGACCAATGAAAAAAAAGAAAAGAAGCCCTGGTAGATTTTGGGAAAGTCAGAGGAGCGTTTCACACAGGAAAGAGGGAGACGAGGTTGATCAGGTGTCCAAAAGAAGGATCTCCCATTGGTCATTTGAAAATGCTAAATTTACCCAAAGTGTCAATTCCCTCCTTGCTGAGACTCATAAGCAGATGGGTTTTCAAACAGTATAGTCAGAGCGATTTAACATGTCAAATGACTGCCTGCCTTAGAAGAATCTGACTTTAGCCTGAGCCAAAACTAACTTAGATAAAGTGTTACATCCTATAAAATGTGAGGGTTGGAATTATAGTTGTTTGTATGAAAGAGTGATAAACTCAACAAATACTGTACTGAACAGAATGTATGTTATTAACTCGATTTTTACCAAGATTTCCTTTTCTTATTGTGGCTTCCATGAATGCATTGGATTTTCAGTAACTTTTGACCCAGACCTGCTTTGTGGTCAATCAAACACAATGTGGGCAGAGCCAAGTTTGGAACAAAGTGATCAACTGCAGAGATTTTGAGTGTTGATATGAAGGACTGATGGTGGGGTTCCCAGAAAAGCTATTTCAATACATTTTTGTTATGCTCATCGGGTGGTACTAACATTCCTTGATATTGAGTTAATTTGATTAATATCTTCATTTTCAGAGTTTCTTGTTCTAGTAAAAGCTACATGTAATTGTCCATGCTCAAATATAGATTTTGGTAAATATATTCTCACATTTGAAAATGATTGTCCTCATGATTCATCTTTTCAAAAGATAAAGTCGAAATGAAGCTAAACAGTCAACTAAGCTTTCACACATTCCTAAAGGTTACCTGAGAATAATTTAATTTGTCTAGCTCTGTACTTTTTTTTTTTTAAATCATATCACCACGAGCAAGGCAGTAATGCCACTGATGTGCAGGGGGCTACATAAGAGTGAAAAGAGAAAGCTGGAGACCACATCCTAAACAGGGAACAAGGGACGAGCCTCTACACCTGTTCAATAGATGTGGGTGGCAATATGTAACTTTCTATTCAATTATCAGAGCCAGTATTATGATTGCGTTGTTGGTCAATTTCTGTGGATCATTTAAAAAAAGATTAAAGTAAATAAATTTTCTCTATAGGCATATATACATTTTTATTTGCTATTATGTATTTACATTTTTTCTTACCTTACAATATTACCAATTGTATATTTAAAGAAAGAATAATGCCAACATCTTGATTACATATTGACATGCATGTGCCATACGTGATACACACTTGGGCGATCATGTCTTGAAAGAGACATGACGGACTGGGTAGAAGATTATCCTGCAGTAGGTTGCCAGCCAAGGCTATAAAACCAGATTTGTCCTATTATTTAAACCATAACTGGAGGGAAGGAATTAATACCTTTAATAATTCTTGTCACAAAGTTCTACTGGCCAGTATCGTGAAAAGTGAGCTCTTGTTTATTGGAAAATTTAGTGACCATTGATAGAAGCAACCACTGCACAAGGAAGAGACTTTCCACAGGGTATGGGGGATTTTATGACTCCTAGAGATAGCTGTCCCTGACTCAGAAGAAAAGACAAAATTCCCAGAAATAGTTTCCTTATTTATAGAATTTTGCAATGCTGAGAATTAAAAGAAAAACATGATTTTTTTTTTTCGACTGAAGCTAGATAATTTCTTATAATGACCGAGATAAAACGCAGATGTGAATGTCCACACGCAAAAAGTGGCAAAGCAATAGCAATTTTTTGAGAAAAAATTGAAATTTGGCCATTGGGCCGAAACACACCCATCAAAGGTATTTGTGTGTAATTGAATGCAATGATATTAACTGGAATCTCAACTGGGCTTCCAGATTTCTTGTTCCAAGCCGATATCCACTGCACTGCAACACACATCCCATATGTTGCATTAATATGCATTCAACTAAGCCATCACTACCTCCTAACAGTAAACTGAAAATGTTTTGTTTTTATGGCAAATCAAACTTGGCAGGTCATTTATTGCCGGTAATACCTTTTTCTTTCAACAATTTGTTATTTATATAAATTTTTGTCTAGTATACATTTTTCTTTTTTAAGGGTAGGACCCCCAAGTCCTACCCTTGTTATTTAACCCATAACTACAGGGAAGGGATGGTTTAATACCTTTCCCAAGGGTACCAGTGCTTAAGTGAATGCAGGGTATTCAACTGGAATTTGAACTTGGCTCACCACGTTTTCCACAACACACATCTGTCACTGAATGCTTACAGCACCTGATATTCCCAAGCAGTCACCCATCTAAGTACTGACCAGGCTCAACAGGGTATTAGTGATGGGCCATAAGCTCTGTTGAAATATAGTCAATGTTAATTAAAGTAGGAAAATATATACTAAGATAGTTACTATATTTATGAGTAAGTCACTAATTTCCCTTACATTAAAATTGAGATGCTGCACACAAAAAAAAAATTTTTAGAAACTTACAAATGATGGCTCTTATGTATAATATATGACCAGATGGTATTAATCATATTTTTATGGTATCAACATGGCCTACTGTCACATAAGTGGCTACAGTTCTTGTTACCAGAAATGCTTTCAGCTGGGATTGAAAAAGTTGAAAGGGAAATAACTCAAAAAGTCACTTATTAACTCTAGAAATAATTAGTAATTAATCTATATATTTTGACAATTTGCAGAAGAGTAGCCTCCCATTTTTTCAATGAACTAAGCTGTTTGCAAGCATATGCTTTTTTACAACCACTGAGTCGAATATTTTGAATATTGTAAAAAAAAAAAAAAAAAAAATTATAGCCTATTTCAGATATTAAGTTTTGCTATATTTTGTTTAACAAAATGGTGAACAAATGTTGCATTTGGCTGCAAAACTGGATATAAAAACCACAAAAAGATATAAATTTTTTGTTTTCCTCAATTGGTAAACTGGATGTTTGAGAAATAGAAAAAAAAAAAAACTAAATCATGCTGATTGGATTGTAAGAAATTGTTCGGTTTCAGGTGAGGAATTTATTTTGAAAGGGAAAGAAATAAGTTGAATTGGTCCCTACATAAAAAAACCAACAAGTCATTCGGAGGTAGTGACTGACAAGATGAACTACCAAAATTTTACTTTGGCAGATATTATAAGCTTCGATGATTTGAAAGAAAGTGTTGCTCCACCAGATTCAGGTAAAAATTTTTTTTTACAGAAAATTGAATTCAAGACAAATTTCCCTTACTCAGAGTATATTTGGATTAACAAAAATTTTCATGTTCAGCTTCAATATGAAGGAGATCCAACACCAATTACCAGTGGTTTGTTAATGTACACGATGGTAATTTTACCAAATTATATTCAAAACACCCAAATTTCATGTTAAACCTAATGGACGTTACTCCTTTTCAGATACTCTTTATTCTGCTACACAAGCATATAAACTACTGGTTGAACATTTAATGTTTCCATCTTTACCCATTAGAAAAAATAGTGTAGACTATCATTGCTGTATTTCATAAAACTATTGCTGCTTGTAAAAGTTATTTTCCAGAACTGGTGAAATTTTAATCAAATATTTGCATTTAATTTTTTTGAATAATGTTGCTGCAAATGATGGTAAAAATCAAAGCATTTGGCACAACTTAATGCAAGTGTAATGCTTATGCAAGAACTAGTGAATGAGGTGTGGGGGGGGGGGGGGTATATGCCCTTACTTGTAGATTTCAATCTGTAGGTAACCTTTAAAATCAACATTTGGGAGAAGTCATGACAGAATGAAAATTTAAATGTTGATAGTTTGTCTAAACATGAATCAGGAATAAAGGAACTGTGTTTATCACCTGACAGCAAAAAAAAAATAAAAAAACTCTTCAGTTATGGCTTGAATTGCAGATTAGCAATCTGCTGCTCAAGAGACTAACATCTACGTGGTTATCATTTGACTGATATAGCATCTTTAATTGAAGTAAATTTGAGATGGTACAATTAATAAATCAACATACGAGGTCCAAGGGAAATAACTCAATATTTTTTTTTTTTTTTAGCTCCCTTGCTAAGATGTATCAGGCTTTTCAAATAGTTTATTGCATAAATGAAAAGGTTATTTCAGCACTAAATCCATGTTAAATTTTATATTACATGAAGATTCAATCCAAATATTTATATAATCACCTTTTTTGCAAGAGATACACTTTTCACTTCCATTTTCCTCTTCTTCATAGGATAATATACTGGGTATTCTTTGAAGGCAAGATTTTGAATTGCGTCAGTTTTTGTATGAAGATTCATATACATTAACCTGGTAGCAATAGTTTAGTTTTCCCTTTGGTATTTACTTAGAACCCTATTTTTGCTATAGGTACCATTTTGTCAACAGGGCAACTAATTTCCATAAATTCTACTTGAGACAAATCATTGTTTTACACACTTTACCTAAAGGGCTTGTAAAAGCAGCCAGTTGTATGAAATTTTCAATGCATTTCCATGGCCCACCTGACATCCAGTATTTGTAATTGGTCATCACTTATTTACGTACCACAGCCCACCCCCCCGAAGTTTTAAAATTAATTTTGATAAATGAAAGCTTCCTTGAATTTTTCATTTTAGCTTAGATTAGTATCCTTGTTAGCCTTTTAACAATTTTTATTACTTAATATTGAAAATTAAATTACCAAAATTTTTTCCCATCATTCTGCAGACTTATTAATGGCTTTTCTCCCTTGCAGATTTTAGTATTGTAGTCAGATACTATCTAGCAATGAGGTACCTTTCAGTGTTGCCCAGAGGACAGCTCAGGACCCCCAAAAAGTTATACATCATTCTACAAGACAAATCTACCAGGGTAAAAAAAGCTTTACAAGGTTATTATCTGGATGACCTACAGGTAATTGGCATATGAAGATTTTTTCTTAAATCTTGACAGCTATTACTGCTTGAACATTTTTAGTGGAGTGGATACCCACCAGATCACATCCCACTTATTTGTTAACCAGGTTAGTAGTAGCTCTGCGTATTCAGTTACTTTATTTTTTTTAAAAACTAATAAAGTGCTCAAGACAGTGTAATAGCATTATTGTGGAGGTTAAGGCATTATTATGACTGGAGTTCAATATTTACCCTCAGTAACTAAACAGAGAAGCCATGTTTTTCCTTTTTAAAGCATTCTGGGTATGACAAACTGCATCAGGTGGCAAGGCCTCTGACTGGGAGTATACAACCACTTGTTACTGCTCCAGGTCCACACTGACCCAGGATGGTAGTGGGGTCTATATATATATATATATCATGAAAGTATACTAAATTTTATATTGTAACAGTATCAGCAAAACAGACTTCACAAACACTTTTATAAAAAAGAAACTAAATTTCCTTACAGAAAATATATATCCTATTCATGTAAACCTATTTTAAGACAAAAATACCATTAAATAAAATGTAGCACAAACCTCAATCAGCTCCAAGTTTGTCTACAAGGAAGTATTTCAGAACAGGTCTGTGGGAAAATGTCATCATTTTGAGAAATGTGCCAATACAAGAAGAACTACAAAGAAACAAACTTATACTGCGTCACTGACAGCTGATTTAGCAAAGCAAAACGCAATTTTCTAGAACCACAGCAGGTGATTTAAGCTATGCTTAGATGTGGCACAAATTTGACAGTAGGAGACACCCAGTGAGAATTGAACTCGTTACTCAGTTGTAACTTGCTCTAGTAAAACAAGCTTGCTAACCACTACACCATGCTGAGGTGCACTTCTGAACCTAGTGCCAAAAAAGAGGAACATTTAAAAGTGGCCACTTTTCAAATATTTATTGCAAAATGATTTGAGAACTCACTTGCAGAGTTCCATAATAAAGAGGGGGGAAAAAAAAAAAAAAAAAAAAGACTTCTAGAAGCAACACGGTTTGAAACCCTAACCCAGAACCAGCCCTATCTACAAACTTTAAATCTATTTGAATGCAGCATCAGTTTTTAATCTATGCTCTAAGCACCTATAGGAATTCTTATGCACGTAGCCATTACTGTGCATAAGAATTTACTTTTGTAAAATGTCTTATGGCGTGATGCTACAATTAGCCACCAAAGTGAAATCTAACTGGATGATGATTGAAATTTGCAGGAAGATGGATTAAAAGGTTAAAATTGAAAATGAAATGTTTAAAAACCAGTTAAAATAATTCAAAAGGAGAATTGAACCAAACTCGAGACTACCAATCCATGTTGATAAGAAACTATTAATGTCTTTTAGATGTTAAATAGAAAAAGGTGTTGCCAATGAAGAAACCAGGTTGGTTACTGAAATAACACTCAAATCTCTGGACAAAAAGCTAGGAAGAAAACTTGGTATGAACCAGCCACCCAGAAATGTTCATTACAATTTTTTTTTTTTTTTAATACCTTACATAATTCAGATTCTTTTGCAAGATAGACAAGTGATTACTCTGGAGAAAATGTAGCTGTATGAAAAGAAGCTCAAGATTGGGAATAATTCTTAAGTAGTCTGATCAACTGACATATGGAACAAGATTAATGACTGATTGGTTGGTTATTGGATTTTAAGGCATGTCAAGTTCTATTTAGGTCATTTTATGCCAAAGATTTGTTTATGTAAACAAGGTAGTTACTCTGTATAAAAGTTTGAGAGGTTGTGTTTCATGTTTTTTTCTTCTTTATAAATTGCTTTGTCTTGTGATTGTTTCTGATTGTATATCTGAATACCTGCACATAAGCATCTATATGTATACATTTACATATACAATATTTTGTTAAGGATCTTTATTTCTGAGAAAGTTGTATTATTTCATCTGTGTGTATTTTTAAAAATTTCTTTTAAGCTTTTTCCATCAAAATATTTTTGTCTTATTTTAGTTTTACATTCTAGTAGGATGTTTTATTGTAATTATGCTTCCGCAACTGCATTTTGGTGGATTTGTCTTTTTTAATATGTAAGTATGTGTCCTATGGGAAAACCATTTTGTCTACACTGTGGTTGAATATTGAAGTGGGTGAAGAGATTTGGAGGGGCAGTTTGATAACCCTAGACTTGGAACAACTCGAATAGAAATATTTTGAGAATTAAATTTTACTAAGTCGATCCAAGGGGTGGAAGATCGACTAAACCCAGGTCAACCCAACTCCACATAATATGGTTAAGAAAACTTCAGTGTACTTAAAATGAAAGGCTGCACATATACATAAATATTTGGAATTGGAAATGAAAAGTGATTTAGCATTATATTAAACCATTGTTACGGCAAAACATACTAAAGAGTTAATCTTGTCAGTCTTAGCAGTAAAAACAGGAATCCTAATGTAGGAAAGATGCGTCTTCAAGGCTGAATGACTGCAGCCCCAAAGGATTATCATTTCCATTTGTATAGCAACTTGTTCTACACCACACCCAACATAGTAAGTATGATGTCTATCATGTTGCAAGCGGCACCAATTCTCCAAAGAATCACCATTCCATTTATTCACTGCTTAGAAACCATTCTTGTTACACATGGTAGAGAAATATAAAAAGATCCCAAACTCATTAAATGCAACTGGATTTATCTGTCACCACCAAGGGGCAATGTTTTAGCATATTAACTTTTAGAACTCTGTAGGTGATTATTTTTGTCAAGAGAGTACACACACACACACATATATATATATATATATGAATGCACACCTAAGTAGAGATTCAAATCCCATCAGATCCATAGTTATCCACAACAAAATTTCAGAACAGGTCTGTGGAAATATATCATCATTTTCAGGACTTGAAGTCAATAACAGCCAAGATTTTGAACAATTTTTAACCAAGAGAATTCATTGATAAGTTTTCCCTGTCCATAAACAAAGACTTTCTCCACTTTTAAAATGGGGTCGTATCCTTCTTTATGGCAACACCTAAAATTGAAAACCAGACTAGTGCAATTTGAAATATACAGAATATATATATATATATATATATATATATATATATACACACACACACACACACGATTTTGAGGAGATTCTATTTATAAATAAAGAACAGTGCTAAATATTAAACAAAAAGACCAACTAAAAAATGAAGTAGGAGTTACAATAAATTAAGCCTCCAAAGGTGAAGTCAAGAGAATATGTAAGAATGCATACACGAAGAAAAGTAATTAGAGCTTCAAATCCCATCAGATCCATAGTTATCCACAAAAATTTCAGAACAGGTCTGTGGAAATATATCATCATTTTCAGGATTTGAAGTCATTAACAGCCAAGATTTTGAACAATTTTTAATCAAGGGAATCCATTGATAAATTTTCCCTGACCATAAACAATTCGAAACTTCCCCACTCCCAAAAT
This sequence comes from Ascarosepion bandense, assembly GCA_037127315.1. Classification (NCBI taxonomy): domain Eukaryota; kingdom Metazoa; phylum Mollusca; class Cephalopoda; order Sepiida; family Sepiidae; genus Ascarosepion; species Ascarosepion bandense. The sequence continues at coordinate 5,443,042 of JBBBDQ010001389.1, forward strand.
TGGCAGCAAGCCTCTTTTTCTGACAACACCATTGATATTTAGACCAGCTTCATCAATTTAGACAATTTTCATTGTTAGCCAACTGATGAAAATGAACAGATTGATACAACTTGTCATTAAGCTTATGGCATGGTAAAAAAATATCTAACTTTTATAGTACTGCAGATGCTCTAAACATTTTTTCTTTAGGTTCTTAACATGGTAAAATTAAAAATTTAACATATTTTCAGCAATTATATAATATCATAGAATTTTAGTTTAGCTTTACAACCTGACATTTGAATATGCTTTTTGAATATATAAATTTTATTGTAATAATTTTTTAAAAAATTTAATAAGACTGAAATTAAAATAACTGAGCTAAGTTATGAAATGCGCTATAATTATATATATATATATATATATATAGTTACACTGTTATGTCATTATGTATTTATCCAATACCTTGTCTTCAGAGAGAAAAGACTTTCAGGAATATTTTGTTGTTAATGAATTTTTAACAGGCTGTTCAACCCTCACTGCTGAGCTGATTTTCCAAGAAAAGGTCCTGCATGATGTAGTCAGCTACATCATTAACATATGAAATCTTATAAAACAGATCAATAAAATTAATGATGTGGCCAACATAAGCATGATTTATGCTATCAATTGTCCAAATATGTTTTATCGTTCTTCCTAATATTTGGCCATGCAATATGTCATGTGGTCCTTCTGCATATTTTGGAAATTCACTTAAGACAGACATCTGTCTGCATCTCTTTCACTAACATACCCGGAATCCGCACCAACTTCCTTAGCGTAGATTCATTCCTCCATAATAACTCACCTGATATATTAGCCCTATGTGAAACTAATCTTAACCCTTCTATCCCCTCTTCAGGAAGGACTCCAATGCCCATATGCATGGGCTTGGTGTCTATGTCAGCGAACACATTCCCTTAGCTAGGGTGTCATCTGTTGAATCCCCAGATCATTCTTTCATGTGCTTCCGCCGCTCACTTCTCAGCTCGATTAGCTATATCTTCTTTCTCTACCGCTCTCCTTCCTCCCCTGACTGTTCGTTACTTGACATCATTTCTGACAATATCGACAAAGCCATTTCTTCTCATCCCTCTGCCCATGTATTCGTGTTTGGTGACTAACGCCCACCACACTAAGTGGTGGAAGAATGCTGTCACCAACCCTGCTGGTGTCCACACCATGAACTTTACAATCACCCAATCCCTTACGCGCAAGTAGTGGACTTCCCCATCCGTTTCTCCGACAACCCTAAAGGAAGGGACTCACTTCTAGACCTCTGCTTCACTTCCATCCCAGACAACTGCCTACTTGGAAACTGACCACACTGTAGTGTCTGTCAATATTTCACTCCACTCCCGCCCGACCCATGATACCCAGACAAGTAGAATATCCTACTGCTATCAAAGAGCAGACTGGGATTTGTTCCGAGACATCCTCTGTGACATCCCTTGGAACAACGTTTTTAGTCTTCCCATTGAAGAATGTGCATCCGAGGTCTCCTCCTTGGTTAAGGCTGGCATCGATGCTAGGAAATTCCAGCTTAAATCTCATTCGTCTCCATGGTTCTCACCCGCTTGCTCAGCTGCCATTGCCCACCGGAATCATTTCTTCCGACTATCGTAACTACGCGTCGGACCAAAACAGGCGCCTTTTCACTTCAGCTCGTAATAAGTGTAAAAGGATACTTAACGAAGCTAAGATGTTGTTTGCTGCCAGAATGAAGCAACGCATAGCATGCTCTAAATTTGGCACTAAAGACTACTGGCGACTCTGTAAAAGAGTACTTAACAAGAGCAAGTCCAAAATACCCCTGCTAATCAACAAATTTGAGGTCCTCACCTCCCCAGCAGATAAGGCTGAATGCTTTGCCTGCAGATTCTTGAACAATTCGAATCTGGACTCATCTGGAGTTTTTACACCCGACTTCTCACCTAGAACCGAGGCACAACTGAATGATGTCCACATTACACCTTCGCTTGTCTCTAAGATAATCTTAAAACTTGACCCTCACAAAGTGAGCGATGGGGACGGAATCCCAACCATAGTCTTAAAGAAATGTGCCCCTGAACTCTCCTCTGTCCTTTCTAAGCTCTACAACCTCTGCCTATCTGCTTCCTGGAAATCTTCCTCTGTAGTTCCTATATTTAAAAACACTGGAGAACCCTCTGACTCTGCAAATTACCGCCCTATCAGCCTTCCGATCTTTGGCAAAGTGTTCGAAGCCATTATCAACGCCGAGGTGGTTCAGCATCTCACAGCACACAGGCTCCTCTCAGACAAGCAATATGGTTTCCGCTTCACCAGGTCTACTGCTGATATGCTAATGACCATCACCAAGTACATACCAGGCACTCGACAGGAATGGCGAAGCCCGAACCGTTGCATTGGATATATCTAAGGCGTTCAACAGAGTTTGGCATGCTGGCCTTCTATGCAAACTGCGGAGCTATGGTATAACTGGACATTTGTTTCAACTAATCCAGTCATTCCTCTCTAACCGCACAATGAAGGTGGTATTAAACGGACATGCCTCCCAGAACTACCATACAAACGCAGGTGTCCCCCAAGGCTCCATCTTAGGTCCTACACTCTTCCTGATATACATTAATGATCTCCCTGATTCCATAAGAGCCCAAGTAGGTTTGTACGCCGATGACACCACAGTTTACTCTCGCCTCCTACAAAAATCTGGTGTAGGCGTCAAAGCTAACCTCGCAGCCGAGATTGAAAAAGACCTCCAATCCATATTGGACTGGGGTAAGAAATGGCTAGTAAATCTTAATGCTTCTAAAACAAAGCTACTCTCAATTAACCATCATCGACAATCGCACCTACCCCCCAGAAAGTAAAACACCACGCCTCCTTGGTCTCACTTTCAGCGGACCTCAAATGGAATGACTATATCGAATCCATTGCTAAATCCGCCACGTGTAGGGCCCCGAAAGTTTTTTCTGTCAATTTATCCTGCGCATATATAAATCTACCATCTGCCCGTGCATTGAATACTGCTGCCATATCTGGTCAGGTGCCCCTGCTATTCTCCTCGGGCTTCTCGATAAGGTCCAGAGGAGGGTCTGTAAAGTGATAGATACCAACTTGGTCTCTCTCCCACCGGCGAGACGTGGCTTCCCTGTGTCTCTTCTATAAATACTATCACGGCTTCTGCTCTGATGAACTTAGATCACTGGTGCCCCCCAAATACGAATTTGCACGAGATACTAGATTGGCAACTAGATCCCGCCCTTTTACAGTGAAACCTATAAAATACAAACGCAACTTCTACCCCAACAGTTTCTTTTCTCGCACTTCCCGACTGTGGAATTTCCTCCCACACGATTGCTTCCCCAACGGATACAATCTCCAGGAGTTTAAATGTTAGAAGATTGCAGGGGAAATTTTTGTAGATGCATCCGACAAGACAGCAGATGCATTAAATAGTCAAGGATGCACTAATAGAAAGCAGGAGATTTAGTAGTAGTAGCAGCGGCAACAAAAGGGGATGTATTGTTGGCGGGTGGGAAACCATTCTGGGCATTTTCCCTTGAGGTCCAACCTGCTATCTTCTGCTGTGATTCCTGTGTGGTGTGAAGCCTATAAAAGATATGGCCACAGAATTGTTTGTCCTCCTCTGACAGTTCTGTAATCTTTCAAAACATCAGTTTTAGCCATCTAAAAAGAAAAATTGTTTTTAATGAAACTTTCAAGACCTATTCCCAAATTTAAATTTTTAAAAAAGTTTTTGGCAAATTTATAAAAAATCTGTTACATAGTTGTAAAATAGGTACCATCACAAAATCGCTGAAAAAACAGCATGGTCAGAAGGGAAAAGGTCCCAAACTAAATAAAATTCTATCAGAAAAAAGTTTATTACCATTAAGAGGATAGAACAAAGAATTTTTAAAATTAATTATTTCTAACACGTTTGAAATTGTAGAAAGTGTTTTTCTTACGTAAGTGCGATATCCAAATTGCTGCTATTTTATTAAGTAAACAAAAGTAATTGTTACGCAATGCACTTTCTTTGGCCGTGTGAAAGACTTTAATTTGGAAATTCTTGCATAAATCAAATAATGGTTGGATTTTGATGAAACCTTCAGGACTTATTTATAATTGAATGAAATCAATTTTGATTGCATTATTTTTAGAAAATATTGGTAAAAATATATTTTTTTAAGTATGTTACCCCCACCACCAATTAAATTCCAGCAGTGTGTAACAATTCGACTAAGCGCCACTCTAAAACTAATATAAAAAAATTCAGGAGTCATTGGGGAATGCTGATTCAGTTTCTTCTTCTTCAATAGTCCCGTTTCGAAAAAGTAGGTCCGAATTGCGAAAAATGCAATAACCATGCCAATTTTTATGTGGATAAACTTCTGATTGCTTTTATGAACAATATAAATTAAGCATATAGTCTGAAAAGAAAAGAAAATAAAAAAAAATTCAATGACTAATTTTTACAATAGTTATTTTCATTTTTTTTAATGATGTATATAAGTTTTAAAATTATTGTTAACTTTCTTCCTCTAATGGGCCGGCTAGGGTATGTAATTAATGCATTAAGACTACAATTATTAATCAAAAATTAAAAGCTTAATACAAATAATTGATCCCATCAATTTTAAAAATAATTAACATTTTAGCTGTGTGCATTTTGATTGCCCATATTTTATTTGTACGGGGGGGCCCCCCCGTACGTGATATTTAGCATTAAAAGGTCACTTGATTCAAGGACTGTCTTCTCTTACATAATAAATTACATTCATACATTCAGCCCCCCCCCTCCTGCTTAAATCTTTCAACACTTGAGATGAGCTGTCATGCTTGGGCTACCTAATCTGATAAATTACAGGGAATATTTTAGAGAGTAAGCAAGCACAATGCTTGAAATCAGATAAAAGTAAGTTTTAATTTAAAAAATTGACTTCAATAACGTGTATTTTTGCCAGATTTTTAAAACTGGAATGTGGCTATTGTTTTGAAATTTGTCGATCAATAAAAAAGAAAAAATGGCGGTACTTTTAATTTTTTTTTTTTTTTAAATCTGAAATTTTTAAGATTCCAATCAATATAATTTCACTTTAAAATATGCTAGTGTATTTTGTTTACTGGAATTACTAAATTTAATCTCTTAACTTTCAATTAAAGCTAATTTTAAAATTTAAATTTAGGTGTAGAAAAATGAGTGGAGGTACCTCAGGAATATTTTTAAATTTTAATAGTAAGTAAAGAAATAAACTATCATTTCTAAATTCTACACAGTCAGTTAAGTGCCATATGTGATACACGCTTGGGCGATTATCTCTCGAAAGAGACATGACTGACAACCAAGGCTATAGAACCCAATCTGTCCTATTATTTAACCCATAACTGGAGGGAAGAGATGGATTAATACCTTTCCCAAGGATATTTGCGCCTAAGTGAATGCAAGGAATTCAACTGGAATTTGAACTCGGCTTCTCCTTCCGAGCTGATATCCACTGCACCACAATGCACATCCTATACAGAGAGAGAGAGAGAGGAGAGAGAGAGAGAGAAAAAAAAGCCTTTTTAGTAAAGCAAAAGGTTATCGGAAAAGCACTTTTCCATTTCAATCACCTTTAAATCCAACCATCGAAATTAGAAATTTCAACTCCATTAAACTCCCAATTTCCTTTTTTTTTTTTAAATTGTAAATCATTCACAATTGATAAAAAATGAGGTAGGGATGTAATAGAACAAAAATGTATAACCTCAATGGTAGGATTAACAAAGGTGGTTTAAATTTGAACAACTTGAAATGAAAATAAAATACCCCTAAAAATCTTAAAATAAAAAAATTGAGCTTTTTTATAAATTGGATTTTGCTTTCATTTACTTAAAAAAAAAAAAAATTTTTTTTTCAAGAAATTGAAAACTTTTCAAATTGTTTTTTTAACCTTAGGTATCAGAAATTTGTGGAGGTTCCTTATATAAGAAAATAAGTAAAAAAAATAAAATTAAAACCTTTTCCAATTGTTTTTAAACTTAAGTATCAAAATTGGAATGGTAGAAATAGCCTTTTCAAAAAGGCCTTTACTATTTATTTCTACTATTCAAATTTTTTATGCAAGGGAAAACAACTTTTAATGATGAATATCCACGTACGGCCATCAGTACAAATAAAGATACGGGCAGTAAAAATGCTTAATTATTCAAAAAAATCCAGTGGCTCAATCATTTATATTAAGCTCTTAAATTTTCGATTAGTAATTACATACCCTGGCCGACCCCGTTGAGGAAGAAATTTAATTTTTAAAATTCTTTTTATTAATTTTTATATAAATTTTAATTAAAAAAAATTCTTGTAAAAATCCATTATTCATTGAATTTATTTTTCTTTTCAAACTTGATTAGCATTCCTTAATGACTCCTGAATTTAGTTAGGCTTATTGTTGCACGTTGTCGAATTAAGCATTTGTGGAAATATGTAAAATTTTTTTTTACCAATATTTTAAAATTAAAAATCATTTCAACATTGATTTCGGTTAATTAGGAATAAGTCCTGAAATTTTCATCAAAATCCGATTTGATTTTTGCGAGGAATTTCCAAATTAATGTCAAAAAAGTGCATTGTGCAATATTACGTTTTTTTTTTTGTTTAAAAACTTATTAACGTTGCTGCAATTTAGGTCTCGTAAAGAAAAAAAAAAAACTTTCTACAAAAATTTCGAACGTGTTAGAAATAATTAAAAAATTCTTTGATCTATCCTTTTAATGATCAATAAACATTTTGCCGATAAAACTTTAGTTTTGGGGCCTTTTTCCTTCTTACTATGCCGTTTATTCAGTGATTTTGAGCCGTCGAAATATTGCAAACTATTAAAAAGTGGTGGTCGTTGCCTTCAGGTACGACAGTTTTTTGTTTTTTTTTGGCTAATCTGAAAGTTTACGGTTTAAATGGATAAGAATTACAAAAATGAAAAGAAAAAAGGTGGTGTATGTGAGAGCCGATTGCATATTTTCGGAAAGGCAAAGTTTTCCCCAACGAGTCCTGCGCTTAAATGTAAAATGTAATCATTTACCGAAAATATTTTTACCAAGATTTTTAAAAAAATATTTAAATTTCGTTTATGTGTGAATAAGTCCTCAAAGTTTCATTAAAAAATTCGACAATTGTTTGATTTTTGCAAGAATTTCCAAATTAATGTTTGCCTCCCTTGTAAACTCTCATAACGGTTTTGGTTAACTGCTAATTAAAGAAAACTTTTTTTTTTTTTACCTAAAGTGCCAGAAGGGGTTTAAAAAAAAAAAAAGAAAAACCTAATTGATCTTATAAAAAACCTAATTGATCCTATAAAAATCTTGATGGAATGATGCCTTTTTTTTTTGTTTTTTTTTTAGCAATTTAGTGGATATACCAGTAGGTATTTCCACTTTTTCGCTAAAATAGCGAGGGTTGCAGACTATAATTTAGTAATCGGAAATTGTAAAAGCATATTTTACGTTCTCTAATTTTTTTTTTCAATTGGAAGAAAGAACTAGTAACCGTCATATTCAAAATTATCGGTTTAGCAAGAAAATGGATTGACTATTGAAACAGGAAACGTGCTATCAACTCTTATTTTTTTAAATCTTTATTGAATTAATGGAAAAAGTAACTATTTGAGCGCCAAATTATGTAGGATAAAATGAGTAATAATAACACCAATTTTGAAACTAATCCTCATATTCATTTTACCCCTAGAAGAACATATTTCCCCACCTTTTTCGCTAAAAATGCAATAAACGTTACAATGTTAAGCGGAAAGAAAGTTTGAAGTTTAGTTAAAAAAAAAAATAAGCACATTTATTTAAAAGTTCTTGCAAAATTCAAATAATCAGATTTTAATCATTAAAATTTAATTAAACGTTCAGGACTTATTCAAAGAATTTTTCTTTTTCTTTGAGGAAATCTTAGTATTCAAGAAAAAAAATTTACATCTTTACAAACTTTGTTTTATTAGTTACCACAGGCCTCCTTGGAGAATTTAAAAATATAAATTTTTTTTTTGCTACACCAATTTTTAAAAATAAATTTGGATTTAAAAAAAAAAAATAAGCTTTCGTTTTTTTAATTTTATTATTTCACCTTTAGGTGAAAGTTAAAGATGAAAATTACTCTATTCCCATTTCATTTTAATCAACTACTTACAACACTAATAAATGTACATTTATTTGAAATTCTCATACATACAATTTTGAATTGAATAATTGAAAAAAACTTCATTTTAGAAAATGTTGAACAAAGTCAAATAACAAACAAAAGGAAATTTGATAGTTAAAAAATTAATCAGACTTGTCCTTTTTCTTTTGCAACTATTTTACACTGTCATTCAACAAGAATGAAGACAGCTCTAGCAGAAGTTGCAAGTTTACAAGACATCCAGAAATTTAATAATAATAAAAAAAAACTGTTTTGAAATATGCAGCTTACTGATCAGTTATTCTTTTAAAAAATCTTATAATGTAGAAATAATTTCGAAACCAATACTCAACCTAACAGTTACATGAGAAAAAAAATAATGATTAAAAATGAAATAAAAATACTTAAAAAAATTTAAGGAAAAAAATAAGGAGATAACATTTTTTTCTGTAATTCGTAAATTAGCATTTTTATCTAACATTTACAATTTTACAAGTCGCATAGTCTGGCTTTTGTTTCGCTCAAATAATAGAATCTTCCCGAAAAGGAGAGCAAAAAAAACCGTACGACATTTTTACAGTAATTTTAAGACCAACACGTGTGCAAGTTCAAAAAAAAAAATATCTTTGTGATCTCAATTAATTCATGTCAAATAATTGATCGTGAATTTATGAAGTAAACAAAAAAAAAATAAGATAAACAAATTCGTACAGAGGGGGAAAAAAATGACAGGAAACATTTTATACTCACATTAATAACCAACTGTTAAGCGGAAAAAGAACGGTAATAAGCGCGCTAAAGATTTATATAGTAGTAAGTGCTTTTGCTGCCCTCTGGTGGAATTCTCAAGAAAGAAAACGAAAGGGAGTGACAGATAGAGAGAGAGAAAGAGAGATTTGCAAGGGAGATAATACTGATTAAATTATACTATATAAAAAAAAGTCCATTTTTGAATTTAAAGTATTAAGAGACAAGAAACTTTCACTAGAAACAAAGAAAAGAGTACTGGATTGCTATGTGATGTCAGTTCTTCAATATGGTAGTAAATGCTGAACAATATCATCAAAGATGAAGGAAAAACTTGAAGCAATTCAAATGTGGTTCTACAGAAGGATGCTGCGGATATCATGGATCGAGCATGTGAGCAATGATGAGGTTTTGGAAAGGAGGGAAATGAAAAGGAAATTAATATTGAGCATCAGGGAAAAACAGCTAAAGTTCCTGGGACATGTGAGGAAGGAGGGCTTGGAGAATCTGGTATTAACAGGCCAGATAGAGGGAAAAAGAGACAGGAGAAAGCAGCGGATAACATATTTGAAGGACCTAATTAGGTGGATGATGGAACGAGGGTTGCATGGTGTAACAGGAGAAAGCTTGCTACGTGCCACCAGGGATAGGTAGATGTGGAAAGCCATGATCGCCTACGTTCTGAAAAGGACAAGGCACATAGAAGAAGAAGACATAGAAGAAGAAGCTTTTTTTTTATATTTATGTCAACTCAAATTAGTAAATAAAGCGAATAAAATTAAAAAAAAAGGCGGTGAAATGATTAAAAAAAGTAAAGCTAAAAGGTGTACTGAAGCAACACCACCTCCCAAAATACCTGTTTGATTGAAGAGGGATATTTACTGACATTTATATATAGGATAAACTTTTTTTTTTATTTTTATTTGTTCTGTAAATATTTTTACTGAACTGAAATAATTTACAAAAACAAAAAAAAAAAAAAAAAAAAATGCTGTACAATTGCTCTGTCCCAAAATTAAAAAGAAATTATCAAAATGTTTAAAAAATGAATGTATTTTCCTTTCCAAAAAGATAATTTATCAGATGCATAGATATATGCTATTAAACCAAAGGGAAAATTAAACAAAAATAGTAAAGTAAATAATTTATTTGGTCCTTACGTATTATCGGGAGGACCTTTGATTTTTACTTTTTCTTTTTTTTCCCCGCTTATAACACCAAGGAACTGGAAAAATCAGGCTTTCATCACCTCAACGTCAACCACAAGTACAACTTTGTGGATTCGAACACCGGGGCTCATACGCAGACAGTGGAACGCCTATGGGGATCGACAAAGTGGCGAAACAAGAAGCACTGTGGCACTGCACGTCACCATTTGGAGTCGTATTTGGCCGAATTCATGTGGCGGAAGCATGTTGCCTGTACTGATGTCTTTGAGTCACTTTTGGAAGCAACTGCGACGTTCTGGCCTCCGGAATTACAAATGTAATTCCATTTTTTTGTTTTAACCGTTTCAATAAATAATTTACTTTAATTTTTGAGTCGTTTTTTTAAAGGTCCTCCCGATAATACGTAAGCACCATTTATTTTATATTATTTGTAAAAAGCATTAAAACTTAATGATTAAATTAATTTCATGACTTTATAATTCATGATACATTGAAACAAAGTGATGATGGTGATCTTTACCATTAAAATTTTTATTGAATTCTGTGAATAAAATTTAAACTTATTACTTTTTAATAAAATTTTTTCTACAAATACTTACAGGAAAATTTTATAATAATTTCTAATAAATATTTAAAAACAAATGTTTGAATCTCTTTTTATTTGTAAAAAAAATATTTTGCCAGAAAGTTCACAAATGTGTAAACTTAAAATTTGCTTAAGTTTACATGTGATTTTGACTATGTATTTTGTGTTTCTATATGGTTTTGAATTTTGCTACTGAATTTTAGAACACCTACAAAACTCAGTATTTTATCAATTTTAATTTAATGAAATTTTTCATAACAATATGAACAGCATTTTTTAAATAAATGTTTTCATCAATTTTTTTTTTTTTATCATATCACCCTGAGCAAGGTGGTAACACCATTGATGTGCAGGGGGCTACATAGAGTAAAAGATTAGATAGAAGAGAGTGAAGAGAAAGATGAACCAGTTAGAAAGGAGCAAGAGAAGAATGGGAATACAGGTGTGATGACAGTTGCAAAGGTGGAGAGAAAGGAAAGGATATACAGGGTGGTGTAGAAAGAACTAGAGTCAAGTGGTTAAGAGATGAGTATTAACATTACATTTAAATTCCTGGAGGTTGTAGCTGTCAGGAAAGCAAGAATATGGAAGCAAGTTCCACAGGTGGGAAGTGTGAGAGAAGAAGCTGCAGGAGTAGAAGTGTCGTCTGCATTTGATTAATCTAACTGTGAATGGGTGGGACCCAGTTGCCAGTTTGGTTGCATGAGTAAACACCTGTTGCAGAGGCACCAGTGACTTAAGTTTGTTGGAGCAGAAGCCATGAAAGTATTTATAGAAGAGACAAAGGGAAATCCCATCTCGTCGGTGGGGAAATGGCTGGAATTGAGCTGCCAAGTCGGTACCTATCACATTACTGATTCTCCTTTGGAGCCTGTCAAGAACACTGAGATGAACAGCAGGGGCGCCTAATCATATATGGCAGCAGTACTCCATGCATGGATGTATGGTTGATTTGTATATATGCAGGATGGTTTCAGGCGGGAAAAACATCTTGGCCGGACACAGTGACCCAACCTTCCTAGCAGTACATCTGAAATTTTCCCTCATGTTATTGTATTTGTTTTTATGATAGATTTTGGCAAGCATTTTAAAATTGGGCATAATTGACCTTTTAATTCATTTTTTTAGTAATGTAAGTTGCATTTTGGTCCTGAGGATATAAGGTGAGAAACATCAGCATTTGATAAGAAAACTGGTACCACAATTAATTTTTGTCTTAACAAAGCAATTTTTTATGTTGGTATAATCCTTAGAATTTTACCAAACTGTCCCTCATACTTATTTTCACTAACCTACTTGAGAGTGTTATCAGAGTTTGAAAATTCTAAAATTCTGCTCTTAAAATAATTTTAAATCAAAGTATTATTGATGACTTGAAATACAAACAGCAAAGGAGATTATACAGCATTATGTGATTTGTAAATTGTCTGTAGTACATGTATTAGTAATTTATTAGCCAATGATCATTTTGCATTGTATATCAACCAATCAGTGAGCCAGCTTTGGAGAGACTCAAGGAAGCTTCTGTGATCCAATCTTCTTCCAAAAGTGAACAAACTTTACTTAAAAATAAAGCGAGTTTAAAATTGTCGCATTACTGTGATTTGTAAATTGTCTGTAGTACATGTGTTAGTAATTTATTAGGCAAAAAAATAAATCTGTAAGTTGTAGGGAGTTCGGTTATGTATGACACAAGTATGAATCAATAAACTTTAACCATCTCCTTATGACTTCAACCAAAGTCTGTTGGTTTTCACTCCTTTCTCAATTATATTAAATTATGATATTTTCTTTTTTCTGTATATCGATCGGTCTATCCAAATAACTTCATTTTTTTCTTGAGCCAGAAATTATGTTACATCCATATCCAATTTTGAATTAATCCTCATGCTGACTGTTTTTCTCTCATATCTGTTTCTTGTGAAAATTATAGTTAATAAATAAATTATAACCATTTTAAAATGAGGAATTACTTTTCAGTCATCTAAGCTTATTTATAAATGGAACTTTGTGTGTGTGTGTGTGTGTGTGTGTGTGTGTGTCCATTACCTATAGACGAGGTACCCCTGATAAATATCGAAAATCGATAATTGGAAAAATCGGGTTATAGTAGGAGTGGTCCGATTTTAATCAGATTTGATACACTCATAGATAAAGATACAAGAAACGATATTCAGAGGTTTCAAGGTTGCAATTCTTACAATAGTGCAGAAAATCGATAATATATATGTATAAAAGCAAGATTTTTGTGTGTCTGTTTATCTGCCTGTATGTCTGTATTTTTTTCAGCCTTTTTATTTTAGCTTTTGCTTCGGGTTTGGCTCTAAGTGGGTATAATTGTAGTTCTTAGTCTCAGCCATGATACCATTTACTCAGAGAACTTATTTAGCCTTCAAAATTCAGTTTACGACGAAAAACACTTATTTGATATTGATACCAGGAAATTGTGTTACATCCATATCCAATTTTGAATTAATCCTCATGCTGACTGTTTTTCTCTCATATCTGTTTCTTGTGAAAATTATAGTTAATAAATAAATTATAACCATTTTAAAATGAGGAATTACTTTTCAGTCATCTAAACTTATTTATAAATGGAACTTTGTCTATGTGTGTGTGTGTGTGTCCATTACCTATAGACTCCGAAATGGCTGAACTGATTTTCTTGAAAATTTACACAGTTGTACTATGTGCATCTGTGAGTGTTCTTAGCTAGGTTTTGTGTCGAGGTACCCCTGATAAATATCGAAAATCGATAATCGGAAAAATCGGGTTATAGTAGGAGTAGTCCAATTTTAATCAGATTTGATACATTCATAGACAAAAACATAAGAAACGATATTCAGAAGTTTCAAGGTTGCAGTTCTTACAATAGTGCAGAAAATCGATAATATATATGTATAAAAGCAAGATGCTTATGTGTCTGTTTATCTGCCTGTATGCCTGTATTTTTTTCAGCCTTTTATTTTAGCTTTTGCTTTGGGTTTGGCTCTAAGTAGGTATAATTGTAGTTCTTAGACTCAGCCATGATACCATTTACTCAGAGAACTTATTTAGCCTTCAAAATTCAGTTTACAACGAAAAAAACTTATTTGATATCGATACCAGGAAATCAAAATTTGACTTACATCCATTCATTTTTTTTTCAGTCTATGGCTTTGCTTTAACTGGAAATAACTATTGCTTTTTAGTCTTTCGTGCTAGCATCCAAAGAGTATGAGCTCCAGGACTATGAATTAGTTTTAAAGCTTTCATTACACCCGAGCAATGCCGGGCTATACTGCTAGTCCTGTATATAGTTTGTATATTTCTTGTCTTTATTTCTGTTTTGTAGAAATTTTTCCTGTTTTGAAGACAGTACTATCTGATGCAATATAGAACCAAAAAATACTAAAATCTATTCATTGGGCAGGTAAATTAGAACTTGGTAGTTTCAGTTCATATATGTCAGCCATACTCCATGATTTTATTTGATTTGATTCTTGTAAAGATAGAATATATCAAAGTGTGTCAGATACAGGAGTGGTATATTGAGCCAACCATTTTTCCAGTATCATTAACGTTAGGTATATGTGTTGTACTTGAGGTCTGGTGGGAGCTTGAGGTCTGGGGAGTGCTTGAGGTTTGGGGAGAGCATGAGTCCTAATAGACGTTCAAAGCATGGAATATCATTGAGAGAAAACCCATCTATTATTATGTATGAAAGTTTGGAGTCTGTTTGGAGGTGGTTGAATTTTACAAGAAGTCCTCCCCCTCATTTAGCCACTCATGAAAGGGACGAGCTTCTTGGTTCTTGTCTTCCAGATTTTTTGAAGCTGCACCTGTGAACTGTTGCATCATCAGCATAGATATTCACTAATGATTGTATTATGTTCTTGAGCAGAATGTTAATATAGCGTAGAAAGAAGTTAGGAAAGTGGGTATGGCTTTCTGATGAGTGGTCGTTAAAACCTTCAGCAAGGTACCTCCACTCACTTTTGATATATAAAATTTAAAATGAATTCTTCAAAATAAAAATGCTTTCTCAAAGCTTTCATTTTAGATTTAATTAAAGGCTAAATGATTCAATTTAATATTTCCAGTAAGTAAAATATTCTAGTGTATTTAAAACAGAAATTATATTGATTAGAAACACAAATCTTTTTAGTTAAAACGTTAAAAACAAACATTTTTTGAAAGATGGACATGTTTGTAAACAAAATTAATTCTTGTTTTAAAAATCTTACAAAAATAAAATATACATCTCTGACACGTTATTTAAGTAAAATTAGAAAATTTAAAGTTAGATTAATCTGACTTGAAACAAATGTTATTTGCTTATAGCATGAAATTTAGAATTTCCTAATCACGGAGGTTATATTTTTCTGACGTGTCAAGTGATTGATGACAGCCAGATGTGTTGACAAGCTAAGTATGGTTGATCAGAATTGTCAGAAGTGACCAAACTTTTTTCCTGTCAAGGAAGAAACAATGAAATATGTGACCTTTTAATGTCACACACGAAATAGCATATTTAAAAAACAACCTTTTTTCACACACACACACACACACACACACACACACACACACACACACACACACAATTATTTAAAAAAATCTTTTGACTTGAAGATTTGTATTAAGCTTTTCAATTTTCGATTAGTAAATATAGACTTCACTTAATAATTTAATAACCAAACTGCAACAAGGCTTATAAGAATTAAAAATAATTTTTAAACTTTATAAATTATTAACATGAAAAAATGAAAATTATTCTTGTAAAATTCATTATGCATCGAAAAATATATTAAGGACATTATAGTCTACAGACTATGATGTCCATAATATATATATATATATATTTAAAAGCAATTAAAAGCTTATCTAATTAAATAATGTCATAGTTTTATTGAATTTTTTATTTTACAATTCTGAGCAGATGCTTTTCAAAAAAAAAATGTAAGAAAAAATAGACGATTTACATTTCTCAAGGAGTCCTACATTTAACTAAAAAAACACATTTTCACAACAGTATTTAATTTTTCGAAATTTCATGAAATTACGTGGATTGGGGTAACAGATGTAAAAAAAAAAATACTTTTACTAAGATTTTCTAAAAATATTAATTTTCTAAATAATGTTATTCATTTGTAAATATGCCCTAAAAGTTTCATTAAAACCCGACAGTTATTTGATTTTTGCAAGAATTTTCAAATGAATGTTTTTTTCATCTGAAACGAAGTCCGATCGTAGCGCAATGGTAGAGTGCTTGCCTACGGTGCGGCAAGTTGTGGATTCGATCGCCAGCAGGGTCTAAATTTAAAAATGTTACTCACCAACGTCGAGGGTAAGTGACGGAATCCAGAGATATGAGTCATGCCCACCCCTATAGAAGGGATCATTCATTAATAAACTCTGGTTAAAATTTAGTCACTCGCTAATAAAAGCAATTTTTTTTACCAAAATTTCGAACATGTTAGAAAGGATTAAAAAATAAAATAAAAAAAACGAATAAAAATACTTTGATCTTTCCTTTTTATAATGATATAAACATTTTGATGAAAAAAAAAAAAACTTTGTTTTTATTAAGTTTGAGGCTTTTTATCTTCGCGCTATGTTGTTTTTCAGCGAGTTAGTGGATGTACCTACCTTTAATAATCTGCAGATGACCTTTTTTTTGCCAAGCTAAATATTAGTCTTGTCAATGCAAGCTGAATTTGAATTTCTTGGTTGTATAGTCATATCCTTCTATGGCAACACTTAAAACAATCTTGACTGAAATTGAGAACCAGCCTACTGCAATTCTAAGTATATAAAACTAATGTATAAAACGCTATATTTTGAGGAGATTTCATATACGGTAAAAAGAGAATGAATATTCACAAAGTGCTAAATTTAACGACTTTCATGATGGACTTAATAACTGAGAAAGACCTTCCATAAATCTGATAGCTGTAGATCTTATATAGCAGCTCTACTTTCTCAAAGGTCTTTGATATCTAGTCATTGTGATGAATTTATTGTTTAGTGTCGCGTTGATTCTGAGAGAAATTACCTAGCTATAGTGTAGCGATAAGCTTTTAACGTTTTCAGCTAAGTTCTGGTCATCCAGACTTTTGGTGGCGCATCTATAAACTGCTGTGTCATAAGCGTAGATATTCAGGAAAGAGCGGAGTGTGGAATCACTTGCATTTCCATACAGTCCATCCACAGCTGCATTCACACATGTACATACACACACACACGTGATCATCGCATGATATTCTTATGCTTTCCCGCGTTTTTCCCGGGATGTATAAAAAAGCAGAGACACACGTGCTACACGCAGCAGTTCCAGTTCGAGTACCAAGCAAAGCAGCTGGCAATTTCAGCTGCCCGCGATAGCACCATGCTATCGCGGGGTCGCGTTCCTCAATCTCATCTAATTCTCTCACACACCCGAACTAATTGCAGGACGCAATTAGGGAAAAGTATTAATCCGTCTCTTTCCACCGTTTATGGGTTAAATAACAGAACAGACTGGGTTCTATAGCCTTGGCTGGCAACCAATCTACCGCAGAAAGTAATGGCAACCTATTGCGGGATAATATTCTACCCAGTCAGTCATGTCTCTTTCGAAACATGATTGCCCAAGTGCGTATCACGTATGGCACTTAACTGACAGTTTCATTGGTCAGGTACGTGTCACGTGTGATAAACCAATGGATGAATATTAAATGTAGAAGAAAAAAAAACTTGTGTCTGTTTAAGTGTATGTGTGTGCCAACGCGTAATAAAAACATTAGATGTTTATTATGAATGTAAGTATGTGCAAGCGAAAATAATGTGTGTTAAACGCACCCAAACCATCGATGAACTAAAGTGTGTGTATGTCGATAACATTAGTATGTGTGAATGACAGTGACGAAATACGTTTCCGTTCCAAATAGGTAACAAGTATTGTATACATGTGTCAAGTAATGGAACAAATTTTCTTTTTAAATAAAATGAGAGAATCAGTTATGAATGTATGTGTTGAGAGAAATCATGTGTGAATGTGTGCGTTTATGAGTCAGCGAAGAGGTATGCACGTGTCAAGTGATGGAACGATTTTCTATTCTAAATAACGTAAGAGAATCATGTGTGAATGTATGTGTATGAAAGAATCATGTATGAATGTGTGCGTATATAAGTATGGATCGTAAACGAAATATATTTCCGTTTAAAATTCTAGTAAAAATAATGTAAGTATTAAGCGAATATTTTATAAATAAAAAGTAATTTTTTTGAAAAATAATGTTAACGGTTAAACTCTTTCAATGAAATAATTAAATACTAAATATTTATGTATTAAGACTGTTACAATATATATATATATATATATATATATATATATATATATATATATATATATATCATGTTGAATACACCGATTCTCGCTCGTTCACCGAAGTTGAGCCTGGTCAGTACTAGATGGGTGACCGCTTGGGAATACCAGGTGCTGTAAGCGATTATTGACGGATGTGTCTTGTGGTGCAGTGGATATCGGCTCGGAAAGAGGAATCGGTGAGCCGAGTTCGATTTCCAGTCAAACACTCTGCATTCACTTCCGCACTGGTACCCTTGGGAAAGGTATTAATCCATCCCTTCCCTCCAGTTATGGGTTAAATATCTGTGGTCTGCTGTTCATGCGATCCGTGGCAAACTTCTGCACCGATTGTTTGTTCCAAAAAGTGTGGATGGTGCTACACAAGCCTTCACCACTCTAAACAATTCTTTGTGTGGTAGTCTAACTGAGGTTAGACACTCATACGTCGAAATCGACGGGAGAGTCCATAACACACACACACACACACACACACACACACACACACACATATATATATATATATATATATATATATGCGTGTACGGGCAGTTCGCTAAATACAATTCGCAAACGGACAGTTCTCTGACTTAAAGTTCGCCAAAAGATAATTCCCAGACAGGACAATTGGTCAACACTTTAAATCAAGTTCAAGCTCTGATCCAATTTTTTTTAATAAAGTGTCGGCGAACCGTCCAGGTGTTGGTGGATGCGAATGTTTCGAAGGCGTTCTGCTAATTATGTTGTCAGTCTTGCGTTAAACAGTTTTCGTTGTTCGCACCTCCAGTAACTTTTCGATTCTCTAGTTTTGTCAATAATATCGGCGTATCTGTAGCCATAGGGGGATGGTTAATGCTTAATAATGGTTAATAGTCTATTTTTTGCTCTTATTTAGAAACTAGCAGTATAGCCCGGCGTAGCATGGGTGTAATAAAAGTTTTAAAACTAATCCATGGTCCTGGAGCTCAGACTCTTTCGACGTTGGTACAAAAGACTAAAAAGCAATATTTGTTTCCAGTTAAAGTAAAACCGTAGACTGAAAGAAAAATGAATGGATGTAAGTCAAATTTTGATTTCCTGGTATCGATATCAAATAAGTTTTTTTCGTCATAAACAGAATTTTGAAGGCTAAATAAGTTCTCTGAGTAAATGGTATCATGGCTGAGGTTAAGAACTACAATTATACCTACTTAGAGCCAAACCCGAAGCAAAAACTAAAATAAAAGGGCTTTAAAAAACACAGACATACAGGCACACACACACACACACACACACACACACACACACACACACACACACACATTTTGCATTATATATATATATATATATATATATATTATCGATTTTCTGCTCTATTGTAAGAACTGTAACCTTGAAACTTCTGAATATCGTTTCTTATGTTTTTATCTATGAGTGTATAAATTTGATTAAAATCGGACCACTCCTTCCATAACCCGATTTTTTCGATTATCGATTTTCGATATTTATCGGGGTACCTCGACGCAAAACCTAGCTAAGAACACTCACAGATGCACATAGTACAACTGTGTAAATTTTAAAGAAAATCGGTTCAGCCGTTTCGGAGTCTATAGTTAACGGACACACACACACACACACACACACACACACACACACACACACACACACACACACACACAGAGACAAAGTTCCATTTATAAATAAGTTTAGATTATCAGAAGGTTATTATCGTTATCATCAGAAGGTTTTTATCATGTTGGCAGCAGAAGGTTGGAATGTGTGGAATTGTGTGGAATAGTGTGGAATAATATAAGAATAAAAATAGACATATTACATGTTAATACAGAAATTTATTAAAAGAAAGATATAACAAGAATAGGTAGTAGTTAAAAGTTCAATGAGGAAGTTAAGGGTATCAAGAAACGTTCGTAGTAGTAATTTGTTGGAAAGACTTTATGCGTACGTACGTATGTTTGATAGGAATGTCTTTGAATGGAGAAGAAGAAGTAGAAGGAGTCGGTACACGAGAAGGAAAGACAAAGAGGACGATTGTCCGGGTCAACTTGTAGTTTCTCCCGTTACATTTTAGATTGTCGTCTCTGCTGCTTCCATCCTTCACTGTCTGACTGACGCTGACCGGAGCCTTTTATAGCAATTCAGATTTTCGCACTTGATCGCGAATTCCTTACAATTTTGTAGATCGCTTCCATTGGTCAGAAAATCAATTTAACATCTATTTGCGAAAACCGGTTTCGACATTTTCTTTAAGCACATGGTCAAACATTTTTCTGTTTTTTTTTTTTGTTTTTTTTTTAATCATATCACCCCGAGTGATGCGCAGGGGGCTACGTAAGAGTGAAAAGATTGGAAAAGAGAAAGTCGGAAACCACATCTTAAACAGGGAACAAGGGATGAGCCTCTTCACCTGTTCAATAGACATGGGTGGAGTGTGAACCGGACGATAGTTTAGTCTATCTACTCCAATTGTTTGGGAAAAAACCAGGATTTCACACGTCATATTGAATTTTTGTAAAAGTGAAGAAGGGTCATTTTAATTCTTAATTTCTTATCCCACATACCTCTCAAATAAAAGCTTTCTGTTTCCTCATTCTGTCTTGACAAACTCCATGATGACGGTTTATAAAGAATGTTTTGGAAAAAAATGTGGATGACAGCTTGAACTTGAAAATACTGAAAGCGTCAGCCAGTTGTCTTGTCTGTGAATATTGTGCCGGTTGGCGATATGTCCGTCTTTTACGGGCGTCTGTAACGTTTACCTGCATGTTAATTTAATGTCAATTGTCGCGCACACTATATTTAGTAGAAGTGGGCACCTTGGCGTGTTGTAATAGTCAGCAAGCTTATTTCGCTAGAACCTGTTACAACTGTAGTGAATTCTGTCCTCACTGGGTGCCCCATACTTTCGGCCTTGCGCCACATCTAATCAGTGCTTAGAAAATCGCCTATATT
Organism: Ascarosepion bandense; assembly: GCA_037127315.1. Lineage (NCBI taxonomy): Eukaryota > Metazoa > Mollusca > Cephalopoda > Sepiida > Sepiidae > Ascarosepion > Ascarosepion bandense. The sequence continues at coordinate 5,463,981 of JBBBDQ010001389.1, forward strand.
TAATAGAAGTTTTTCTGTCTTGGTAAACTGGCCCGTGTGCGTATATCGACATTTGTCAAAGATGGGATCTTAGATCAAATTACATTCAAATTCACTTACAAAATGGAAAAAGAAAACAGGGAATGACAAACAAAATTTTTTACCGCAGTAAGTTGCCATTTTTTTCTGCGGTAGACCGGTTATCAACCAAAGCTATAGAACCCAATCGGTCTTGCTATTCAACCCATAGCTGGAGGAAGAAGAGAAGGATTAATACCTTCCCCAAGGGTATTTGTGCGAAAGTGAATGATAGCATGTTAAAAGGGACAAAACGTAATATTAGATTGTTACAAAAATAATAGTCGATTTCATAATTTTATTTTTGGAAAAATTATCTGTAGAAATGCCGAAATTAGTCAAAATACGAGCCTTGAGCATCTATGTACCTCTGCCATCGAACGACGAGGTTATTTATTCCTCGTTGATAAAAAGTTATTGTCGGTGATGCAACGACATCTTTGAAAGCTGATTCCACCTCTTGTTTGGAATTAAAAGTTTTACCATTTAAAAATGTGCTTAAGTGCTTAAAAAATAATATTCAGTGGGTGAAAGGTCAGGAGAATGTGGAGGATGTGGTAAACTTTCATTTCCCAAGTCTGCGAGATTTTGCAACGACATTCTTGCAATATGTGGCCACACATTATCGTGAAGCAGAATTGGACCACGTCAATTCACTAAGGTCTCATTTTTTTTATGCATTTCAACATGTTGATTGCAGTGAAGCTCTGTATTAATGCTTTGATTAGCTTCCAGAAAACGGTAGTGGATACCACTAATTGCAGACCACTAAACAGTCACCATAATCTTTTGCTGATGCAACTTATTTACATTCAAATTCACCCATAAAACAGAAAAAGAAAAAAAAAATGGAATCACAAACAACCCTCCCCTCCATACTAGAAAGATGATTCCTTGCCCTGGCCAGAGAAAAGGCAAATTCCCATTATATCCTTACCCCAAACGAAAGACTGATTTCAGTCAGTTAATTGCCATACGTGATATACTGTTGGGCGATCATGTCTATTTCGAAACATGACTGAGTAGGCAGAAGATTTTCCCGCAGTATGTTGCCATTACTTTCTACAGTAGACTGGTTGCCAACCAAGGCTATATAATCCTATCTGTTTTGTTATTCAACCTACAGCAGGAGGGAGAAGAGATGGATTAATATCTTTCCTAAAAGTATTCATGCGTAAGTGAATGAAACGAATTTTACTAGAATTCGAACTCGGCTCTCCGACTTCTCATTCCAAGCTGATATCCATTACACTACAACGCACGTCCTACAAATGTCCCCCTTTTTCCTTACACCAAACGAAAGAGTGATTTATTTTCGCCAAATCCAACACTTTCGACAATCTCTTTTTTCATTCACATTTTTATACTCTTAACCATTAATTAATTTGTCTTTTTTTTTTTAATCATCTCACCCCAAGCAAGGCATTCCACTGCCACTATTGCGCATGGGGCTACATAGGGGAAGGTAAAGAGAAGGAGTGGTTAGACATAGGGAATGTCAGGAGGAAGGTGACAGATGAGTAAGGATAGCGAGGATGAGGGTTAGGCAGATGGGAAGAGTGCTTGATAGAATGGGAGCAGGTTAGTGTGTTAGGAGGTGTTTATTGACCTTACATTTAAACTCCTGGAGATTGTAGCCGTCGGGGAAGCAATCATTTGGAAGGGAATTCCACAGTCGGGAAGTGCGAGGAAAGAAACTGTTGGAGTAGAAGTTACGGCTGCATTTTATCGGTTTCACTGTAAAAGGGTGGGATCTAGTTGCTAATCTAGTATCTCGTGCAAATTCGTATTTAGGGGGCACCAGTGATCTAAGTTCATCGGAGCAGAAGCCGTGAAAATATTTATAGAAGAGACACAGGGAAGCCATGTCGCGCCGGTGGGAGAGAGACTGCAGGCGGTCTGCCAAGTCGGTATCTATCACATTACAGACCCTCCTCTGAACCTTATCGAGAAGCCCGAGGAGAACAGCAGGGGCACCCGACAAGATATGGCAGCAGTATTCAATGCACGGGCGGATGGTAGATTTGTAAATGTGCAGGATAGATTTAGACGGAAAAAAACTTCAGGGCCCTACACAGAGAACCGACTTTCATAGCAGCGGATTTAGCAATGGATTCGATATAGTCATTCCATTTGAGGTCCGCTGAAAGTGTGAGACCAAGGAGGCGTAGTGTTTTACTCTCTGGGAGGCAAGCCTGGTCCATGCTCATGGGAGGTAGGTGATGATTGTCTCGTGTTATCATCTTTATTGTACAGTTTACGTCTGTACTGTTTACCCATAAATTAATTTAATGTTTATTGCCGATCACACTATATTTAATGGAACATTTTCCTGTGCGTTTATCGATGCTTTTCAAGGAGGGGATCTTGGGACTTATACTCTGATAAAATTTTCTAGCTATCACGCCCTTCCTTCATCTTTCCCCTGCCCACCTTGGCTCTAATGAATGCGCAAAACAACTATCAATTGCCACCTGATGTCTGTGACACGAGTAATTATATTTTACTAGCGGAACCCGTGGAATTTCCACGGAAGGATAATTATGATTTCCTGAAAATTTTTACTTTGTCATACTACAAATGATAGTAACGTCTTCAAACATAAATGTATTGGATAATAAAATAACGATAACACAGTATAATTTTATTAAAATATATATAACACTAATGTCCATAGAAGCTACTTTACTGTAATCTTATATTATATTAAGCAGCGTATGCACAGACCATAACCAAAATACTTTACGCTATTTTGTGAGAGAATTTGAAAGAGAAATGTTTTTTTTTATTACTGAAAAATCATGGCTCCTGTGTCCATTGTAAACAGAAAAGACCAACTGAGTAATGGCCAAGGGTGTAGAGACCAGAAATTTCGTTATTAGGTCGCGGGATACAACAAAAAACCTATCTATTTTTACTATATTGCACTGTACACACACACACACACAATTAGTGCTACAACCACCAGCTTAAACTGCTACTGATGCGGTAATGCTATAGGTTCTCTCCTCCTACTCTATCACTCTTTACTACCCTTCCGTTTGGCAAAGGTGAGGGAAAGGCTGAGGAGAGTAGCGTTTAAAGAAATAGAGGGGAAGGAAAAGCTCGTATAGGGAGTAAGTGGCGTAACGGACGGAGGAAGTAAGTAACTAAGGAAGGAACAAGCAGAATTATTATATGAAGTTCATGCTTTTTTCTCTTTTCTCTCAAACTGAATAAGAAACTTCTCTATGCATACCCTTAGCTGACGAATATTTCTTTATTAACTCAAGTAGGGTTATGGGAAGCACACGCACCCTCGAGCAACCTTCATTGCCCCACTTCTCCTAATGGGTATTTTAGTATCTATGGATACGAACAAGCTTGCCTTGGTAACCTTAGGTCTATAGCCGGTACGATGATTCTGTCCCCCAACGAGGAGTTCTGTTGTCCTGACTTCTAGGCGGATGAGGCATGTGCACGCAGAGTCAGTCAGTCGGTCTGTCACTTAACTGCCAAACGTGATACACGGTTAGGCGATCATGTCTTTTTCCATCCATGACTGTTACACAGAACATTTTTTTCCCCGCAGTAGGTTACCATTAATTTCTGCAGAAGACCGGTTACCAACGAAAGCTATAGAAATAGAACCCAATCGATCTTGCTATTCAACTCATAGCCGGAGAGAGAAGAGATGGACCTTTCCCAAGGTTATTTGCGTGTGTGTAAGTGAATAGAACGGATTTGACTGGAATTCAAACTTGGCTCTCCAATTTCTCTTTAATTTGTCTCATGTTGTCATTTTTATTGTACAGTTTACGTCCGTACTGCTTATCCATAAATTAATTTAATGTTTATTGCCGATCACACTATATTTAATGGAACATTTTCCTGTGCGTTTATCGATGCTTTTCAAGGAGGGGATCTTGGGACTTATCTATTACAACGCACATATCAAGCCTGAATATTTCTTGGGTTATTTGTCCCCTCATTAAGGGGAATCGAGGTAAACATTTTTGGGGTTTGGTATTATCTGAACTTTCAAGTAACTTCGCAGAAGGTGTATAATATCAGGTCTATTGGAACAGAGCAGTAGTTTCCGGTGGGTCCTCTCGATGCTATGAGTATAAATACTGTTACGGTAGTATCTCCAGGCGGGTCACAGTCTTCTTTATGTGCTGAGTCACTTCATTGCCTAGGCGATCATGGACTGCCATTTGCTCCTACCCCTCTTGGTATCCCTCCCAGACCCCACTCCGCCACCCACTAGCTCAAACCCATCAAATATATCTCGCTTTGCTTTCCCCTGTCTCGCCTCCTCTTTATTCACCCTATGAGTATCAGATTCTCGAATCTCTCCTTCCTCATTAACTCTTCTAGTAACTTCAGCTGTTTTTTCTTGATGCTAAGTATGTTTTCTTTTCGTTTGCATCCTTTCCAACGCCTTGTCGTTGCTCACATGCTCGGTCCATAGTATCCATAACATCCTTCTGTAGAACCACATTTCTACCGCTTTTAGTGTCTCCTTCATCCTTGAAGACATTCGCTGTCATATAGAAGGACAGATATCACATAATCTAGTACTCTTTTCTTTGTTTTCAACTAAATCTTCCTGTCTCTCAAAACCCTTCTTAGCTTTTTGAAATGCGTCCTCGGCTATGACAATGCGTCATCGGTTCTCAGTGTCTCACTTTCCATCTTCTCTCAGAACACTTTCCAGGTATTTAAATTTCTGCGTCCGTTTTAGTATACCTGACCTGTAGTTAGCATTTCAGGGTCCTCTTTTGGCTTCTCTCTGAATGGATCATGTCTACTTAACTTTTTCGAGTCTAGAATTAACCGTTATCTTTCACTCATATCCATATAAAATACCCATTAATACCCATACCCGCCTTACTCGAGTGGATTTACATTTGTTATAAGGAACCTAAGTATACCATAGACAGGGTGTAGAAACGACGATGAATTTTTCTTCTTTTTTAAAATCATTTCAACTTAAGCAAGGCGATAAAGTCACTAAGACGCAAGAGGTTACTGGGTGTAAAAGAAACCGAGAGAAACGTTATTGAGAAGAAAATATAATAAAAGACAAGGAGACAGATTAAACGTTTTTCGTAGTTTCTTTTCTTCTCAGTAACCCTTTGCGTCTTAGTGACTTTATCGCCTTGTTTAGGATGAAATGATTTTAAAAAGAAAAAAATCATTATCGCTTCTACACTCCGTTCATGGTTTTCTCAGGCTTCTTATAACATATATAATTCAGTTATATCAAATTTAGTAGAGAGAATAAGGAAAACTGAACATAGAATAAGCTGCGCTAGAGATAGTTTCACACAATACAACAAATTACTACAAAACCAAAAATTCATCTTGGAAGGTTCTTAAATGGCCTCGTCAGACCGAGACTTTCACACGGATGTCACGCATAACGCCAAACTGGTATCAGTGCGTTTGGAATGTTTCTTACGTTTTGATATTAGCGATACATTTATATGGTTTAAAAAAATGAAAAAAATCATCGTCGCTTCTATGCTGCATTTAAATGCTTGAAAATGATATTTCATATGAAAGAAAGAAGCGGAAAGAGAAACTCTTAGAGTAGAGCTTACGGTTACAACAAGCAATTTCAACAGCAAAATGGGTGGGGGGAAGGAGAAAAAGATCACTTATACTTAGAATCAGAAAAATTTCTGCTATATAATGAGGAAAGAAGGTTCGGAAAATTTCTAACTCAGGAGGTATTCTTCTTCTTTATATATCGGTCCTGGGCATGACGGTAAACTGCATCCGGCAGCAAGGCCTCTGATTGGGAGGTTGTGAGGAGCATGGAACCACCTCTTCATTGCTGTTGCTCCCAGGTCCACCCTGACCCGGAGTGGTAGTACCTATTAGGGTCCCAGTTATGTACAAATAGTTAACCCCCAAATTGGGGTCAAAACACTGTAAAAGTATAAAAATACACTTTTATAGAAATATATATATATATATAAATAGACTTTTATAGAAAAATATACATTTTTGAAGGAAAAATATTGCCATAACACATTTTTGAAGGAAAAAATATTCCCAGCAAAACATTTTTGAATACAAAACTAGAAAACATTTTCAGTTTTCTAAAATAAAAAAGAATAAAAACAAAAAAAAAATCATTAAAATCTGACTAAATCAACCTTTTCACTATAACCGAACATTAAAAAAGAATACCTTAAAATCCCACCTTTTTGGCATTAAATAACCCATAGACGTGTTGATATGCCGTTAAACAAAGCTCAAACTCAATTCTTTATATACCGTGTCTACTCCTGACGTAGGCGATCATGGCTATCCGCAAATTTATATTCTTGCTCATTAAATATATTATGCGTTATTTTCTGTCCTGTTTGCACTCAGTCTGTCCTGTGCATATCAAATTTTCTAAGCCTTCTTTTCTCATTATGCGGACCAGAAATTCCAAGTGTCTCTTCCTGATGTTAAGCATAAGTGTCCTTTTTGTTTCCATTTTCTCTAATCTAAAACATCGTCTCTACTCACGTGTTCAGTCTATGTTATCCGCAGCATCCTTCTGCTTCAAGTCTCTTCTTCATCCTTGAGGAGACTTTACAGCATTCATTGCTATATAGAAGGACAGATATCACGTAACATTTCGGTACTCTTCGCTTTGTTTCTAACGAAGTTAATTTGTTTCTCAATACTCTGCTTAACCCTTGCAAGGCATATTTGGTTATTCTAATTCTGCTTCGGATTTCAGTGCCATACATTCCGTCTTCTGTTAAAATATTTCCCAGACATTTAAATTTTCTACTGATTTGATTTTGGTATCACTAGTTTGTAATTCGCACTTTGGGCTCATCCGTTGCATTCCATCTTCTTTCAATTGATGTTTAGTCATTTCTTCTCGTTTTTCTGCACTACATTCTTTCAATTGAGGTTTAGTCCTTTCTTCTCGCTTTCCCTCGCCGCATTCTTTCAATTGATGTTTAGTCCTTTCTTCTCGCTTTTTCTCACTGCCTCCTTTCAATTGAGGTTTAGTCCTTTCTTCTCGCTTTCCCTCACTGCCTTCTTTCAAATGATACTTAGTCCATTCTTTTCGCTTTCCTTCACTGTCTTCATTCAATTGATGTTTAGTCCTTTCTTCTCGCTCTCCTTCACTACCATCTTTTAATTGATGTTTAGCCCTTTCTTCTCGCTTTCCCTCACTGCCTTCTTTCAATTGATACTTAGTCCATTCTTTTCGCTTTCCTTCACTGTCTTCATTCAATTGATGTTTAGTCCTTTCTTCTCGCTTTCCTTCACTGCCTTCTTTCAATTGATGTTTTGTCCTTTCTTCTCGCTTTCCCTCACTGCCTTCTTTCAATTGATGTTTTGTCCTTTCTTCTCGCTTTCCCTCACTGCCTTCTTTCAATTGATGTTTAGTCCTTTCTTTTTGCTTTTCTTCACTGCCTTTCTTCAATTCATGATTAGTTTTTTCTTCTCGCTGTCCTTCACTACCTTCTTTCAATTTATGTTTAGTCCTTTCTCTTCACTTTCCTTCACTATATTCTACGGGAGTCATTGTAGTTTTTTTTCTATATCTGCTATCTGCACCGGGACATCTTATGTTATTAAGATTGTGTTCGTCAATAATGAATCCTCGTAGGACTTCCAATTCTCTCAGAATCGCCACGCTATGCAGATTGAATAAGTTCGGTGGGAAGACACATCTTTGTCTAATTTTGTATTTCTACTGAATTCATTTTCAATTTGTATGCAGGAGGGTTGCTGTCAGTATATGTTATTGGCTATTCTCATATCCTTCCCAATTATGTCATGGTTGCTGTGCAGATCTTTGTGGCCAAGTTATCGAACGCCTTTGCGTGATTTATAGAATCAAAACAAAACAAAACAAAAAACAATACTTCTACTTAAAACTAGAAGGTGATAGTTAAATTTTCTACGACATATAATGAGGAAAGAACGCTTGGAAATTTTGTCACTCATGAGATACACTGAAAGTAAAAAGATGGAGGGAAACAGTGAATAACCTTCTAAATGAACTAATGTAAATGGATAGCAGAACAAAAAATTATGAAAGATAGAGAAAAGATAAACACTGCTAAAAGGCTAGAGAGTATAGGAAGTTGTGGAGAGCCATGATTGCCTATCTCCCGAAAGAAAGCGTCACATAGAAAAGAAAGAAGATAATTCGGAAATAGGTAAGCCCAAGAATTTGGCAGATGTAACCGTGAGAGTACTAAAAATAAATAAATAAATAAATAAATAAATAACGATCTCCGATTTCAGATTGAAGTTATTATCCAGCGGCTTTTCTGGTCTATCTCCAAATCTTTGTATTTATTGCTCGATTTTAATGTTCCTTCCTGTACTTTGCATTGCAATTATATCAGAATATTACCGTAACCAGCAGACCGTGTCTCTGACACCATTCCACGCATTCTTCTGTTTTCACCTTAAACGAATTATCAAGATATTCGGAGCCTTGAAACTGATCTATTCTCTGATTAAGCTCTAACAGCTCAATGGTAGGAAACATGACTGTAACATTTGATAACTCCAAAAACAAGTTAGTACCACTTCATTATCAGGCCCTGAGTTTTCGTCAATCTCAATGTACAGTTGTACACTTACTGATGCCTCATGCTTTGAATATGCTCTGATAGAGAGATTGGAGGCTTTGAGTAACATGAAATCTCCTCTAAATTGCTGTTGTTTCCAGGTTCACTTTGAGCCGGTGTAGTAGCACCTGTCAGGGTCTCAGCTATGAGCAAATAGTGAACTCGCAAACGAAAACAAAACATTATGAAAATAAAAAAGAACATTATTATAGTATGTGGATGTGCGTAGTGGTGCAGTAGATATCGGCTCGGAACGAAAAATCAGAGGGCCTAGTTCAAATTCCACACAAATTCGTTGCATTCACTTACGCACAAATACCTATGAGAAAGGTATTAATCTGCCGCTTCTCTCTCCAGCTATGGATCAAATAACAAGACAGAGTGGTATTTGTTTATATTTCTAAGATGAGGTGGTATTTGCAATATTTACATTATTCGGACTATTGTTTTTATTTTTGTTGCGATTTGTATGACGTTTCGGCCGTTGTACGCTCCACCTTCTTCAGGTGCTAAGAATTTCGAACATCTTAAACAAAAACAGAAAATAAAATCAAATCATCCGTACACAATATCTCTACAAAATCTATCACATAAATATATTCTCACATTCAACGAAAGATAATATCACAGTTTAACAAATATGACAACTCAACTGAAGACCTCCACATCAAATTGATAACCTGACGCCATTACCGTGACTCTCGCTATAAGAAGACAATGACACGGTATTTTCTTTTAGTTGAAAAAAAAAAAAACTTATTAGTAAAGTGAAACTTACTGGTAAAGTGAAACTTATTAGTAAAGTGAAACTTATTAGTGAAGTGAAAAACAATGTGCTCGTAGAACGAGCTTTTGAACGTATTATGGCTCCTCAATTGACTACACTTGATGACGTCACAACAAACATGGTGGGTTGCGAGACTGCCTTCTAGGGTCTTGCCATTACAAAGTTTCAAAGAAATATAACTTTCTTACTTATGTTTGAAGAATTAATATTTTTATTCTTTTCTGGGCTATGTTGCACCGAATTCTCTATATAAATATGTATGTAAAATCCATGTGTGCGTTCAGTTCAGTCATTTTGAAAACGTTGAAATATTCAACAAAATGTCTTTACTATATAATACAAGATATACTTGCATTAATTCCTGACAATTGACAATTCCATTCTATTTGATTTTAATGTAACCCCATAGTAAAATAATAATCAATTCTTTTCTATTATACATATAATAGCACTATTTTTGCAGTAATTATTGCATTAATTCTTGACCACTGACAATCCTTTCCTTTCTGATTTTTAATGTATTCCTATAGTAAAATCATTAGCAATGCATTTCTATTATACTGTGGTGATACCAGGGACCGGATGTTTGCCCTCAGAGGTCCAGAAAGCAAATGACCAAAACTGGTCTTTGCGCATCTGGCTTCACGCAGATTTTCTGGTGGAAAACCAAAAGTAAATAAATATCAGATTTCTTTTATGGACTCTTTTCACGATCCGACGTGAATTTGGTTTATCGTCCAATGGGAAGCCCAGAATTAAATCTGGATGTGAATTTCCAAATGATTTGTTTGGACCCCCAAAGACGAAATAAAAAGCCGACACAAGAAGCATCGCCAGTTGAGAAAATACGAGCATAATTAGCACGTCCCTTGACCACCTCAAGCGATCACATCATGCTCGCCTCTCATTTTCTTCTTCACTGTTTGCTGAGCCACTTACCCGATGAACTGAGCGGTGACATCAAAGACATTCCTAACAGACAAACGCTCACGCATACATACACACAAACTCTTTTCGGCATTTACTGCTTTGAACATTTTAACGACCTTTGTACCAACCAAAAGACATTACTTTTATTTGTAAAAATCCTTAATATATATATATATATATATATGTTGTTTCTATACACAATTTGATTTTCTTGTTTTATACCCCGCTATAGTGGGCTATCTACTAACAAGGCCAAATTTATTTAATCTGTTTCAACACGCAACTACACTTCACTAGAACGGATAACCCACTATAAACTGTTGACCCCGACGTGATTTCAACACACACACACACACACACACACACACACACACACACACACACACACATATATATATATATATATATATACAAAAAATTGGACTTTCAGCGAAATTAAAATATTTCTTTTCAACACAAACTAAACATGACAATTGACGCTGAAGAAACTTCAACAAATCAAAACCAACCAATCCAAGCTATGGCGATAAAACCACCAAACTTTCTTGAATCAAACGTAATAGCTTGGTTCGCGACAATGGAAGCGCAATTTAATATTGCAAATATAAGACAGCCCAGTCAAAAATTTTACAACATTTTGACAGCACTCCCCGTGGACATCGTAGGAAATATACAGCCAACTATACTGCAATCAAAAGACTATGACGCACTAAAAGCAGCAGCGACGGGCGCTTACGAAAGAACAAAACCAGAGATGATGGACAAATTAATGTCGTCATCGACAGTAACGGGTCGTCCTTCAGTATACCTAAATGAACTCATGTCATTAGCAGGTCGAATTGGCGTAGGGGACGATATCGTACGTCACAAATTTATTCAAGCCCTACCTCACTCTATTAAACCAGTAGTAGCTGCGCAAGTCGATTTAGACATAGATCGTCTTGGAAAAATGGCGGACGTCTTATTATATTTTAATACACAAGACACCGCATATATTTGACAGATTTCCGGGAAGCAAAAGGATGGACAGCAAAATAAAGATGAAACTAAAAGGATACATGGCTATTCCCACAATGAAAATAAATTCCCTACCAGTGTTCGCCCTTTTAACAAGGACCAAAAACCTAAAATCTGCCGAGCGCATTTATATTTTGCGGAACGTGCAAAATTTTGTAAGCTGTGGTGCAGATGGCCAAATAAAGGGAATGTTCAAATGCAACCCAGCTCTCGCCCAACTTCACCAGTTTCTCGTGAGATTTCGGAAAACTAACTAAGCGAGAGATGTTAGCTTCCATTTCCTCGCTGCTTCTCATTGTAGCCGCACAGTTAGGAGCTCAAAGTTTAGATTTTATTGTGGACACAGGAGCTGCCGTATCTATACTTCCAAAGAGATATTTAAATAGAGCTGTAACATACCCAACCAATATCTCTTTAGTGTCTGTCAACGATCAAAAGATTGAATGCTCGGGACAAACAGTACTGAATCTCACGCTACGGAACCTCAGACAGGAATTTACCTGGATATTTATAATAGTCGAAACTGCTCAGCCACTCCTAGGATACGATTTCCTAAACCATTTCGGGTTAGTGGTGGACTGCAAGAACAACAAACTAATCGATAAAATGACTAATAGACAATCCGATGCACATCCATCATCCATTATCAGGAATATAGATGTAGTACCAAATAAAGATGCTAACAAAATCGTACGAACAACTCTGGAGAAATATCCAAACTTAATTTCTCCTCATCGCGACACGAATGCAACAAAACCAAAGATATACCACAGAATAGAAACTGGTAGCAATCCTCCTACCTTCTCCAGAGACAGACAATTATCAGCTCAGAGATGTAAAATTGCGAAAGAGGAATTTAAGAAACTCCTAAAGGCAGGAATAATTTCCCATTCGAACTCAGAATGGAGTTCAGCCTTACACATGGTACCGAAGTCAGACGGAACATTTAGACCTGTTGATGATTACAGACATTTAAATACCATCACAAAAGCCGATCGATATCAGGTCCCAAATATAGATTCCTTGTCTTAGAAGCTTCATAACAAGAAGTTCTTTTCAAATATAGACCTGTCGTCTGCTTATCACCAGATACTAGTTCACCCGGAGGATATCTGCAAGACAGCCATCTCTACCCCTTTTGGGTTACTTGAATACAACTATATGCCATTCGGACTACGGAACGCATCATGTATTTTTCAAAGAATGATGGACAATATCTTTCGTGATACTGATTATACCTTTTTATATATCGACGACACCCTTATATTCTCAGAAGAAGATGAAACTCATTCCAAGCATATTGCGTAGTACTACAAAAACTGAGTCAGTACGATTTTAAAATTTGTCTCTCCAAATGCATATTTAGTGCTAATGAGTTGGACTTTTTACGATTTCACATTTTTGTTAATGATCTCAAACCCAGTGCTAAAAAGTTGAATGAATTAAGTGAATTTCTTCAACCAAACGATTCTAAATCACTACGCCAATTCCTCGGAATGGCAAATTTTTACAGGAAACTTGTGCCAAATTTCAGCAATCTCATATTAAATCTCACAAAAAACAAAAGAAAACAAAAAAAAACCCCCAAAAAACCAAAAAACCCAAAAACGTTTAAACCAAAATTCAAAATCCTTAACCTTAACAAAGGAAGAAACTGAATCTTTTGAAAACATAAAAAACACTTTGTCAAATGTAACCGTTTTGGCTTTCCCCAGTTCGAAAGGTAACAACTATCAACTTGTAACAGACAGTTCAAATTATGCGGTGGGTGCAGCACTTCATCAAATGATTGATAATCAACCCATCCCCGTAGGTTTCTTTTCAAAGAAATTATACCAGACCCAACAAAAATATTCCACTTTTGACAGAGAACTACTAGCTACCTATCTAGCAGTACTCCATTTAAAATATTTAATGTAATGTTACTGACGGATCACAAACCAGTTTGCAGTGCGTTTATAAAAGCCAATCTTCCTTAAAATCAAATAGACAACAGCGTCACTTCTGTTTTATTAGCGAATATGTCAATGACATTTCACATATGAGAGGCTCACAAAATATAGTAGCTGATTGTTTATCACGACCTGTCAGTGCGATCACTATTGATGTCTGTGACTTACAAGAAATAATGAAAGATCAAGCTACTGACAATGAAATTCAGGCATTCAAAGATCAACTGAAACCATACACAATAAATAAAAATGAAACCATATTATGTGACACGACATTATCATTTCCACAACCTTTTGTGACAGAGAAGCTCAGAAAATCGGTATTTGACAGTCTGCATAATCTATCAGATCCGGGAAGATCATCTTCAAGAAAAATAATAAAATCCAGATACTATTAGCCGATAATGGACAAGTCAATAAAATGAAAATTAAAGAGAATGAAAAGACTTCCGAATGAACAAGGAATCCAATCCTAAACATGAAACAAGGATTAAGACTCTATTCAAGCAAGGCGATAATGCCACTGAGATTCAAGGGGCTGCTGGGAATTAAAGATAATGAAAAGACTCCCGAAGAAACAAGGAATCCAATCCTAAACATAAAAGAAGGACTAAGACTCTATTTCTGCAAGGTGATAATGCCACTAAGACTAATGGGGATCCTGGGAATTAAAGAGAATGAAACAACTTCCGAATGAACAAGGAATCCAATCCTAAACATTAAACATGGATTAAGACTATATTCCTGTAAAGTGAATAATGCCACTAAGACGCATGGAGTTGCTGGAAATTAAAGAGACTGAAAAGACTTCCGAATGAACAAGAAATCCAATCCTAAACATTAAACATGGATTAAGACTATATTCCTGTAAAGTGAATAATGCCACTAAGACGCATGGAGTTGCTGGAAATTAAAGAGACTGAAAAGACTTCCGAATGAACAAGGAATCCAATCCTAAACATTAAACATGGATTAAGACTATATTCCTGTAAAGTGAATAATGCCACTAAGACGCATGGAGTTGCTGGAAATTAAAGAGACTGAAAAGACTTCCGAATGAACAAGGAATCCAATCCTAAACATGAAACAAGGACAAAGTCTCTATTCCTGCTAGTTGATAGTACCTTTAAGACTCAAGGGGTTGCTGCGAATTAAAGAGAATGAAAAGACTTCCGAATGAATAAGGAATCCAAACCTAAACATGAAACAAGGATTCAGACTCTATTCATGCAAGGTGGTAATGCCACTAAGACTCAAGGGGCTGCTGGGAATTAAAGAGATTGAAAAGTCTTCCGAATGAACAAGGAATCCAATTCCAAACATGAAACAAGGATTAAAACTAAATTCTTGCAATGTGATAATGCCACAAAGAAGCAAAGAGGCTTCTTGGTATTAAAGAGAAAGAAAAGACTTTCAAAGGAACACGGAATCTAATCCTAAACATGAAACAAGGACTAAGAGTCTATTCCTGCAAGTTGACAATGCCTTTAAGAGTCAAGGTGTCGCTGGGAATTAAAGAGAATGAAAAAACTTTCGAATGAACAAGTAATCCAATCCTAAACATGAAAGAAGGATTAAGACTCTATTCCTGCAAGGTGATAATGCCACTAAGACTCAATGGGCTGCTGGGAATTAAAGAGAAAAGACGTCAGAATGAACAAGGAATCTAATCCTAAACATGAAGCAAGGCTTAAGACTCTATTCTTGCAATGTGATAATGCCACTAAAACGCAAGGGGCTGCAGGGAATTAAACAGAATAAAAAGACTTTCGAAGGAACACGGAATCTAATCCGAAACACGAAACAAGGACTAAGAGTCTATTCCTGCAAGGTGATAATGCCACTAAGACTCAAATGGCTGCTGGGAATTATAGAGAATGAAAAGATTTCCGAATGAACAAGGAATCCAATCCTAAACATGAAACAATAACTAAGACTATATTCCGGCAAGGTGATAATGACACTAAGACTCAAGTGGTTGCTAGGAAGTAAAGAGATTGAAAAGACTTCTGAAGGAACAGGGAATCCAACCCTGAACATGAAACAAGGACTAAGACAATATTCCTGCAAGGTGATAATGCCACTAAGACTCAAGGTGTTGCTAGGAATTAAAGAGACTGAAAAAACTTCCGAAGGAACAGGGAATACAGTCCTAAGCATGATAAAAGGAGTAAGAGTCTATTCCAGCAAGATGATAAGCCACTAAGACGCAAGGGGCTGCTGGGAATTAAAGAGGATTAAAAAACTTCCTCAGGAACAGGTAATATAATCTTAATACCTTAAACAAGTACTAAGACACTATTCCTGCAAGGTGATAATGCCACTAAGATATCTATCTATCTATCTATCTATCTATCTATCTATCTATCTATCTATCTATCTATCTATCTATCTCAGTCTGTTGCAATCTATCTATCTATCTATCTATCTATCTATCTATCTATCTATCTATCTATCTATCTATCTATCTCAGTCTGTTGCAAGCTATCTATCTATCTATCTATCTATCTATCTATCTATCTATCTCAGTCTGTTGCAATCTATCTATCTATCTCAGTCTGTTGCAATCTATCTATCTATCTATCTATCTATCTATCTATCTATCTATCTATATTAGTTTGTTCTTATCTATCTATCTATCTATCTATCTATCTATCTATCTATCTATCTATCTATCTCAGTCTGTTGCTATCTATCTATCTATCTATCTATCTATCTATCTATCTATCTATCTATCTCAGTCTGTTGCAATCTATCTATCTCTATCTATCTATCTATCTATCTATCTATCTATCTATCTATCTATCTATCCGAACCATATATTAAAATAATGTCTCTTTTTTCTTGCTTGTATTATTCTAATCATTTCGTTTCGAAATACTACATGGTTGGCATTTATTAACACATTCGTTATATCCTATAGATATCTAAATTCATGTCCGTCTTCATTGGTGAATAGTTCGCAAAATGGAATTAACACAAAGGGAGCTTTCACTGGCGAATCTTGACGAGAATGGACAACAGTCGTCATGGATCTGTGGAAAAGACGGGCATTGTGTTTAAATCCCAATTTGCTGACTTTAGAAATTTAAAAGGATTCGGTTCGAAATTCCATACACCTGAAGAAGGCCGCTGCGTACAACGGTCAAAAGTCGTGAATAAGGCAACAAAGATGAATGTAACATTTCGAATAATGTAACTAGCGTAAATAATTACAATACCACATCTCAGAATTATAGACAGCTATATATCTTTTGCAGTCTGTTCAGATCTATCTATCTATCTATCTATCTATCTATCTATCTATCTATCTATCTATCTATCTATCTATCTATCTGAATGTTTATATTTTGATACTACCTTTGATAAGTTCACTTATATTTTTATCTTCATTCAGAAAAAAATAATTTTCTATATTTTTCAGCCCTGTAGCAAACCATTGCTAAATATCGACTGACGGGAAGTATAATTATCTCCCCTGATGTTTACTTACGGAGTCATCAGCTGCACTGCAGAAATCATCTTGAAATTACACTTTTTTGTTAAAAATCACTCCGTAGAAAAATGGAAATAAATTTAACGATTGGGAAAATTTTAATTCTATTTTCAAGATTGATAATAGCTATCTTGAAACCAGAGGACTATTAGTGCCTATACTGAAAATACCAAAGTCTCTGACAATCCCCAAGAACATAGGAAGTAAAGTTATTAGGTAGTCGAGAGTTACCCTTCGCCACATTTAGAATTAATTTTGAAACTTTTTCACAGTTTTAAAAATGAAGAACGGATTTTTGAAAGTGTTTGTCAGAAGAGAGATTCGGAGAGAGCGCAAAAAGACAAACATTGCTAAGAGTTACAAAGAATAGGAAATTGAGGAGAGCCATAAGCACGGAAGAAGAAAGAGATTTTTTCTCCCGAATTTCTATGTCAAATGCCGCGTTGGAGTAGGATAAAATAAGAATAAAGAAAATATTTCAGTAATTTGTGGTTAGTCTTTTCTTCCTTTTATTTTTTCACATCTATTTTGGTCTAGTACCATCGATGTGCGTGGTAGTGCAGTGGATATCGGCTCGGAACGAGAAATCGGGAAGCCGAGTTCTAATTCCAGTTGAATTCATTGCATTCACTTACGCGCAAATACCCTTGGGAAAGGTATTAATCCGTGTCATTCTTCCAGTTATGGGTTAAATAACAGGACAGATTGGGTTCTATAGCCTTGACTGGTAACCAGTCTACCGCAGAAAGCAATGGCAAACTACTGCGGAATAATCTTCTGCCCAGTCAGTCATGTCTCTTTCGAGACATGATCGCCCAAAAGGGTTTCACGTATGGCACTTAACTGACTGACTGACTGACCATCGACCTGTTATAGCAATGTGTCATAAAGAAGTAACTACAGTATTTTATTAATCTTTTCTTCATCCTAGGATGTGCGTTGTATTGCAGTGGATATCGGCTCGGAATGAGAAATCAGGGAGCCGAGTTCGAATTCCAGTTGAATTCATTGCATTTACTTACGCGCAACTACCCTTGGGAAAGTATTAATCCGTCTATTCCTTCCAGTTATGGGTCAAATAACAGGACAGATTTGGTTCTATAGCCTTGGCTGGCAACCAGTCTACCGCAGAAAGCAATGGCAACCTACTGCGGGGTAATCTTCTGTCCAGTCAGTCATGTCTCTTTCGAGACATGATCGCCCAAACGGGTTTCACGTATGGCACTTAACTGACTGACTGACCATCAACCTGTTAAAGCAATGTGTCATAAAGAAGCAACTACAGTATTTTTATTAATCTTTTCTTCATCTTACTCTCACTTTTTATGCATTCCTTTTCTTAGAGGATTTCAATAAGTCTTCTTCTTCTATGTGCCTTGTCCTTTCAGGACGTAGGTGATCATGGCCTTTCACGTCTCCCTATCCCTGGTGGCTCTCAGAACGCTTTCTCCTGTAACGTTTCGCAGCCCCAGTTCTGTCATCCACCTACTCAGGACCTTCAAATATGTTATCCGCTGCTTTCCTCTGTCTCTTTCTCCCTGTATCTGACCTGTTAGTATCAGGTTCTCCAAGCCCTCTTTCCTCATTGCATGTCCCAGGGACTTTTAGGACCATTATAAACCTTTTCAAAATATAAACAGTGATATGGAATTGGAAAAAAGCAGTGGTTGCACATACCCTGAACCAGTCATGAAGATTTGGCAGGTGGAACTATTAAATACTAAACACTTCATATACATCCTGGTGCAAATTAATTGAAACAACTGCTTTAGTTTCTTTTCTTTCAACAAACGGACAGTTTTAGACCAACTGGAGTGACAGGATGAAATCGATTTCTATTTTTTCTTCAGATTAGGTTATTTTCACTGGTGTGCTGTAATATGAATCAATTTTCGGGTGTATGATGGAATTTGTGTGGCCTTGATAAATATTGCGTCATCCGTGATTGCATCAGATATTTATCACGCCCAGACACTATTGTCTCCACAGCCAGTTAATTGTCCTATGGCCATTATCTGCAATGGTCGTTACTCCAACGAAAGTCGCAACGCTGGACGAACACACTAGACACACTAGCAAGCTTTACAAAGAGATTGCGGATATTGTTGGTGTCAGCCGTTCAGTTGCCAGTCGTCTCATCAGTGCAAAGAAATACTTTCGGATATCGGTGTCACACTTTCCGTCCTCTGTTAGAGTCTTTCCCAGCTATTTAAATTTTTGCACCTGATTTGTTTTCGTATCACCAACTTGTACTTGACATTTTCGGATCCTCTTCTTACTGATTACAATGTATTCAGTTTTCTTGTTGTTCAGTCTAAAACGTAAAGAAAAATGCGGCCGGAAGAGAAAATCAATGTCAAGAGACGATGTGTAAGTGATCAGATCCCAGGAAGACATTATTTGTTTTGTTTCAATTTAGGATGTTTGTTTATCTATCTATCTATCTATCTATCTATCTATCTATCTATCTATCTATCTATCTATCTCAGTCTAAAACGTAAAGGAAAATGTGGTCGGAAGAGAAAATCAACGTCATGAGACGACGTGTAGGTGATCAGATTCCAGGAAGACATTATTCGTTTTGTTTCAATTAATTTGCACAAGGATGTTTCTCTCTCTCTCTCTCTCTCTCTCTCTCTCTCTCTCTCTCTATCTATCTATCTATCTCAGTTCATTCATATCTATCTATCTATCTATCTATCTATCTATCTATCTATCTATCTATCTATCTCAGTCTAAAACGTAAAGAAAAATGCGATCGGAAGAGAAAAACAACGTCAAAAGATGACGTATACTTGATCAAGGAAAGTGTGAAAGATCCTAGGAAAATGTTATACGTTTTATTTCAGTTAATTTTCAGAAGCGCGTACCTTTGCATATGGATCATTAATAAAAAGTTTAGTGTAAGATAAAAGGAAACTGAACACAGAGTAGGCTGCCTCAGAGATAGTTTCTCTCAACACCTCAAATTGCTACAAAACTAAAATTTCAAATTGGAAAGTCAAGTTTTTAATTAGTATCGTCAAGTGGAGAATTTGAAATGGATGTAACGCATGGTGCCAAATTCGTTCAGTTCCTGGGCATGACGGTAAACTGCATCCGGCAGCAAGGCCTCTGATTGGGAGGTTGTGAGGAGCATGGAACCACCTCTTAATTGCTGTTGTTCTCAGGTCCACCCTGACCCGGAGTGGTAGCACCTGTTAGGGTCCAAGCTATGGGCAAATAATTAACCCCCAAACTGGGGTCAAAACACTATAAAAGTATAAAAAAAGACTTTTATAGAAAAGTATACATTTTTGAAGGAAGAATATTACCAACAATACATTTTTGACGAAAAACTTATTCCATAACACATTTTTGAAGGAAAAAAATATTCTCAGCAAAACATTTTTGAATACAAAACTGAAGACATTTTAAGTTTTTTAAAATTAAAAATAATAAAAACGAAATTTTTTAAAAATATTTGACTAAATCAACCTTTGAGCTACAACCGAACATTAAAAAATACTTTAAAACCCTACCTTTTTTGGCATTAAATAACCCACAGAGGTTGATATATCGTTAAACAAAACAATCTCAAACTCAAATTCGTTTAGAAATATCTAAACTGTCAGCTGTACACAACTGCTTTCTAAGATCAGTGGTAAAAATGCCTTTGAATGAATGAAGTCTGTGCATCATGGCGAAGGCAATCCTTCTGCAGACAACGTTGTCTGGCGCTACAGAATCACAAACAGAAAAAACTCCACCAGACAGCAGAAATCAAATCACTTGATGACATTCAACAGCAGCAAAAAATAAAATGGACAATAGTATTTGTTTATATTTCTGTGATGAGGTAGTATTGCATTATTCGGACTATTGTTATAATCTTTGTTGCCATTTGTACGACGTTTCGGCCGTTGCACGCTCCGACCTTCTTCAGGTCTTAGAGATTTCGAACCGAACCCTTTTTTACAATCATTGGAATATATCATTTCCATTCCTTGCGTAGTCTCTTCTGGTAGTCATGAGTTATCCCCCGCTAACCCTGTAAACTACTTGTTCACCACTGCTGTAGTCTGGTATTGAACTCACAATTCTTTGGGTCACGTCACAGAAACTAACCAACATCTAGATTCACTGGGCCATGTCTCCTTAAGGAAGGAATGAAGATGATATACCCCAGTGATTGTAATAAAGGGCACCCGAAGAAGGCTTGAGCGTACAACGGAAGAAATGTCGTACAAATGGCAACAAAGATGAGGACAATAGTCCGAATAATATAAATACTGTAAAATGGAAAACTCGAAAAGAAACTAATGACATAATCAATATATTGAAATTTCACACTACTTTAAATAAAATGTGAGGAAGGAAGCAATAACAATACTGTAAAGAGCTATAACAGCTACTGTACGCCAGAAACCTATTTTATAATAAGAATAAAAATCAAAAACCTATACTGGCAGCAAACAACCTGCATACGGACAGGAAACGAGTTCAGTAGATAAGCAAGAATAAAAAGCGGTGTACGACAAGGATGTGTCTTCTTATCGGATTTATTCAAACTAGAAAGAGCCATTTTTGAATGAATTAGAAATCCTACGGTTCATTATTGGCAGCCACAATCTTAACAATATAAGATGTTCATATGAAGAGGAATGGCTTAACGACAAATGCGCAGAAATAGAGATTGAGATGGACACCTGATGATGACCAGAGTGTAGTTGGTCGAAACGTTGTGTCTATTATAACACCTATATCAACCAAAATGAGAACAAAAGTTCAAAATAATTTGAAAATTACTGAAAATTTCTCATCTTAGAAATAAATACAAAATATTTCGTCTAGTATGTTAAAGGAAAAGTTTATTAACTAAACAGAATAACAAGTTTGTAAGAAGAAAATGTTCAAAAAGAAAAATGTACGTAGATAAATATTCCAGAGAAATAGAGAGAATGTAAAAGAAGATGAATGTAGAAGAATGTAAAAAATTAATCAGGCTATGAATAAAGTCTGTGTTCCTTTCCCCTTTTTTAAAGGTTGGCAACGGAGTGCAAAAAGAAGGTGAAGCAATAAAGGAAATTGTACTTATCAGACTTTAGTTTTTAGGGGTCAATTGAAGTATCTTGTTTTTTTTGACGGCGTGTGAGTGAAGACGAACAAAGGAAAATTGGAAGGAGAAAGAATGAATGTATGTCGACGAGGCATGACTGGGTCGGCGTCTTGAAATTTCTTCCTTACATTGTGACGAGGTCCTTATCAGATTACCACTCCCAAGGGCCAAGGGACGTGGTTAAGTAGTGAAATCTAGTCATATGAATGGATCGGACAGCATATCCATTTTTTAGGTGTTAAGAAAAATTGAAGGGGGTCCTAGATAAATTTGCTATTTCCGATCCAATCAAAATCCAGAATCTTAATTTCCACACTGACTTGTAAAATTTGCCTTGGTCTGGGTTTTTCCAAAATGTTTTCAGTCGTTCTGACCCATTTTTGTGGGTGTGCAATTTTACTTTTTGCATTTCAGTTAATTGTTGGATGATATAGGATTTGTATCATATCAATAAAGTTTAAAATTTATACGAAAGATAATGTTTCATAGCTGTGAAATTCAAAAATAAAATAGAATAAAATAATAATATTATTAATAATAATAATAATTTAATAATGTTTATTTTTTTTAAGATAATAAAATTAAGTGAAATATCCCTGTAAATTGGAAAAGTAAATGATATTTTATTTAATGATTAAGAAAGCAGTGATATTATTTATCGGTTTACTAGCAGTAGAGCCCGGCGTTGCTCGGGTGTAATGAAAGCTTTAAAACTGGTCCAAGATCCTGGAGCTCAGACTCTTTGGACGTTGGCACGAAAGACTATAAAGCAATAGTTGTTTTCAATTAAAGCGAAACCGTAGACTAAAAGAAAAATGAATGGATGTAAGTCAAATTTTGATTTCCTGGTATCGATATCAAATAAGTTTTTTTCGTCGTAAACTGAATTTTGAAGGCTAAATAAGTCCTCTGAGTAAATGGTATCATGGCTTAGACTAAGAACTACAAATATACCTACTTAGAGCCAAACCCGAAGCAAAAACTAAAATAAAAGGGCTGAAAAAATACAGACATACAGGCAGATAAACAGACACACACACAAACATCTTGCCTCTTATATATATATATATATATTATCGATTTTCTGCACTATTGTAAGAACTGCAACCTTGAAACTTCTGAATATCGTTTCTTATGTCTTTGTCTATGAGTGTATCAAATTTGATTAAAATCGGACCACTCCTTCTATAACCCGATTTTTTCAATTATCGATTTTCGATATTTATCGGGGGTACCTCGACACAAAACCTAGCTAAGAACACCCATAGACGCTTATAGTACAACTGTGTAAATTTCCAAGAAAATCGGTTCAGCCGTTTCGGAGTCTATAGGTAACGGACGGACACACACACACACACACACACACACACACACACACACACACACACACACACACACACACACACAGAGTTCCATTTATAAATAAATTTAGATATTGTTCGGGCTGCAGTCTCCTGCGTTGCTATTGATAGTGTTTCAGCCGGTACATATGAATAATACAGATAAGAAAACTAGCTTATTAACCAAACAGAATCATTAAAAATTATATTTACGTTAAAATAGTAGTACAAAATTTCATCTTTGTTTTTAAAGAAAAAATACGTTAAATTTCAGGAGCTTCGAAAAACACGCAATTCTCGTTGTAATTCCAACCGCAGATGCTTCTTCTTCTTCTTCTTCTTCTTCTTCTTCTTCTTCTTATTATTATTATTATTATTATTATTATTATTATTAATACTGAAAAAAATTAAAAGGAAAAGTAAAACAATATTTTGGTCCTGGGCATGAAGGTAAACTGCATCCGGCAGCAAGGCCTCTGATTGGGAGGTTGTGAGGAGCATGGAACCACCTCTTAATTGCTGTTGTTCCCAGGTCCACCCTGACCCGGAGTGGTAGCACCTGTTAGGGTCCCAGCTATGGGTAAATTGTTGGCTCACCAAACTGGGGTTAAACACTATATAAAATAGACTTTTATAGAAATATATATACATGAAAATAGACTTTTAAAGAAAAATATACATTTTTGAAGAAAAAAACTATTACCAACAATATATTATTGAAGGGAAAAAATTATTACTATAGCACATTTTTGAAGGGAAAAAAATATTACCATAACACATCTTTGAAGGAAAAAAATATTACCAGCAATACATTTTTGAATACAAAACTAGAAGACATTTTTAGTTTCTAAAATAATAAAAATAAATTTTTTCATCAAAATCTGACAAAATCAACATTCTCACTATAACCGAACATTAAAAGAAATACCTAAAAACCCTATCTATTTGGCATTAAACAACCCACAGAGGTTGATATAACGTTAAACAAAACTCAAACTCAAAAACAATATTTTGACTGTTTCTTCAAGTTATATCTAAAATTATTATTATCATGTTATTTTTCATTATAGTTCGATTTCTGCTATGGTCGCACTACCTACCAAGTCTGCAGAAAGACCTAAGGCAGGTCGTGGTGTGTTGTTATGGCTCCATTTCATGTTTTTTTTTTCAATTTTCAATTGAATACTTGTTTTCAATTTCCACATTTTTTCTATTTCAATTTCCAGGTTTTTATATTTTGACAGTTTCTATATTACAATCCGCTGGACAAGCCATATGAATTAATAAACAAGTTTATTATTATTATGTCATTTTTCATTATAAATTATTTCTGCTATGGTCGCACGACCTACTAAGTCTGCAGGAAGACCTAAGGCAGGTCGTGGTATGTTGTTATGGCTCCATTTCATGTTTTTTCATATCTCCCCTAACATCCCTAGCGTTACATAGACAAAGTACTCCTTAATGTGTGGGCTGTACTTAACAAGACATTTTTTGTATATCTCTTAAGCTGGGGTTTCCAGAGATGCTTTCAATGTGTTGTTTTGTTCCATTTTTTATCATTCCAAGTGCACCCACTATCACTGGTACGATACTTGTTTCAATTTCCACATTTTTCTATTTTAATTTTCAGGTCTTTATTTTGACAGTTTTTTGAATTCTTTGGTTGCTATGTTACAATCCGCTGGACAAGCCATATCAATTAATAGGCAAGTTTTTTTCTTTTTGGTTTTTAACAATAATGTCCGGCTTATTTGCTTCAATTTTTCTGTCTGTGTAGATGGTGCATTCCTGTGGTGATAACACCCGAGCAAAAGCGATGGACCGGATGTTTGCACTCTAACAACCAGAAAGCAAATGACCAAAACTCGTCGGTGCGCATCCAGGTTCGCGCAGATGTTCCGGTTGAAACTAAAAATTAATTAAATATGAAATTTCCAGTTCGCGAGCCTACGCGAATTTTATTTATTGGTCAATGGGAAGACCAGAATCAAATAGGGATGTAAATTCTCAAATGATCTACTGCGATCCAATAAGAAGATATAAAAGGCCGATACAGAAAGCATACAGAAAGTCGAGAGAGAGAGAGAGAAGAGTGTAATCAGTATCCCCCTTGACCTACGTCAAGCGGCTTGCTATGCTAGCCTCCCTCCCCTCTCATCTTATCTTTCGCTGTCTCAAAACTACTGACTGACCTAAGGGGCGGATACATCAAAGACAATCCTCCCGGCCAACGCACCCACTACCCTAAGCATCGAATTCTCTTTAAGTATTAATCCTGTCTGCAGCATTTTATTACCAAAATGAACTTCCCACAATAAACTGGCGACCTCGATGTTCCCTCAGATAAATTGGTCTACCTCGACGTGATTACACCACCCCGCACCTACCCATCTTCTCAGCAACTATGGCAATAAACAATCCACATTACTGTAAGCTCTTTCCAGCATTTCGGCACCAAAATGAAAAACCTAACGTCCGTCGGACTCATCACTAAAAATTCCATGTGCTTCAGACACGAGGTCGAAGAGTAAATAGGCCCCCGGCGCAAACAATTAATAATAATAATAATAATAATAATAATAATAATAATAATAATAAAGAATTTGGACTTTCAGCGATATTTGAACATTTTTCTGCAACACAAGTTCAACATGGCAACGGACGAGGAAGAAACTACAACAAATCCAACCCAACCAACCCATGGCTGTTCCCACAGCGAAAAAAATTCACTACCAGTGTTCGCCCTTTCAACAAGAACCAAAAACCAAAAAGATTTTATCGAATCAAGACGGGATTTCGATAACTCCCCATCTTGTGCCGAGGAAACTAACGAAAACAAACCAAAAATAAAAACAAAGTCCGGTAAAACGGCCAAATGGAAGAAAAAAAAAACAAAAAAAAAAACATATTTTTATTCCTAATAACAAAAAAACAACAACAAAAAAACAAAAAACAAAAAACAAAAAACAAAAAAAACGAAAACTACCATTTGAAAAAAAGAGAAGCGACAACAGATACTAAAAAACAACAACTCCGTTTTCTGAGGCGAAAGTTATGTGGTGACACCGACCGAGCAAAAGCGATGGACCGGATGTTTGCACACTAACGACCAGAAAGCAAATGACCGGGTTCGCGCAGATGTTCCGGTTGAAAACTAAAAATTAATTAAATATGAAATTTCCAGTTTGCGAGCCTACGCGAATTATATTTATCGGCCAATGGGAAGCCCAGAATCAAATAGGGATGTGAATTCCCAAATAATCTGCTGCGATCCAAAAAGAAGATATAAAAAGCCGATACAGAAAGCATCGCCAGACAGACAAACCGACGCAGGCTGACACACACAGAGACTGAGTCGAGAGAGAGGATTGCAATCCGTATCCCCCTTGACCTACGTCAAGCAACTTACTATGCTAGCCTCCCCTCCTCTCATCTTATCTTTCGTTGTCTCAAAACCACTTACTAACCCAAGGAGCGGATACATCAAAGACTTTTCCTTAAATACAACGCCCCGCACCTACCGTAAGCATGAATTGTCAGCCTTCTATTGCCACTATAATCCCATAGAATGGTGACATCTTGTATTTCTGTAACCGGTGCTGGGTGATGTTCATACCAGTGTTTGTTTACATATTTTTCATAGTGTTTGCACATCGTCCAGTGTAAATATTGCCCCACTCTATCGTGGCGATTTTTATATTCATTTGGGGCAAGTACAGAACATCCTGAGATTAGATGGTCTATTGTTTCTTGGTATTTATCGCAAAACCTGCATTTTGGATCTAGATTATTATGTATAATATTTGTCTGAAAGTTCCTAGCGAAAAAAACTTTGGTCTTGCACAACAAGAATAAAGACTTCAGTTTCAGACTTTAATCCAGATGCACATAACCATCGATTATTATGTCATTTTTCATCATATTTCGATTTCTGCTTTGGTCTCACTACCAACCAAGTCTGCGGGGAGACCTAAGGCAGGTAGTGGCGTGTTGTTATGGCTCCATTTCATGTTTTTCTATCTTCCCTATCATCCCCAGCATTACATAGATAAAGTTTTCCTTAGTGTGTGGGCTGTACTTAATAAGACAATTTTTTGTATATCTCTTAAGCTGGGGTTTCCAGGGATTCTTTCAATGTGTTGTTTTGTTCCATTTTTTATCATTCCAAGTGCACCTACTATCACTGGCACAACTCTTGTTTTCAATTTCCACATTTTTTCTATTTCAATTTCCAGGTCTTTATATTTTGACAGTTTTTCAAATTCCTTGATTGCTATGTTACAATCCGCTGGACAAGCCATATCAATTAATAGACAAGTTTTCTCCTTCTGGTTTTTAACAATAATGTCTGGCCTGTTTGCTTCAATTTTTCTGTCTGTGTAGATGGTGTAATCCCATAGAATGGTTACATCTTCTATTTCTGTAACCGGTGCTGGATGATGTTCATACCAGTGTTTGTTTACAGCTTTTCCATAATGTTTGCACATTGTCCAATGTAAATATTGCCCAACTCTATCGTGGCGATTTGTATATTCGTTTGGGGCAAGCACAGAACAGCCTGAGATTAGGTGGTCTATTGTTTCTTGGTGTTTATCACAAAACCTGCATTTTGGATCCATATTATTATGCATAATATTTGCCTGAACGTTTCTCGTGAAAAGACTTTGGTCTTGTGCTGCAAGTATAAATCCTTCAGTTTCAGACTTTAATCCAGATGCACGTAACCATCGATGAGTATTAACTTTGTCAACATTGGATTTATTGGCACGTACTGGATATTGGCCATGCAGAGGTTTGTCTTACCAGCGCTGTTTCATCTTTTCAAGAGCTTTATCTTTGGCTTTCATTTTCATATTTTTTGCCGCAATAGTTGGTTCTTGGCTTCTGTTTTGCTTTTCTACAGAATCTACTAACTGTAAATCTTGTTTGTATTTACTGCCTTCTTTTATTATTGAATATTTTTTCTTTCTTTCTTCATGTTGCCTTACTAATTGTATCATCCAATCCTTTGTTGTTTCTATGTATGTTAGTAAGCCAATAGTTGTTGTCTTGTATGACAATTCCAGCTGACCCCTTCCACCTTCTTTACGGGGTATGTATAGACGGTCTACATCAGCCTTTGGATGATGCATCTTATGCTTAGAAAGAAGCTTTCTTGTTTTAGCATCCATTCGCCTGATGTCGTTTAGAGTCCAGTTTAAGATGTTGAAGCTATATTGGACAACTGGGATTGCAAGGCTATTAATGGCCATAACTCTGTTCTGTGAATTTAATTCAGTTTTTAATATCATTCGTAGCCTTCTATAGTACTCTTTACGCACTATTTCTTTCATTTTTTTATGGTGAATGTTTTCGCTCTCATTTACACCTAGGTATTTATAAGCTTCTTCTGGTTTCAATTCTTTTATTGTTACAGCAGGGTCTAGGCTAATTGAGGATGTTTCTTGTATTGATCCACGTAAAACTGTAGCTTTAGCACATTTATTCAAATTAAATTTCATTCCAATTCTTTTATTGTTACAGCAGGGTCTAGGCTAATTGAGGATGTTTCTTGTATTGATCCACGTAAAACTGTAGCTTTAGCACATTTATTCAAATTAAATTTCATTCCAATGTCTTCGCTGAAGCATTTTACAGTTTGCAGAAGACCTTCCAGCTCATTATCATTCTTAGCATATAACTTTAAGTCATCCATGTAAAATAGATGGCTTATTTTCTTTTGGCCTATTTTATAACCACATTCTGTCTTTATTATTATTATTATTATTATTATTATTATTATTAACAGCACCTAAGAAATTAATGCAATTTAAGAATAGAAAAAGTGTTTGAAAATGATAAACAATATTTCGACTGTATTTTGAAGGTTATATTTTAAAAAAGTATTTTAAAAAATATTTTAAAAAATATTTAAAAAATTTAAGAAATATTTATATTTAAAAAAATATTATTATTAACACTTAAGAAAAGAGCGCAATTTAAATGAAAAAGAAAAAAAAACAGTCTTTGATAATGTTTAACAAATATTCAATCATGTCTGTCTTTTTCAAGTTATATTAAATATTATGTCATTTTCATCATGATTCGATTTCTGCTATGGTCACACTATCTACTAAGTCTGCGGAAAGACCTAATGTAGGTAGTAGTGTGCAGTGGCGATTGTGGAACTCCGAAAGTGTGAGAACAATTTAAGGACCAAATTTGTTTTTGAGAATGAGGGTGCGGCCAACACAAGCAGCAGAATTTCTAATCAATTCTTTCACTCGGCCATAAATCACTGACTGCCTATATATCAACATATCAAGTTGGGGACATTAATTCTAATTAACATCTTCCTTCAGATATGAAAATATGACTATTAAGTCTCTTTCTCCCCCTAACAACATGTCTGTTTCTATCTGGTTGTTTTTTTTTGTTGTGTTTATCAAATCATATCAAAATCACAGATCAGTTTCATACTTATAAAAGTAGGAGGGCCAACCGAGGGGCCAGCCAAAATTCTGGGAGGGCCTTGGCCCTTCTGACCCCCACCGTAGCATCGCCACTGGTGGTGTGTTTCATTTGTCTTTCTATCTCCTCTGTAACATCACTAGCGTTGCATGGACAAAGTTCTTTCTAGTGTGTGGGCTGTGCTTATCAAGACAATTTTTCGTATGTCACTTAAGCTGGGGTTTCCAGGATTTCTTTCAATGTATTGCTTTGTTCCTTTTTATCACTCTAAGTGCATCTACTATCACGTTCAATTTCCACAATTTGTTCTCTTTCAATTTCCAGGTCTTTATATTTTGACAGTTTTTCAAATTCCTTGGTTGCTATGTTACAATCCGCTGGACAAGCCATATCAATTAATAGACAAGTTTTCTTTTTCTGGTTTTTAACAATTAATAATGTGAATTAATGTGAAAATTTCAGATTATTATGTTGTCATTTTTCATCATATTTCCATTTCTGCTATAGTCACACTACCTACCAAGTCTGCTGGAAGACTTAAGTTAGGTCGTGGTGTGTTGTTATGGCTCCATTTCATGTTTTTTTTATATCTCCCCTATCATCCCTAGCGTTACATAGACAAAGTTCTCCTTAGTGTGTGGGCTGTAGGTAATAAGACGATTTTTGTATATCTCTTAAGCTGGGGTTTCCAGGGATTCTTTGAATGTGTTGTTTTGTTCCATTTTTTATCATTCCATGTGCATCTACTATCACTGGCATAACTCTTGTTTTCAATTTCCACATTTTTTCCTATTTCAAATTCCTTGGTTACTATGTTACAATCCGCTGGACAAGCCATATTAATTAGTAGGCAAGTTTCTTTTTGATTTTTGACATGTTTTTTCTTTTCGGGTTTATTATTATCATCATTATTATTATTTGTCTTCTATCGTAAATTATTGGATGTTATCTTGTTTCAAATTTATTGGGCATCAGGCTACATCCTGAATTAGGTCTTAAGTACGATTCTCATAGTTAAACAGGTAAAAATATAACAAGCAGATCTTTTAACCAAATAGACAGAATTCTTCGGCACTCCGCTCACAATAGACACAATCTATACCTTTTGGTGATTCCATATTCTCTTGATTTCCAACTTTGAGTTTATATAGTTCTTGAGTCTCTTTGTTCCTTTCTTTCTCGAAAGCAACATCAATAAGACGACAAACTCTGTTCCCTTTGCCGAGAAGAATTATTATATCTCGGGGTCGTATATTCAGTGAGTTTGTCCGTTTGAGTATTCACTTACCATAAAATGGTTCCTATTTTGTCTCCAATGACACTCTCAGGCTTACCAGTTGCTTTCGCGCTAAAATCTATATTCATCAACATCAACATCATTCCTTCTTCTTTCGATTCCTGCCTTGATTACACCTACCATGTCTGTAGTAAAACCTAAGGTAGGTAGTGGTGTGTTATAGCTACGTTTCATGATTTATGTTGTGGGGTTCTCCTCTTTTTCCATGACAATGGACTCGACTTGAGTATACATATACTCCTGCCATAGAGAGATCAGAGAGATACCGAACAATACCGAAAGATACCGAGGTTTCACGGAGAATACAGCGTTAGTAGTTCATAGTAGCTCTGAGTTCCACTAGTACAGCAGATTATCACACAGCACTCGTCAGCTTCCGACGTGGACTTACTAAACATACTACGGCTTCACTTCAGAGACTTGTATATATACTTCGTACTAATCGTATTCCTGAATCACTAACCTGCTTTCAAGTTTGTATCTTTTACGTTAATATACTTATTTTTCTATCTCAAATTCTGGTTGTAGTTCCTTTATTTTGTGCGGTTCTCATTCCCGGGATCCACAACAATTTGTTTTTCTTCTTTCCTCGCGCTATATAGGCAAAGTTCTTTTTTCTTCTTCTATGTACCTTGTCCTTTCAGGACGTAGGCGATCATGGCCTTTCACGTCTCCCTATCTCTGGTGATTCTTAGCACGCTTTTCCCTGTAACATCACGCAACCCCCGTTCTGCCATCCACCTGCTCAGGCCCTTCAAATATGCTATCCGCTGCTTCCCTCTGTCAATTTTCCCCTCTATCTGGAATGTTAGTATCAGGTTCTCCAAGCCCTCTTTCCTCATTGCATGTCCCAGGGACTTTAGTTATCTCTTCTTAATGCTCAGTATTAATTTCCTTTTCGTTTCCATTCATCATTGCTCACATGTTCAGTCCATGATATCCACAGCATCCTTTTGTAAAACCACGTTTCAGTTACTTCAAATTTTTCCTTAATCTTTGATGATATAGTCCAGCATTCACTGCCATATTGAAGAACTGACATCACATAGCAATCCAGTACTCTCTTCTTTGTTTCTAGTGAGAGTTTCCTGTCTCTTAATACTTTACTTAGCTTCTGGAACGCGATTTTTGCCATGCCAATTCGCCTTCGGATTTCAGTGTTGCACTTTCTGTCTTCTGCTAGAACACTTCCCAGGTATTTAAATTTTTGTACCTGCTTGATTTTAGGATCCGCCACCTGTATTTGGCACTTTGGGCTGCTCTTTTTGCCGATGACCATGCATTCGGTTTTTTTGCAGTTTATTTGTAGTCCTTTTTTGTCACTCTCTTCAGCTACCTTCTGTAGGCGGTCTTGTAGTTTCGTTTCCGTGTCTGCTATCAGCACTGTATCATCTGCGTACTTTATGTTGTTAAAATTGTGGCCTCTGATGACGAATCCTGGCATAACATTAGTGCGCGTAATTTTATTTCTCTTAAACTGGGATTTCTAGGGATTCTTTCAATGTGTTGTGTTCCTTTTTTTATCATTCCAAGCGCACCTACTATCACTGGTACTATTCTTGTTGTCAATTACCACATTTTTTCTATTTCAGTTTCCATGTTTTATCTACAAATACTTTTGTGGTAATTGTTTGGATGGGCTGTTCACTATGGTCAGTCAGTTAGGAGTCATACGCGATACACACTTGGGCGATCATGTCTCAAAAGCGATACGACTGTCTGGGGCAGAAGATGCTGATTATAAATGGGTAATGTGACGCGTGTAATGTGGTGATTGGCGCGAAAAGTAGTCAGTATGATACACGTTTGGCGATCATGTCCCGAAAGGCACATTACTGACCGGCTAGAAGATTTTTTTGCAGTAGGTTGCCATTACTTTCTGCGTTAGACTGGTTGCCAACTAAGACTATAAGACCCATAGCTGGAGGGAGAAGTGACGGATTAATACCTTTTCCAAGGATATTTACGCGTAAGTGAATGCAACCAATTCAACTGGAATTCGTACTCGGCTCTGCAATTTCTTGTTCTGAGCCGTTATCCACCGCACGACAAAGCATATCCCTTCACCATGGTATCTAGACTTTTTGAATTTAGCACAGTACTAGAGTAGCTTCGAGATCTAATCAGATGAGCTAGCTAGACGGAGCCGTAAGTACTATGATAGGAAATGTTTCTCGCACTTCCGACTTGTGGAAATCACTTCCGGTCCCCTGCTTCTCAGCCAACTTAATTAAAAATATCAAATGCAATGTCAATTGCTATCTACTGTCATCCTGGTTACACTTTTCTCTTGCCAGTCATTATTAATGCTTCTGTTTAAAATTCTTCCATATCCAAGAACACCTTGTGCCACAGTGACATTACTGCCTTGAATGGGGGTGAAGCCGATTAATATACATATATCGGTCGTGTTTCGATCCCGGCTGTAATGAAGTGAGTTCTCTCGGTGAATGGCGTGTGTATACATCGCATATATAGACCATCCTAAAATTTCCCCTAACGAAACTTCGTTATAAACAACCGACCATTTGAATTTCAAGTTTCGTTAATCTTCGTTAATTTCCGTAACATTTTTACATTTGTTGACATTATGATACATTTCAAAGCAGATATGGTTGTTGCGATAAATCGAAACTGTGTTATATAGGCTTGATTAAAACTTCGTTTAGACTAATGGTCATTCGTGGTCGAGAGGTCTAAGACGTGCCAAATCACATGGTAGCTTTCCCTATGTGGATAGGGGTCGCAGGTTCGCAATCCTGCCGAATGACAAACATTTTCGTAATAAAAATTTATCGTACATAATCAGGCCAGTAGATATAAATATATAATACTGTTTAATTAAAAACAGAATATCTACTTAAATACGAGTATCGATAAAAAATAATGTTTAAACAAATCATTTCATATATATATATTGATTTTTTAATTCCTCAGCTTTTGGTCACAATGAAATTAGACCAGTGCACATTTGTATGTACTAAAAAGTGTTCAATACAATTTTCAAATCGCCTGAAGACACCACATGGTAGAAACCTAGGTCGCGTAAAAACTCGTTGACAAATGTAATATATATATATATATATATATATATATATATATATATATATATATATATATGAACATATTTATAAATGGAACTTTGTCTCTCTGTGTGTATCTGTGTGTCTCTGTGTGTGTCCGTTACCTATAGACTCCGAAACGGCTGAACTGATTTTCTTAAAATTTTACACAGTTGTACTATAAGCGTCTGCGAGTGTTCTTATCTAGGTTTTGTGTCGAAGTACCCCAA
This sequence comes from Ascarosepion bandense, assembly GCA_037127315.1. Taxonomy (NCBI): domain Eukaryota; kingdom Metazoa; phylum Mollusca; class Cephalopoda; order Sepiida; family Sepiidae; genus Ascarosepion; species Ascarosepion bandense. Next base: position 5,498,291 of record JBBBDQ010001389.1, read on the forward strand.
TAAATATCGAAAATCGATAATCGAAAAAATCGGGTTATAGAAGGAGTGGTCCGATTTTAATCAAATTTGATACACTCATAGACAAAGACATAAGAAACGATATTCAGAAATTTCAAGGTTGCAGTTCTTACAATAGTGCAGAAAATCGATAATATATATATATATATATATATATATATATATATATATATATATATATATATATATATAAAAGGCAAGATGTTTGTGTGTGTGTGTCTGTCTATCTGCTTGTATGTCTGTATTTTTTTCAGCCCTTTATTTTAGTTTTTGCTTCGGGTTTGGCTCTAAGTAGGTATATTTGTAGTTCTTAGTCTCAGCCATGATACCATTTACTCAGAGGACTTATTTAGCCTTCAAAATTCGGTTTACGACGAAAAAAACTTATTTGATATCGATACCAGGAAATCAAAATTTGACTTACATCCATTCATTTTTCTTTCAGTCTACGGTTTCGTTTTAACTGGAAACAACTATTGCTTTTTAGTCTTTCGTGCCAACGTCCAAAGAGTCTGAGCTCCGGGACCATGGATTAGTTTTAAAGCTTAAACAGAGAGGATGATCCAAAAAGATGTATTTAATATGAAATTTTAAAGGGTAGATCTATATAGAGATCTCAGTGGATATTAACCAGAGCAATATGATATACATAAAGGAAAACTCACTACATCATCTAAAGCGGTTTTAAACTATAATTTATTTCGACGTGTATCCATCTCTTCAGTCGCAAAAAATGATAGAAATGGTTTAATTTTATCAAAAAATTAAAAGACAGAAAGACAAGCGGTATTAAAAAAATAATTTTTTTCAAGTTAGAGATTTAAAAAGTAGAGGAGCTAGAAGTAAACTACACATTGACAAAGAGTAGCGATGGACAGGACATAAAAAAAAAAGCCTACACATCCATATATATGTATATATATATAGCCTACACATTCATATATATATATATATATATATATATATATATATATATATATATATAAGAAAAATTAAGGTAGACACGTTATTTCATGGTGAAATTCACCATGAAATAACGTGTCTGCCTTAATTTTTCTTATATTTGCTCTATATGTATTTATATACATATATATTTAGAGCTCTCTTAGAGAGTTATCCTACCACTGTATGTACAAGATACTCCTTTGGATTCTTCTATACCCACACTGCATGCTAATATATATATATATTGTCACCCGTTGACAGATCTGTTTCGCCGTATCACAGCTCATCAGTACGGTTAGACTCCGATTGCTTTTTTACCCAGGATTGAAACCCGACCGAAATGGCGTCAGTCGGCGACTCTACCCTGGGCTATGGGCGTTCGATGGAAGTAGGCAGAATTTTTAATATATATTTTTTTGTTTTTCTTTAATCTTTAAGTGGAAGAGTAGGAAGGTAAATTCCAAGAACCTGATCCTAATTAATATTAAAAAAATTTTAACATTAAAAAGTGATGCAGGCAGAGAGCTCAATGTATTAAGAATACAGAGCCAATATAAATTAGAGAAAATTTTCAAAATTTAAAGGTGTCGGATGTACATTTCGACATAGGATCTCTAACAGAGACTCTACATCACGTCAGCGACATTGTTCTTCCAAATGGTGAAGGCCCTGAGTTAGAGTGTAGAGGGGTTTTTGGTTAACAACGGTCACAAAGTGGAAAAGGACAGAGCTGGTAGTCGCGGGGTTACAGGGTGTTGAAATGGTATATTTAGGAAGTGGGGGGAATAGATTTAAATGTAATATCTTAAAAACATATACATCTATGTGTTAACCAAGGAAAAAGGGGTTTAGTAAAAGAATTCATATTTTCTAAAGATAGGCAATTAAAGGAGGTTGGGATAGGAAGGTAGGGGGGTTAAAATACTTTTTAAGGTTAACGTTAAGGTAAAATTAAGATTAAAACTTAAACTGAATCCTTTTAATTTATATTCTAACATCTAGTCAACGGGGAATTAAATTCTAAATTTAAGTATTCAAAAAATTTGCCTTGTGACGGCACTTACTGATGAATTCTCTCCTAAGATTCAGTAGCCGGTGTTGGTGGGGGTATTTTAATATTGAAATTTTTTCCAGTAAATATAGACAGCACCTATCACGAAAATTCCTCGGAATACGGGCTGAACCTATCAGTTTCCAGCTAATTTCAGGATCCAGCCCTTCCTCTTTCATTTTCCAGAATGCCCGCGAAAAGGCTGTCTGGTACCTCTGACCGGGGTTCGAAAAAGAGTACCTGTGGTTATACAGTCTTTGTTTGAAAGGGCCGGCGGACATACCGATATAGGTCCGGAAGTCGTTTTTTTTTGTCCACACTTTACTCCAGGACTTTCGCTATTTGGAACAAAACAATGTCGCTGACGTGACGTAGAATCTCTATTAGAGATCCTATGTCGAAATGTACATCCGACACCTTTGAATTTTGAAAATTTTCTCTAATTTAATATATATATATATATATATATATATATATATATATATATATATATATATATATATACAAATGAAATAGGAACGAAGAAAATAATTGCAACGTTCAAAACATTACTTTCAAACAGTGCTCAATATGAAAATAAACCAATGAATATTTATTATAAATTATACTTTAGAATATGTACAAACTACATTCTACTACAACATTGTATATTTTGTTTCGGCATTGAAAGAACAATGTCTCATCAGGTAGTTAATAATAATGGTAATAAATCTATTCATTACCATCATTATTAACTACATAATGAGACATTGTTCTTAAATGTAGAAACAAAATGTACAGTTTTATAGTAGATTGTAGCTTGTACATATTCTAAAGTATAATTTATAAAATATATATATATATATATATATATATATATATATATATATATAAACAAAGATTTGTACCCACAGAAACAACAAATTGCTATAAACAATATTGACGTCATTTTGCTAACCCGAGGAACCTTTCGGCCAACACTTTTCAAAGATATTCGTTGGCGTTATTATCAATAATAAAGCAGGACAGGGAAAACGAGGGGGAAAAAGGAGCTCGTCTACAAGTAAATTTTTAATCAAAATAATTAAAATGTAAGCGGGGGTGTAAATACACAGCTCCATAAAAGTGATAAAATACAAAAAATATGACACACACAGACCCTCCTGTAGTTGTAAGAAGCGAATAAATTGTTCTTTCTGCCTGCACAGGCTCGGCTGATAAATCTTAAGGCAAACAGTATCCAAAACTCGGAAAACCCTCGGAAATGATAAGCTGAACGAGCACCGTGCAGGACAGATAACCATGTGTCCTCGTACTGAGAAGCACACTCCTGATTGTCGAGCAAATTTTGACCTATAGCTGGCTACAGAACCGGCTGAGTCAATTTGAGCGCTTACTGTTCAAATATTGCATGTACATTAAAATTTTAAATAAGAATGATTGCATAACGCAGGAAACCCTGATTCGTGCCATAGGCGTAGGTTAATATATATATATATATATATATATATATATATATATATTGACGTCATTGTGCTAACCTGAGAAACTTTTCGGCCAACACTTTTCAAAGGTATTCGTTGGCGTTATTTTGAATAATAAAGCAGGACAAGGAAAAACAACAAAAGTTTTACTTACAAAACGTGGGGAAGAAGGAGCTGGTCTACAAGTAAATTTTGATCAAAATAATTAAAATGTAAGGGCGTGTAAATACGTAGCTCCATAAGAAATGATACAATAGAAAAATATAACACTCACAGACTCTCCAGTAGTTGTAAGAAGCGAATAAATTGTTCTTTCTGCCTGCACAGGCTCGGCTGATTAATCTTAAGGCAAACAGTATCCAACACTCGGAAATGATAAGCTGAACGAACACTGTGCAGGACAGAAAACCATGTGTCCTCGTACTGAGAAGCACACTCCTGACTGTTGAGCAAACTTTGACCTATAGCTGATTCCAGAACCGCCTGAGTTATTTTATGGACCGTTGAGGGCTACCGGATTTACTTTTAGATGAGCTCCTTCTTTCCAACGTTTTGTAAGTAAAACATTTGTTGTTTTTCTTTGTCCTGCTTTATTATTGATAATAACGCCAACGAATGCCCTTGAAAAGTGTTGGCCCAAAGGTTCCTCAGGTTAGCACAATGACGTCAATATTGTCTAAAGCAATATATATATATATATATGAGCAAGATATTAGCTTATGAATATATCCACACGCACACCAACGCACACAAAGAAAATCTATATGCACACATATACACAAACTTAAATATACACATGTACACAAAATATACAAAGAAACCTCATACATACACAGAAAAACAAAAAAAACAAAACTCGTCTACACACAAATCAAATAATAAAGTAAATATACACAAATATAGGCTTATATATAAAATGGATGGATGGATGTGCATTGTGGTGCAGTTGATGTCGGATTGGAACGAGAAATCGGGGTGCCGAGTTCGAATTCCGGTTGAATGTCCTGAAGTCACTTACGCGCTAATACCATTAAGAAAAGTTTTAATCGATCCCTCCCCTCCAGTTATGGACTAAATAACAGGACAGATTGGGTTCTATAGCCTTGGCTAGCAACCAGTCGACACATGGTAGGATTTGGGACCCTTCCCTTGAAAAAATCGCAATGAATCTTTCTCTATGAGGGAGGAAGCCGGCTCAAGCCGATAGAGTGAATGCCGAAACAGATACAGGTACAGGTTATATATAAAATACACAATAAATTCAGCTCGAATCCTCTCAATAAGAACATGAAAATAAACTGTATAAAAAAATATTTAACACAAAATGAAAGTAAGGTTGAAAGTGAATTAGGGAGTGGTAAACTAAAATCCTATTTAACAGGCAATTTAAACTAATTTTTATGATGGGATTTCAAAATGATTTCGTTTCTCTGGCTTAAGAGCAGGATAGTATTTCTAAATTTGATTATCCTCATTTTTTCATCTAACCATAAATTACATCTATTTTTGAAACTATTGTGAGTTTAAGATTTACCTATAATCGTCCATTCAATCCGTGGGGATAGGTTTATATATGAAGATTCAGTTTGGTGGAACTTTGGTAGGTCCGTTGGCTCTCTAGGTTAGCTACTTACTTTGTTGGCTCTACTTGCGTATTGAGCACTTTTTGTTTTAGGTTACTCATCTCGGGTTTTTTTCTTTGGGTTACGTACTTTGACTGATGTTCAAGTGCTTAGCTCGTTCTTTTTTTATTATCACTTTTTCTTTCCGCGTATGTACTCGGAGGGTTTTTCGAAACGAGCATAACGACACATTCACATTTACATTTATATATATATGTATGTATATATATATATTGTAATTTTGTAAGTACAATGGTTTATAAAGGCATAGTATCACTACACAAAAAAATTTCATGTTTCGGAACAAAACTGTTACTCTTCAGGTGCTATGTTAAAAATAAATAGTGAAAACGATATATTTTTGAAAATATAAGATGAATCTAAGGTCCCACTATGCATCTTATCCAGACAAAATTAAAAAGTGACATGTCTAGATCTAAACCACCCTGCCCTCTTTCCTAACCGAAATATTAAATCTCCATGGTTACATAATTCTAAATTTTGACTGAACAATTTTCACAAACCTAAATGCATTTTCTCCAACTACCGCTCCCTAATTTTCTAAATAACCATGAATTCATCTTATATTTTCAAAAATAAATCATTTTCACCATCTATTTTTAACATATCACCTGAAGAGGAACAGTATTGTTCCGAAACATGAAAATTTTTGTGTAGTGATATTATGCTTTTATAAACTATTGTAATAACAAAATTACAACATTAGGCTCTTCTCTGTATCGAGCACTCTTTATAAAAATGCTTGAATAATGGGTTTCAAAATGTACGTGTTCTTTCACTTTCTTGTAATATATATATATATATATATATATATATATAATTTTCGAGTGTTGTTTGGTATGAATAATGAATCTGAAATCAAAATCAAGTCAATTTATTTATATTCAAAATTACGAGGGTTCATTTATAAATAATGTTTCCAATCATATAAAACAAGTTTTAGATCAGATACAATAATGACACTTGTATCAAAAGTAAGTTTATTTCTCTTGAAAATTATCAGGGTTAATTGATCAGTAAAGTTTCCTGTCATATAAAAATTCTAGAGAGAATAAAATAATGAAATTGGTATCAAAATGAATTAAATTCATTTTCATTAACACGGTTGATTGATAAGTAAGGTTCATAATCTTGTAAAACTTGTTTTTAACCAGACCGAATGAAACTTGTATGAAAATTAAGTTTGGTATTCTTTAAAATTATGAGGGTTGATTGATAAGGTCTCCATTTTTGTGAAACAAGTTTTCAATTGAACAGATTTATAAAACTGGTACAGAATTGATGTCTCTCTCTAAAATTACGGGGTTGATTGATAAGTAATTTTTCCAATCCTGTAAAACAAGACTTTGACCAGATAGAATAATGAAACTATTATCAAAAAGAAAAAAAAATTTTTTCTTTATAGATACCGTTTTCTTATCAGACGTCTCCCAAACGTTCAATTCAAATTTTTATTTCTTCAGTAAAGATATGGTTTTGGCATACTAATGATTAAACTTGAGGTGGCAGAAATGTGGTTCTACGGAATGATTCTGTGAATACCATGGACCGAACATGTGAGCGACAACGAAGTATGAAAGAAAATAAAAAGAAGGAAGAAATCTTATACATAACATCATGAAAAGACAGTTGAAATTTCTAGGAAACATAACTCCGCCAGTTCAAATTTCTAGGAAACGTAACTCCGCCAGTTCAAATTTCTAGAAAACATGACTCCGCCAGTTCAAATTTCTAGAAAACATAACTCCGCCAGTTCAAATTTCTAGGAAACATAACTCCGCCAGTTCAAATTTCTAGGAAACATAACTCCGCCAGTTCAAATTTCTAGAAAACATAACTCCGCCAGTTCAAATTTCTAGAAAACATAACTCCGCCAGTTCAAATTTCTAGAAAACATAACTCCGCCAGTTCAAATTTCTAGAAAACATAACTCCGCCAGTTCAAATTTCTAGAAAACATAACTCCACCAGTTCAAATTTCTAGGAAACATAACTCCGCCAGTTCAAATTTCTAGAAAACATAACTCCGCCAGTTCAAATTTCTAGGAAACATAACTCCACCAGTTCAAATTTCTAGGAAACATAACTCCGCCAGTTCAAATTTCTAGGAAACATAACTCCGCCAGTTCAAATTTCTAGAAAACATAACTCCGCCAGTTCAAATTTCTAGAAAACATAACTCCGCCAGTTCAAATTTCTAGAAAACATAACTCCGCCAGTTCGATCCTGGGTCAAATCTTGGTCAGAGGTAACCAAGTAATATAACATCTGCTACACGCCGGTCAAACTAGATGACGTAATCGCGTTTAGTTGTCCTGCTTTAGGGTCTTAGCTGGCTGTTACTGGCCGCTTCGATCTACATCTACTCTGTTTACAATGGGACTGATTTCGAAGATTTTTGCAATCAGGAGATTTGGTGGCATCCGATATGAAATCCAGGTCATCTATTTTTTTTATCTCAAAAACAATAAAGAGAACTAGATGACCCGTAGAGTTGAATTAAAATCGATGAAAACAATTTTGAAGTATAAAGACGAAATAGAATTTCGCAAGTCAGTTAAAAAAAACTTTTACGGTCAACGAAGGCGACAGAAAAACTTAACGTGCGAGTGTGAAACCCCCCCCCCCCCCAAAAAAAAAACAACAACAACACGCACGCATATGAACTTTCTGACGTACTTACCACTTGACTTAACTATTTATACACGATACCTTGGCCATCAGAAAAGCAAACGGATCTCGACATGTGAAGTCACAAGTTTATTTACCTGAAGAGGGTCAACTTTAGATTTGAAACACGTGTACCGACACAAATACCATTATGGACACTTCATATATCATACAAAAATCAAGTAATAATTATAATAATAGCCACAATAAATCTACACTTTAAACAAAACGTTTACGGTTTCTCGCACTTTTTCTTATATATATATATATATATATATATATATATATATATATATATATTAGGAGGTTTGAGACGCTGTTACGATAAATGGTGTCATCATTTATTTCTCGTGATACTGTGTTTCCTTTTATTGTATCTCTTTGTCCTTTCTTTTTCTCTTCTTGCTTTTCATTCCGTTTTTTTCTGTTTCTCGTTTTTTCTTTTTTTTCTCTTTTTTCTTTTTTCTCTATTTCTCTTATTTACATTAATCAATCGTCTATCTTTTTTTTATCCTTGCGTTCCTCTTTTCTTTGGGGTTCTTTTTGAATGAGCGAGAAATTTTCGTAAATAACCGTTACAAATGTCTATTCTAATATGGACATGTGAGCGTCTATGTAAAATTAAAGAAAAGAAAAGAAATTATCTTTGAGGGGATATTTTGAGGACCAACTGTTGTACCATTTGGGTCTGACGAGCCACGAATAATAACATCACGACGCAGTGAAATATGTATTACCCATTGTAATAATCTAAAATATTATATATATATATATATATATATATATATATATATATAACAAAATTCTAAAACAAAAAATCAAGTTCAAAATTTAAAGACAAAAATACAAAAAATAAAAATTGCACAAAATAAAATACCTGAACTAATAAATGAAAAAATATTGAAAAGCCAATTGCAAAAAAAAGGAACAAAATACGAAATATAAAATAAAAAATTACCCCCACCACCAAAAAAATAAAAATATAATCAAAAGCAAACTCAAACCAATTTTATCCTTATCTATCAAGACTTAGCCTCATTTTACATTTGTTTTTGTTCTCGCTGCATTTAAAGTGGCCATATTTTCTGGAAGGTGCAAGCCAAACAGATTTTTTTATCAAGGAAAATCTCTTACAATAAAATTAATTGTTCGTATGGCACCTAAATGATACAATCATTTAGTAGCGGCTTACACTCTGATTATCGACAAGGATTTATCTGATAAGATCTATGCTTTGTTCGTACCCATAATGAGTCGACCACCTGATGAATGTCTGGACCAGTGGTTTTCTAGGAAAATCATCTGGGTCGTGTTAGGTAAGAGTGTCTGCTTCCAGTAATTATTTAGATAAGAATAAAACGTAACGCCATTTGTAATTATTATGCGTTTAAATAATAATAAAAAAATGAGATTTGGTTGGTTTCATAGGAAAGGTTCTGGATTATTTTTTCATCTCTTCCCTCGCCGCTATAAAAAGATGAAAAGATAAGGAAGAGGTGAAAAGAGAAGAGATATAAGCAGTTAGAGAGTGGGGAAATAGTAAAGGCGAGATGAAAACAAAAGAAACAGGAAAGAATGTATAAAGAGTAAGTGGTATAATTAGGGAGAAAGCAGCGAATAAAAGAGAGGGAAAAGAAATAAAGAAAAGAAAGCGTAAGGTGAAATGAAAGAAAGAGAGCGAGGCGAAAGAGAGGAAAAAGAAAAAGACAGAGCAATGAGGAGAAAGGGAAGCTAGAACAAGAGTAACGAAAATGAAGCAGGTGAAAGAGAGACGGGGGAAAAGATAGTATAAGCATTAAGAGAGAGAGAGAGAGAGAGAGAGAGAGAGAGAGAGAGAGAGAGAGAGAGAGAGAGGCGAGGAGAAATACTGGAGAATGACAGCGAGAATGACGAAGTATGAGAAAGTGAGAGAAAATTCGCAAAGAAGAAGCGGGAAAAAAGAGAGAAAGAGGAAGAGATAATCTATGGGTGGGTATGTTTGTGTTGAGAGAAGGAAGAAGAGAGAGTGTGTGTGAGAGAGAGAGGGGGAATCGGGGAAGGCGATAGAAAGCGGAAAAGAGAAACAGACGTGGGAAAGTGTGTGTGTGTGTGTGAGAGAGAGCGAGAGAGAGGTGATTTCTTAAACACAGCTTAGATGTAGCACAAAGCTGAAAGTATGGGGTACCCAGTGAGGATCGAACTCAATACTCAATTGTAATGATTCTAGCGACACAAGCGTGCTAACCACTACACCACGTCGACGTGTTCAAAGGGGGGAAGAGAGAGGGGAGGGAGAAAGAGAGGCCAGGAAAGAGAGCGAGAGAAATATTAGAAAAAAAAAGTGAAAAAAGAATAGACAAAGAAACAAACAAAGAGGAATATATAGAGAGAAATAGAGAAGTAGATATATATTTAGAGAGAGAGAGAGAGAGGGCGGATTATTTTGAAATACTTCCTTCTAAAAACAAAAAAAAAACGAGATTAGATGAAAACCAGACTGATTTTGACGAGGAGGTCATTAAAAATAAAAATGTGGATTGAATGAAAGAGAAAGTGAAATAAAAAAAAAAGAAAGAAAAACGAAACACAAAAGACAAACAAATGTGAATAAAATCGATTTTTTTTTTAATTATCCATGGAAAAATTTCATGTCAGATGCAATACTAAAATGACGGGAAAAATGGCGCATGGCGTTGCGGAAATGGCGGCATTTCTTGACAAACTCATCGGCCCCTGTCAACATTGCATTTTTGATGCTGACGGGTTGTCACACTTCCGATTTCCGTGTTTCCCCATTGCATGCAAACCCTCGCCTGCAGGTACACAAAGCAAATACATTAATAGCCTTTCAGATCAAACATTTGTGCTATTTAGAAAATGTTGTATTCACACATGACACATGAATCACACATATATGTGTGCCACACACACTCTTTCTCTCTTTATATATATATCCAAACTTATTTATAAATGGAACTTTGTCTGTGTGTGTGTGTGTGTGTGTGTGTGTCTGTGTGTGTGTGTGTGTGTCCGTTACCTATAGACTCCAAAACGGCTGAATTGATCTTCTTAAAAAATTTACACAGTTGTACTATAAGCGTCTGCGAGTGTTCTTAGCTAGGTTTTGTGTCAAGGTACCCCCGATAAATATCGAAAATCGGTAATCGAAAAAATCGGGTGATAGAAGAAGTGCTCTGATTTTAATGAAATTTGATACACTCATAGACAAAGACATAAGAAACGATATTTAGAAGTTTCAAGGTTGCAGTTCTTACAATAGTGCAGAAAATTTTATATCGATACCCTGAAATCAAAATTTGACTTACATCCATTCATTTTTCTTTCAGCCTACGGTTTCGCATTAACTGGAAACAACTATTGTTTTTTAGTCTTTCGTGCCAACGTCCAAAGAGTCTGAGCTCCAGGACTATGGATTAGTTTTAAAGCTTTCATTACACCCGAGCAACGCCGGGCGATACTACTAGTATATATATATATATATATATATATATATATATATATATATATATAGCATAATGATGATCCACGTATACTGTCTTAAAATATATAGGAAAAACTACTAAAAAACTAGTTCCACATACTCACGCAGAAAGAAAGAAAAATACTGGATTTAAAATTAAATACATATAGGCTAGGGTTAAATAGAGACTTGGGTATTTTGAATCTTTATAAATATTTCAATAGTTAAACATTTTTTAGATACACCTAAAAACATTTTCTTTAAAACAACATTTAAAAGTATTATTACAGTTAGGTTTACGTTTAAAAATGTTTAAACAACTCGCTTTCTACATCACGTGATGTAAACATCTCACGACAGGAGCTTCTCACGACGTACGCCTCTAGTTTAAATTTTAAAATCATTTGTTTCTGATGAAAGGCCGAGGCTGGTTTAAAATATAAAATATATATATATAATAATAGAAATAAATAAATACTGTCCAAAAAATACATTTTTAAACTTACAACCTTTTAGTAGTTTTTCCTATATATATATATATATATATATATATATATATATATATATATATATATATATTCTAACCATATGCTGTTAAATATAAGAGACAATGAATGTCTATTATGTTTAATCATGAGCCGTTCTAAACGTCGTATTTTTGCTTTAATTTCAGTTGAAAATAAAGACAAAAATTCTCCAACATTTGGATAATTATTTATTGATTTTCTTCTAAGCTTTCGGCTCACATGAGTCATCTTCAGAGAGGTTATTTAGACTGAAATATTATAACATCCACCATCACCGACGATTTTATTTTGTGTTGACATAAAACTCCGCTTGGCAACGGCAATAGTTACCAAAAATAATAAACGCAGTTCTTAAATTTGCGATGCGGTTTTATGACGTCACACCGCGTGATAGCGCGAAATGACAACAAAACCATGTAGTCAAATGCAATGTAATATGTTATGTCCGGATTTAAAGGTGATTTTATTGAGTGTTGGTTGTTTAGATTTGATGTACATGGCTTCCAATATCTGAAGGTTCCTCTTACTATGTATATGAGAAAGGATCACCGTATTGTTGACCAAAATCTGTCTGATATTACCTACATGTTTATGTTTTTCAGAAAAATGTTGTTTAATAGTACTCTGATCAGAAAGATGACATGTAAGTCTACGGGAGAGCGTGGTTGTAGTAAAACCAATATATGTACTAAGTTTTTTATTAGTATCAGAGATGCAATCACTGAATGGGCATGTAAATTGGTACACTATATTGGTTTTTTGTAGAGAATTTAGTTTAGTGCTTGTTGGGTTATTATAATATATATATATATATATATATATATCACTTCTGCGTTTTACGCATTACTCTTCATAATGAATTGAGTTCTTTCGGTGACTGGCGCGTGTATACACCGCTTATATATAACACGCTAGAATTTCCCTTCTCTTGATTCCATGATGCGCTTATGGCTTAGAGGTTAGCGACTACGACTGTCACCGAATCGGTCGAGTTTCGATCCCGGCCAGAAGTAAGTGGATGCCTAGATACACTGATGAACTCTGGTACAGCAAAACAGGCTTGTATGGGGATGATTAATATATGTATATATATACATATACACACACACAAATAGAGGATGCGATCGTTATATTGTCGTAATTTCATATCTTTAATATCGCGCATGCGCGTTGTTTCTGATTTTGCCGACTGCACCTTATAGTAGGGGCAGTTGGGCAACGTTTGTGAGAATAAAGAACACCATGGCACAATTCACTCAGTCGGAAATTTGGAATCGGCATGCTGTACTGCTTGGCATTCGCACCGGGAACTCCAATACGATAATTTCATTGTTTGGGTATCAATCTAAAGAGTGTGTAGAGGATTCAGAAAGAGCTGGACGAGTTTAATGGTGATTACGAAGGTGTTTTGAGGAATTAGTAGTGATAACGAGGTTATGCCTCCATTCATCTTCCCACAAGGCCTCAAACGCAACACGGAGGTATAGTTCAAATACTTTGAGGAGTTAGCGCTATTCTAGGTCAAAGAAGACTCTGTTTATGACAACAGGACTCTGCACAATGATACACAAGTAGGGGAACCCAGTTATGGCTGTCAGACAATTTATGTGACCACATCACCCCTAATAACTGGCTACCTAACCCCCGAGACAGCAACCCCTATGATTTTTATGTGTTGGGTACAGTTGACCAACAGAACCTCTTGTAACACTGTAAATATCTATCATTCACTGTAAATATCTATCATTTAATTTTTAACCAATCAAATCTTTTTGGTGTGAAAATCGAGTTTCTCTCTGGAGCCTACCTAAATCTTATTTAAGGAGCAGTTTTCTGCAGATTTTCAGTAAGATTTCAGATGCCACACAAACCCTCGCTAGTCTAAACCAAATCTTACTCACAAACCTAACGCACACAAAGACATGAATATTTCTACTGTACAATTTTCGAGTTTAACCCTAGCTAAGCACCTCGTTTAACCAATGCTGATTCAAACATTTTTCCGAACTATCCCAAGAACATTATATAAATAATTCTTCTTATCTGAACAAACGTTATTTCATTCATCCTTCTTCAAAGAACGTTCAGTCACTAATTGACGTTGTCTAAAAATTGCAGTCTATGGGAGAAAACTCTTTCTTCTTCTACACTTTTGTACACAGTTATATGCATGCTTTTTCAACTTTGTATATTATTTAACTAGCAGTATAGTCCGGCGTTGATCGGGGGTAATGATAGTTTTAAAACTAATCCATCGTCCTGGAGCTCAGACTCTTTGGACGTTGGCACGAAAGACTAAAAAGCAATAGTTGTTTCCAGTTAAAGCGAAACCGTAGACTGAAAGAAAAATGAACGGATGTAAGTCAAATTTTGATTTCCTGGTATCGGTATAACATAAGTTTTGTTCGGCGTAAACTGAATGTTGAAGGCTAAA
>JBBBDQ010001389.1:5515000-5770000 GCA_037127315.1 Ascarosepion bandense
AATACAAAAGAAAAAGCCAATTTTGAATGACATTAATTATAAACACAGCCAGAACGTTGTTCGGAAATAAAAAAACATTTCTATTGCTAACTATGAAAAAGCTATATTCAAACACACAAACAAAACAAAAACTTAATTGAAAATGTCTAATAAATTAGCGAAAGCGTTGGACAATTTTTACACACTTCAACGTGTCCTCAAATACCTTACGACCCTGTATACATTTATCGTTCTAAATGTCATCTTCGGTGGATAGCCATATTAGAGTAGACTCTCCGTTTAATTTTTGAAAAGCACCTTTGTCTATCGGCTTGAGTATTCGAGAAATCTTATAAAATAACAAAAGCGCCACTCCGGTAGAATTCGAACCTGCGCCCTCCTTTCTAAGGATTAAACAATTGGTAGATCCGAAATGCTTTAACCGACTCAACCACAACAAGCGTCACCGATTAAACAAGGTTTTATCCTGCCTTTAAGCACATCTTTTTCGTCCAGATTCCCAAAAGTTCATATTTTCTCAGTTTTGTATTCATAATGTAAGCCAGAGGTTCTTAAACTGGGGTCCGTAGTCCCCTAGGGGACCGGGAAGGGGTTTCGAGGGGACCGCGAAGAGGCCGCTCAGTTGAAATTATTGGCTACTTGAGATTGTTACCAAGTCATAATGGCAGCATTGTTGTTGAAAAGGGAGATTATATCTTTTCATCTCCAACTCTCCCTTATTTAATTCCTTTTTCCTTTTGTAGACATTATTTTTATTTCGTGAGTTACCTCCCTTAGTTCTATTTTGGCCCTTGCTTATGTTTTTAGTTATGTAATAAGGGGAAAAGCCGTTGAAAAGGTACGCTAATCTATATGAAGAAGAAAATGTTCTACAGGTTACTTGATTTTACTAGAGGTGAGGTAAATTGCGTGATTATATTTGAATTGCTTTGATTACAGGTGTAACAGTGATTCCAAAGTATAACAGCATCACGTGATTAAATAGACCTGTAGCAGAAGGAGTTCAGATGGTACAATTTTTACATCAGACTTCGTGGAACCGGCTATATATACGTTAACTGTGGTTAATATAAAAGGGTCCGCGAGCCATCTAAAATATTATATTATATTATTTGTTATAATATATTATATGCAAAACTCCCATTACAGAATCTCCGTTGGATTTTGTCAAGGATACCTAGGTGGATAGCAGGAGCACCCGACCATATATGGCAGCAGTATTCAATATACGGGCCTATGCCATGTCGGAATCGATCACATTACAAATTCTCCGTTGGATTTTGTCAAGGACACCTAGGTGGATAGCAGGAACACCTGACCAGATATGGCAGTTATATAAAATGCACGGGCCGTTGCTAAGTCGGGAGCGATCACATTAGAGATTCTCCGTTTTATTTTGTCAAGCAAGCCTAGCTTGATAACAGGTGCACCCGAGCAGATATGGCAGCAGCATTAAATGCACGGGCCGATGCCATGTCAGGTTCGATCACATTACAGATACTTTGTTGGATTTTGTCAAGGACACCAAGGTGGATAGCAGGAGCACCCGACCAGATATGGCAGTTATATAAAATGCACGGGCCGATGCCAAGTCGGGATCGATCACATTACAGATTCTTTGTTGGATTTTGTCAAGGACACCAAGGTGGATAGCAGGAGCACCCGACCAGATATGGCAGTTATATAAAATGCACGGGCCGATGCCAAGTCGGGATCGATCACATTACAGATTCTCCGTTGGATTTTGTCAAGGACACCTAGGTGGATAGCAGGAGCACTCGATCAGATATGGCAGCATTATTCAATGCACGAGCGGATGGTAGATTTATTTAGCTGTATTGGTTTACATGGGTTTCTTTTATTTTTTTATTATTTTTGTTTATTTTATATTTATATTTATAAAACGGTGATCAAAATCTCTCTTTTTTCTTTAATTTGTTTTCATGCTTAATTGATCGTTTGGTTTTCTTTTTAACTTGGCAGACATTTCTCCTGTTGCTGGATTCTTAGTTTCACTCTTTCTTTTTCCTCCCCGACCGTCGGATTCTTTGTTTCTCTTTTTCTCTTTCTTCCTCGACTGTTTTATTCTATCTTTTTATCTGTCCCTACGCGGCCTACGGGTCATATGCTGACTATTTAGTTGTCTCCCCCTCCCGCCTACTTATCACTTTAGTTTTGTTAAAAAGTTAAAAAGAATTTTTTTACCGTACTTGCAGATACCATGTGTTTGGGATGGGAGCTCAACTTACTTTAAAATATTTTTAAAAGTAAGTCATTTTTGGCTTAATTTTAAATTTGTTTTCATACATAATTGATCTTTTGGTTTTCTTTTTAACTTGGCATAAAAAAAATAAGATAGACTAAAATGATTATATTTGAATTGCTTTGATTACAGGTGTAACAATGATTCTAAAGTATAACCAGTATCACTAGATTAAATAGGCCTGTAGCAGAAGGAGTTCAGATGGTACAATTCTTGCACCAGACTTCGTGGAACCGGCTCTATATACGTTAACTGTGGTTAATATAAAAGGGTCCGTGAATCATTTAAAATATTATAAAGAGACCGCCATGCAAAAAACCCTAAAATTGTTTGAGAACCACAGATGTAAACAAAGCAATTTATAAAGAATGAATAGATTCTTTTATTTATTAATCCAATATGTTTTTTTAAAAAATTCAAATGTTATTTTTGGTGAGTATCCATATTTCAGCGTGCGCGCGCGCGTGTGTGCACGAGTGTAATGGATTTAACTCACCCTGAAGAGCGGTATTAATGCAAAACACGGAGCCATATTTAGAAGTGTTTTGAAAATTCCTTTATGTATTTACACTATTTACGTTGGTCGGACAGTTATCCTCATCTTTATTATCATGGCTCAGTGGATAAAAATGTTAGTTGAAGTAATCCGAAATTGACTTGACCCAAAGAGTTGTGAGTTCAATACCTGGCCACAGTAGAGGTGAATAAAAGATTGGAGAGTTGAATTACCAAAGGGAAATAGATAAAACTGAGATATTGAGAAAAGGCATGACATGTGGAACTAGAACAACCTACACCCACAGACTAAATAAAGGGTTCGATTCCAATGTATATCGCTTGAAGAAGGTCAAAGCATGCAACATGTAAATATTTGCAATACCTCATCTCAGAAATATAGACGGATTCGTTCATCTACAAACTCTCTCTCTCTCTATCTATCCATATATATATATATATATATATATATATATATATATATATATATATATATATATATATATATAAAAGTTAATATCAAACCAGATATATTTGTTTATGCTTCTGAGATGAGGTAATATTTACATTATTTACGTTCTTCTGTTTTCTTCATCTTTATTGTCATGTTCATGGCATTTCGGCCGTTGTACGCTCCGGCCTTCTTCAGGTGCAAGGAATTTCGAACCGAACCCTTTATTTCAATCACTATGGTATACAATTTGTATTCCGTGTCTGATGCCACTTCCGGATATCATGTAGTTATCTCCCTTTAACTTAACTCTCTAAGTTATTTATTAACCACTGCTGTAGCCAGGTATTGAACTCATAACTCTTTAGATCAAGTCGCTGGATCTAGCCAACGCTTTTATCCACTGGATCATGTATTTTTGAGAAACCAAATATAGTTATTAACTTATACGACAGAGTATATGTGTTTATTGATTACTACTGCCTTGCGGATTACTTCTTTTCACTTGGCAATTGTAACGAGATAAAGGCATCACAGATACATTTTGATAGAGTAGTGTAATCTTAAATTAAAGAATAAATAGTTAAATTTTAAACTTGTGACATTAATGCAATTGATATTATTGATTTCGAGTGTTAACACGCAACGGGTGTTCTTGATTATGGAACGTTGGCCGCTGAATTAATGAATCGGGAAAAATTATTGACGAAAATAGATGCGAAAAGTGATTGAAAATAAAATAATTCGAGACGATGAGAGCAAAACAAGATACCGAGGATTTAATACAAAGTAATGAGACAATATCAAACCCCGAGAAAGAAGATAGGAAAGTCAGGACCAGAACTTTTTATATCTAGGGCAACCAAATGACAGCTGAAGAGACGATATCAGACCCCAAGAAAGGCGACGACTTCAGCATGAAGAGATGATATCAAACATTGACAAAGACGGGAAATCAAGGACATAACACGGCGTGAAGAGACAATAAAAAACTGAGAGATAAACGATGGGACAGTCAGGACCACAAGTGTTTACATCTAGGGCTACAAATAACATTAGCTGAAGAGACGATGTCAGAGCCCCTAGAAAGGCGAAGAGATAAAGAATTTAATGCAGTGTGAAGAGGCGATATCTTCTTTTTTTTTTTTCATTTGCTGTGTCTCTTCAGGACGTAGAAGATCATGGACTTCCACTTGGCTCTGTCGCTTGTAGCTCTCAATAATTTTCCTCTTGGTATCTCTTCTATGTGCGTTGTGGTGCAGTGGATAACGGCTCGAAACGAGAAATCGAGGAGCTGGGTTCGAATCCCAGTTGAATTCGTTACATTCACTTACGCGCAAATACCCTTAGGAAATGTATTTATCCGCCTCTTCTATCCAGTTATGGGTTAAATAACAGGATATATTGGGTTCTATCGCCAACATGATGAGACGATATCAGAGCCCGAGTAAGACGTTGAGATCAAGGATATAAATACATGTCGCCGACTGATCTTCACAAGAAAAAATAAATCAAATAGATATTAAAGGATAACAAAAAGGTCACTAAATTTTACAAATTTTAGCGAGTTTTTTTGGCGAAAAACGTTTTTCAGAGTATATAAAAATGGCAAAGAAACGTGGGATGACGGCGTAATAATATCACGAATTGAAAAGATGCTATATGTGGTAAAAGAAAAAAGGGAACACAAAAGACATTACGATCAGTTAAAGAAAAGGTTTACTGAAGGAAGGCCTGTGAGAATGGAAGAACCTATGCAAGTACTGTATGACACCAACAACCCAAAAATTCGTTGAACGTACAACCGGCAAAAGAATACATATGAAAAAACAAAAACAAAACAAAACAAAAAACGGAAAGACTTGAAGATACGTTGGAGAAATCAACAGAAAGCTTAAATTTATGGAGTAAGAAATACACCCCAGTAACACAAATGAACTAAGTGAGACGCCTTAAATAAAAAAAAACTCCAAGTGAGTCAAAATCTCGTTAGAGTCAGTCAAGAATATTTCTAATAGACTTAACCTGCTAGAAACGCCTCACGCATTGGATTATAAATCCAGTCAACTCCCAATGGAGAATTAACAACCTGGGGGTGGGGAGCTCCTTGGAGATTGGCCTAATAATTAAAGAATACCGATCACAGCCAAAAGTTCGCATTAGTGGTATCTATCAGGGCGCCTATGTCACAACCGGATATGATACAAGGTCGAGGTTTAAAGTGGGTCTAACGGGTTTAACTCACCATGCAAAAATTTCCAAGCTCCAAAAATTTTCCAAGCTCCTCAACACTTCCGGTTTTGTGGTCACCTCAGGTCTTCCTATTTTTGCATTTGCCGTGTTACTTCAGGATGTAGGCGATCATGGCCTTCCACATCGCCGTATCTATTGTCTACTTTAATAAATCTTTTCCTCTTATCCCACTCAATCCCCGCTTCCCCATCCATGTGTTCAAGTCCATCAAGTATGTCATGCGTTGCTTTCCCTTGTCTCTCTTCCCTTTTATCCGTCCCGTGCGTATTAGATTCTCCAAGCCTTTATTCTTCATTAAATGTCCAGAAAACTTCAGCTGTTTTTTTCCTGATTTTAAGTATCAGTTTATTTCTGGTGTTCATCTTCTCCAAAATCTCGTCGTTGTATCTGTAGAAACATATTTCGGTTGCATCAAGTTTTTCCTTAAGCTTTGATGAGATTGTCCAGTATTCGTTGTTATATTGAAGGACAAACATCACATAACAATCTAGTACTCTCTTCTTTGTTTCTAGCGACATTTTCCTGTCTCTTAATACTGTACTCAGCTTCTGTAATGCATCTTTCTTCATAGCCAATTCGTCTTCCAATTTCCGTATCCCACTTTCTATCGTTTGTTAGAACACTTCCTAGAAAAATGAGTTCATACACCTGTTGGATTTTTGTATCTTTAAATTGTAATTGGCGTTTAGGGCCCCTCTTTTTGCTGATTACCACGCGTTTGCTCAGTTATGCTACTGAGGGAGATGCACAACATGAAACGGAGGGAAAGCACCCTGGAGCTAGGGCTAATATTTATAGAACGCTTATACCAGTTTTATTAGATTAATATAAGCTAAATAAAAGTTGATATACTTTTGGGCTTTTAGTGAGTATTTATATAAACATAACATATCAGTGATATATTCTACTGGCGCGGTGCAAATGAAAATTATAACAGATAAGGTTACAGATTAAATAAACTAAAATAATTCAGTTGATGAGAATGACTTCGAGTGTCAACAGGCAACAGGTGTTCTCCATTCTAGGAATTTATCCACTTATTCATTAAATTAAAAAAAAAAGCATGAAAAATAAAACAGAAGAAAGAATTAAATAGACACGAGAAAAACAAAAATCTATGCGGCATCGACAAATAAAACGAGCCTGAATATATGATTGATTTATTTTACGGCAAATTAACCCTTTATGGGTCATTTAATGCCGAAATATTAGTTGTTGTAGTATCATCAACATTTATCCATCACACCCAATGGTGCATAGGGCAGCAACCTTTTTGTTGCTGTAACAAACTGTGTTTTACGAGGCAAGGTTGTTGGCCCCTGCACCCAAAACCCAAACTTGGAGGACCGGTGGACCATTCTTGGTTCTTACGTTTACAGCACCTGGTATTCCATTTACGTACTGACCAGGCTTGATGTTGCTTAACTTCGGTGATTGGACTGGAATCGGTGTATTCAACACGATATAGCCGTAGACGTTGTTGTAGTATAATGGGTGGAAATTAAATTTTACTTATGATTCAGAGAAACTTTTTGACTATATCTTGTTGTATAGTTTCGTCTCTGTTAGGAATCTGAGAATATTTTTAGAGTCAACGTTGTTGAAAATATCCCATACATTATTTTCTTGATTATGTTTTAGTCTGATCAAGGTCTGTGCAGTTTGTCAGTATATGGTGTACTGTGTAGGGTTTTTGGTATAGTATGCAGATGGGTACTTTTTCTCCTTTCAGTAAGTATGAGTGGGTGATATAGGTGTGTCCTATTCGGAGTCTAGCCATTACCACTTCTTTTTTTTTCTTGAGAGCCTGAATATCAGGCGAAGAAACAATATGAGGCCATGAAAAAGATGAGAGCAAGGTTTTAGGACAAGGTGCAGCAACAAGTTGAGACATCGAGAAATAAGACGAGACTGTAGATTTAATATAAGGTGAAAAACAATATGAGGCCAGGAAAAAGAAGATAACGGCCAAGGATTTAGAACAAGGAGAAGCATAAGATAAAATTTGATACATCATAAAATAAGACTACTCTGGGGATTTAATATACAGTCAAGAAAATATATGGGGTTCAGGAGAAAGAAGATATAATCAAGAATTCCCAACAAGGTGAAGCTACAAGTTGAGACATCATGAAATAAAACGAGACGGAGGATTTAATATGAAGTAAAGAAACTATATGAGGACAGGAGAAACATGTGACCAAGGATTCAGTACAAAGTGAAGAAACAATTTGAGATATCGGGAAATTGGGCGAAACTGTGGATTTAATTTAATGTAAGGAAACTATATATATTTAATTTAATGTAAAGAAACAATATATATATAACTTTCAGAATATGTACGATCATGGCTCACCAAAACTTTCAATTTCTTTTAGGCCTTGTCAGTTTTTTCCTGTTCTAAGGCTAAAACCTACGGTTCTGCCACCCAAGGTGGCCAGTTAACTGGCTTATTTCCTGTCCTTGAACACATGAAGTATTTTCTCATTATGGATCCAAGTAATTTATCATCGCTCTCCAAAATTTAACTCACTTGTGGCTCTTAGCAATATTTTTTACCTTTTCTAAGGCTTAAGTCCCCTGCACAGTCATCCATTCACACAAGCTTGTCAATTAAGTGGTTCTTTATTATGTGTCCGAAATTACCTAAGTTACTTCTTCACCACTGCTGTAGCCTGGTATTAAACTCACAATTCTTTGGGTAATAAAGGGTTCTGCTCGAAATTCTTAGCCCCTGAAGAATACCAACCGAAACGTCGTACAAATGGCTATAAAGATGAGAACAATAGTCCGAATAATGTAAATAGTGATAAATATATATATCTTACGTTGATGGCACGTCTCGGAGTTTCATACGTTACGCAATCATCAGGTGAATATTACAAACTGACTGATTAACAGATTTGAATTTAAGTTCACTTGATATTCATGGGAGTAAAATCTTATAAATGTTAGGGTACTATTTTTTAATATATCAAGAGTAAAATTTAAATAGATAAACATTACATGGAGATGAAAAAAATAAAATTAAAATTTTAAAAATTAGAAAAACTATTAAAATGCAGGAAGATGAATTGAAAGGGGCGTAATTTTGAATTAAAAATTATTAACAGTAACATTTGTGTGGAAAAGAAAGAAGGAAAGACAGAAAAAAAGAAAGAAAGGTGAAAGTAAGGAAGTGAGACAAACGTATACGGAAATCAGCATCAATCAGGATCTAAGAATTTAAGTTAGTATTTTTTCTACGGTCATTAATTAACTTTTTAAGGAGTTTAAGATGATTAAGTTTTTCTAAAAGACATAAATTCCATCTGACTTCTTTTCCATTATAAGATTTGGTTTTAGCCTCCATATTTCACTGGGTTCTTGTTTTTTTAATTTCCAATAATATATGAATAAAACGGTGCTTTGCTGTATTTACTGTTGTTTCAAGACAACATATGATTATTGAAACGATATTTCCACTTACTTGCATTGACTCCAATATAAAACTTAACACCGTCATCCGAATGGATACGAGCTCTATAAAAATGCTTTTGGACATACACTGACTGTTCAACGGGCAGTTTTTATAGTTTCGGCAGTTGCAATTATTTTTAGAAGACTCTCTATAATTAGTAGTAGAGTAATCCTTATTATTCAGGTGGGCCAAGTAGTCATTTGATATGACATTATTGTGTTGTGAAATATTATGTTCTTAACGCAACTACAACTAACTTTTACTTTGTTTTTGCTGAAAATCTTTTTAGTGTGGGTGAATGGTAGAAATGTTTGTGAATTAACTTTAGGAAGAATTTTCCAATGTTTGTTTGAACATTACTGCTGAAGGGTAGGTTATATATATATATATATATATATATATATATATATATATATATATGTTCAGTCCATAAATGGCGAGGATAATCTAACAAGATCAACTTAATATAAAATATTAAGTTTTATATCTATATAGAGAGCTCAATGGATGTTATCCAGAGCAATATGATACTTATAAAGGAAAACTCAACACGTCATTTAAATTGGTTATAAATTACAATTCATTTCAATGAGCTTGATTAGCTAATTTCATTAGACCACACAATATTTGCTCCATTCAGTACAAAAATTATTTCAGGAATTTTTACCGGTAAAAACTTTCATTCGGTAAAAAATCTTTAGCCCATTGAAATGAATTATAATTTATAACCAATTGAAATGACGTGTTGAATTTTTCTTTATATATATATATATATATATATATATATATATATATATATATAGTACTGTGAAAAAGTATTAGGACAAGAACTATTTTATCTTTTATGGGGTATATGGACAGAAAATAAACAATTTGATTAAAGTAATTTCATTTGATTTACTCAATAAATGCTTTAACAAGAAAAATACTTGTTACAAAATAAATTTAATATTTATTATAATAGCCTTTTGCTTTGATCACAGCCTTCATTCTGTCAGGCATTGACATCACAAGATTCTTCAATGTATCTGATGGTATTTCCTGCCAAGCAGCTTGTATTTGTTCCCAAAGTATGTCTTGCGAAGTATCATTAGATTTATCAATTTTTTAATTCAAAATATCCCATAGATGTTCAAGAGAGTAGTTTCAATATTGTTTAATAACTTGTTTAATAGAAAATAAGAAAAATTAAATATATCTTCTTTTTAATACATTTCTTTTACACCTAGTTTTAAATAATCAATATTTATTAGCAATTTACTTGGCTTTTCACCTTGTATCTGTGATGTAGACCTAAATTAGGATCATCAATAATATGACAAACGCCAATGTAGGTTTAGACATATACAAAACAATACAACGATACAAGATATACACATTGAAAATCCAAAAGAGAATACTGTACCGTAAGTCAGTCAGTGAACGCTACTAGAGTCTCAACAGAGTCTCAGCAACACACCGAGCATTAATAACCCTCGGCTACATATAGTCCTATGACAAATCCATTATCTTATGTGGATAATACCCCACAACATCCCCCTTCCAAGAGTTTTCCCCTGGAAAACTGTTCCATACTTCTTTCTGTTGGGGTTAATACACAGGGGATCGGTAAACTTCCTTTTCCTGTTGGATCTCCTTTTGTTTAGGCCAAACCTGGGGGGATTCAAGATCAAAGTTCTCATAAACAACGTCAATTGATTCTTCGATGACAGGTGGTGACTCCTCTGTGTCGTTTACACGACATTTCCTCATCTGGTTTTGATGGCGTTTATGTACGTTTTTTGGTCCTTGAATTATATACACTACGTCTCTGATTCTCTGCTTCACAAATTCCACCTCCCAAAGTGCCATATTGTTCTTGTAGAGTTTGAAGAGCACCTTTTCTTCGCAAATATAACGTTTCCTGGAAGGCGCGATGGTCTTTTTAAACTTTGTCTGCTTCGGGATAAGTTTGTCGAATGCCGACCTTATCCTTCTGGCAAACATTACTTCAGTAGGTGAGCGTCCTGTGGGTGTATTAGGATTTGGTATAATCCGATACACTTGGAGGAACTGTTGCAACGCCTTGTATGTTGGGGTGCCTTTCGCTTTTTTAAGGGAGGGCTCGCTTGAGGGTATCGACGAATCTCTCTGCTTGACCATTTGACCTCGGATGGTACTGGGGGGTCGTTATATGGTTAACCTGTAATGATTCGCAGAACTGTTTAAATTCACCAGACGTGAACTGTGTCCCATTGTCTGTGACTATCGTGTCCACTACCCCAAACCGCGTGAAGAGTTCATGGATGAATGCTATAGTACATTTCGTCATTGGCCTTTTGCAACGTAGGACCATTTTCTGTGACTATCGACTACTATGAGATAGTACTGCTCTTCAACCGGACCTGTAAAGTCAATGTGAATCCGTTGCCAAGGTTGATCTGTTTTAGGCCAAGGTTTGCACATTATTGGTGGGGCTTTCGCGGTGAATGCGCACCCTTTACACGAGTCGATTGTGTTGGTAATACCCCTGTTCATGTTGGTCCAGTAGATGTACACTCGCATCAAGCTTTTTTTTCTATTTTTCCCTGGGTGTCCCGAATGAAAATCTCGTAAGATTTTTTTCTGCAAAGTTTTGGGTATCACCACCCGCTCATTATAAAGTAACACTTCGTCGCACAGGGAAAAACTTCAGGCACACTTGAATCTTTCATATTTATTTTATTTTTTGTTGATGTGATAAATTTATCCTTGAGAGCTTCCCTTTTTATATCCGTCAGTGAAACTGGTAGCTCTCTTACCGTATTCCTGATCATGCTCTTAATTTCACAGTCTGTTCTAAGTGTTGTTATGATTGAATCTTCAAAAACTTCTTTGTTTTTGGGGACCAGCCTCGACAAACCATCTACGTGGCAAATATTTTTTGATGAAAGGTATGCTATTGCAAAATTATACTTTAGTATAATCGTTCCCCAACGGATCAGTCGATTTGCGGTGTACACCGGTAAACCTTTCTTGTTACCATTTATTGCTAATAAAGGCTTATGGTTCATTTGTAAGACGAATTTTCTGCCGTGCAACCCTTCCTTCTTGATTTGAGAATATTGCTTCTCCGCGGGCAGCAGCGATCGAGACGCGTGGGCTATTGGCTTCCTTGTTCCATCCAGGAATTTGTGTAAAATGCATGCGCCAATGCCATAGGAACTGGCATCGCTTGCTTCTATTATGTCCAACTTTGGGTTGTAGTGGGTTAGGGACAGATCTGAGATCAGGATCTTCTTAATCTCGTCAAATGCTGACTGACATTCCTGTGTCCAAATCCAAGTTTTATCTTTTTTAAGAAGATCGTTTAGCGGTGCTCTAAGGTTATGCATATTTTTGAAAACTTAGTAGAAATTCGCCATGCCTAAGAAGCTCTGTAGCGATTGTATATTACCCGGGCCGGCATATCTCTGATGGCTATGGCCCTTTTCGGGTCTGGACCTCGTCCTTCTTTGTCGATGATATAACCCAGATATTTGATTTGGGGTAGAAAAAAAATTCACATTTGGCTTCTTTTACTTTAAACCCATATTCTTTAATTTTGCTGAATACGTTTTTGATATGCATTTTGTGGTTTTCTATTGATTCACCCCTGACTAATATATCATCAAGATAAGCGGTTGCATAATCGAGGTCACCTCGCATAGTATCCATAATCTGTTGAAAAATGGTAGGGGCGACCTTGATACCAAAGGCTAATCTGTTGAACAAGTCGCTATGTATATTAATACACAATAATTTCGAGCACTCCTCGTCGACTTCAATTTGCAAATACGCATCAGACAAGTCAATTTTAGAGAAAATTTTTCCTCCCTTCAGCATATTAAATATCTCCTCGGGGCTCGGTAACGGATAATGGTAATCCTTGTGTGATGAATTTAATCTTGTTGAAAAATCAGCACATACCCTGATCTGGTTCGTTTTTTTCTTTACATATACTACTGTTGCTGCCCACTCTGAAAAGTCGATTTTAGATAATATTTTTGAATCCACCAATCTATCCAGTTCTTTATCTATTTGTTCAATTGCTGCAAATGGAACATTCCCTTTTTTTTCTAAACACGGGTTACGCATTATCCTTTAATTGCAACTGAGCCTTGATTTTTGTACATTTTTCCAAACCTCCTGAGAATACTTCCAGAAATGTTTCTTTTAATTCAGATTTTAGTTCTTCGCTCCTTGATATAGTAGTAGACTGAGCTTCTTCCTGTAAGTCAGTCAGTGAACGATACTTGAGTTTCCACAGAGTCTCAGCAACTCACCAAGCGTTAATAACACTCGGCTACATATAGTCCTATGAAGAGTCCATTATCTTATGTGGGTAATAACCCACAACAATTTGAATTTCAGGAAGGTTCTTAGGAAAAATCATCCCTGTCCTAATACTTTTTCACATTACCGGGAGTTTGCAAAAGTGTTAGGACAAGGGTAATTTTAAACTTTATTTTGATGCTTCATAAATGATAACATAGTTTTTATCCTAATACTTTTGCATAGTCAGTCAGTTAAGTGCCATACGTGAAACACGCTTGGGCGATCATGTCTCGAAAGAGACATGACTGACTGGGCAGAAGGTTATCCCGCAGTAGGTTGCCATTGCTTTCTGCGGTAGACTGGTTGCCAGCCAAGGCTATAGAACCCAATCTGTCCTGTTATTTAACCCATAACTGGAAGGAAGAGACGGATTAATACCTTTCCCAAGGATATTTGCGCGTAAGTGAATGCAATGAATTCAACTGGAAGTCGAACTCGGCTCCCGATTTCTTGTTCCGAGCCGATATCCACTGCTCCACAACGCACATCCCCTTTTGCATAGTACTGTATATATAATGGAAGATCCCAGATATTCTTAAGTAGTTATTTTATAGAGAGTTACTGTGTAGTCAGCATCCCAAACATAAACCAATAATATTTTCATGATCTTAAAAACAATCTTAACTGTCTTGCTCTTGATGCTAATACGTGGGAATTGTAGACAGCCAATCGATGTGCGTGAGAGAAAATAGTAAGCAATGGCTGTAGGGCGTTCGTGGAAAAACAAGATTGGATTGTGCACACTTAAGCGGGATCGAAGAAATATTGTTATGACCTCAATATCAGATAGTTTTCAACCTGATCATGTATAGAACATTTGTGGCGGGGTCGTCTTATCCAAAGAAACATTCGCTATTAATTTACGATCTCATGTCGATAAGTACCCACAAAGCGGTGATGTTGAGAGATATCTACAACGACCTACAGGAAATTTATACCAGTTTTGCAATAAAGTGTGAGGAGTTTGAGAAACGCGCAGAAGGACCAGATAAACTTTGTAATATATGTGAGCAAATCTACATTTTGAGTCGCTTACAAGCTCACTGCCGCTCAATTCAAAATTAAACGCATGACCTTTTCCTACAAATAAGTGGCCATCCTTTATATATATTGTCATTCCGCAGACAGATCTTTTTGTTTCGCTGAATCACAGCTCATCAGTACGGTTTGACTCCAATTGCTTTTAACAAATCTCTGACTTTACATAGCATAATAATAACAATAAATCTACACTTCAAACAAAGCGTTAATGATTTCTCACACTTTTTTTAAACGTATATAACTCATCTATCTATCTATCTATCTATCTATCTATCTATCTATCTATCTATCTATCTAAATCTAAACTTATTTATAAATGGAACTTTGTCTGTGCGTGTGTGTCTATGTGTGTGTGTGTGTCCGTTACCTACAGACTCCGAAACGGCTGAACCAACTTTCTTGAAAATTTACACAGTTGTACTATAAACGTCTGCGAGTGTTCTTAGCTAGGTTTTGTGTCAAGGAATCCCCGATAAATATGGAAAATCGATAATCGAAAAAATCGGGTTATAGAAGGAATAGTCCGATTTTAATCAAATTTTATGCACTCATAGACAAAGATATAAGAAACGATATCCAGAAGTTTCAAGGTTGCAGTTCTTACAATAGTTCAGACAATCGATAATATATATACATATAAAAGGCAAGATGTGTCTGTTTATCTGCCTGTATATCTGTATTTCTTTCAGCCCTTTTATTTTAGTTTTTGCTTCGGGTTTGGCTCTAAGTAGGTATAATTGTAGTTCTTAGTCTCAGCCATGATACCATTTACTCAGACGACTTATTTAGCCTTCAACATTCAGTTTACACCGAAAAAAACCTTATTTGATACCGATACCAGGAAATGAAAATTTGACTTACATCCATTCATTTTTCTTTCAGTCTAGGGTTTCGCTTTAACTGGAAACAACTATTGCTTTTTAGTCTTTCGTGCCAACGTCCAAAGAGTCTGAGTTCCAGGACCATGGATTAGTTTTAAAGCTTTCATTACACCCGAGCAACGCCGGGCTATACTGCTACTTCTATATATATATATATATATATATATATATATATATATATATATATATATCCGATTGCATGTAGAACGGAAAAAGAATATTTACAACGTCCAAAACATTAATTTAAAACAGTGCTCGATATATAATATATAGAGCTTTTAATATTAATTATAAATTATATTTTAGAACATGTACATAATTTTTTATAAATCTCCGTTACAAAGGAACATTTGTTTCGACATTGAAAGTTCAATGTCTCTTCAGACGGAATGTGTAGGAATGGAAGGCCTCTTTTCTTATATTTGGTGAGTTGTGTTAGGGTGATTGTTGAAGTTAGTGATAGGTGAACTGGTCATGCGTATTGACCGTTGAGGTTTTTAAGTGGGTGGTGTGGGTAGCCAAAATGGTTGATCAACAGGACTCTTTGACCTCACGGCAGATTTAGCATTTAGCGTTAAGTTTTCATTACCCTTTTATTCTGAGTTTCTTAGAAGAGTCGGCAAGGGGTGGGATGTCTATTTTGTACAAAATATTTTTCGTCTTTAAGTAGTGTCTATATAATTAATGTAGATTTGTATATTCAATCTTTATTATGGATTTAGGGAATAGATTACTCTATTAAGTTTTTAATTTCTACTTAGCACCCAGTTTGGAAACCAATTTTTTCGTTAAGTTTTTAGTCTTAAATTACTTATCTTGTACTCCGGTGGTTGTACATGTTAGTGTTTTTTTTAATTTTTTTTTTTTTATAAGGGAAACAGAGCATACTGATTGACCTTTAGAATTTCGAAGAGAGTGGGGTGTGTATTGAGTTTGTTTGATGTCTTTTAGGATTTTTTAGATGAGTAGATTAGGGGAGGGATGTTTATTCAGTACAGAATATATTTGTATTTAGGTAGAGTTTTTATAAATAATCTAGATTTGTATCTTTAAACTTAATTTTGGATTTTGGAGATTGATTTTTACATTCAAATTTTAGTTTGATTTTTTTTTATATAGAAAGAAATTCTAATCTAATTATGGATATTATACAGGGTTTTTAATTTTTTAGATTTTTTAGAAACATTTTTCAAGGGGGGGGCCTGGTTCTGGCTTTTGCAGTGTTTTTTAGCATGATTGTAATGTTAGTTCTTTAATGCGTTTGCAGTTTACTGTGGTTTCATGCCTCTGGTTTAAAAGCTTGTTACTATTCATATATTTAAGGATTTCAATTTTCTCATGTAAACACAGGAAACATGGTTTTTTATAGATTTAGCTGTTCTTGCTAGTTTAAGGATTTTCCATTTAACTTTAGGTATTTTATTTTCGTCTTTTAACTTCCAAAAGTATTTGGAAGTATCATGTTTTGTTTTTCTTTGCTATTAAAGGATGAGATGTGATTGTAAGATCTCTTTTTAAATACGTTCATTGTAGTTCCGATATATATTTTTTTATCCTTAGGATTCTACATAGGTGAGATCGAACACATATATATATCAGGGATTTCGTTAGGCATTTATTGGCCATGGGGCATTAGTTAGGGTTTCTGCAGTTACAGAGGTTTATTTTAAGGGCCAGATTGGTATTAGTGTTGGAGTTATTACTGTTGTGTGTTTTTAATATTTTGCTGTTATGTACTTTTGATTTTCCGGATTCTATTTCTGTTTTTTGAACAACTGAATCTTTCTACAAAGTTAATTTTTGCTGATTGATATCCACTTTCCTCTCTCTCTCTCTCTCTCTCTCTCTCTATATATATATATATATATATATATAACAAAATAAATTCTGATGTTCAAATCAGTTGCATAGCCATTTCTACATGAAATCTCTAAGAGAAATTTCACGAATCATCGGCAACTTCTTTATTTCAAAATAAGTCAAGATCTTTTACCGGCGGAAGTTAAAAAAAGAAATATATATATCACAGAAAAATTAAATTGAATTTTTCTGTGATGTATATATTATAAACTTATTTATAAATGGAACTTTGTCTGTGTGTGTGTGTGTGTGTCCGTTACCTATAGACTCCGAAACGGCTGAACCGATTTTATTGAACACTTACACAGTCATACTATAAGCGTCTGCGAGTGTTCTCAGCTAGGTTTTGAGTCGAGGAAACCCCGATAAATATCGGAAATCGATAATCGAAAAAATCGGGTTATTTTAATCAAATTTGATACACTCATAGACAAAGACATAATAAACGATATTCAGAAGTTTCAAGATTGCAGTTCTTACAATAGTGCAGAAAATCGATAATATATATATATATATATATATATATATATATATATATATATAAGCTTTCATTATACCCGAGCAACGCCGGGTTATACTGCTAGTAGATAGATAGATAGATAGATAGATAGATAGATAGATAGATAGATAGATATCACTGTACTTAAAGTACGGTATATAAATCAATATTTAAATTATGCAATGGACTGTTTTCAAGCAGCACCTGGCGATTGCATTGTGCAACTCAGAGTTATGCCACCGGTGAGAAAGGGTGCATATATATATATATATATATATATATATATATATATATATATATATATATATTCAGAGGTAGAATCGTCGACTGACGCCAATTTGGTCAGGTTTCAATCCTCGGTTAAAAAGCAATCGGATGTCTAACCGCACTGAGGAGCTGTGATACAGCGAAACAGATCTGTCTGCGGATGACTCTTTACGCTCTCACACCCTGATTGAGCACTCTGGAAGAATGGTAGACTTTGAAAAAACAGTAGCTACTCTAGCATCTACGCATCGCTCATTCGGTAATGAATTTGAGCACTCTGGATACTGGCGTATGATACATCATACGCTAAAAGTCCGCCTTCTTCTGCCGAGCGCCCATAGCACAGAGGTAGAATCGCCGACTGACGCCAGTTCGGTCGGGTTTCAATCCTGGGTTAAAAAGCAAGCGGATGTCTCACCGTACTGATGGGCTGTGATACAGCGAAACAGATCAGTCTGCAGATGACTATATATATAACGAAAATAAATTGGACAAATTTATAAAACCAATGGATTTATAAACCTACCGGTGAGAAAGGGGTGTAATTTTGTTATATATATATATATATATATATATATATATATATATATATATATATATATATATAATGAAAATAAATTGGACAAATTTATAAAGCTAATGGATTTATAAATTTGTCCAATTTATTTTAATTATAATACTCTGTTAATTTTTATTATTGAGTTCTTCATTGGATTACGATCTCCCGTGGAATTAACATACAAATTACCAAGGATACTACTTTATATATACGCACACACAAATGGTAAAATCCCCAAAACCTGATCCTATCGATATTAATTTTATTGATATTAAAATTGATCAAAGTGGAGGACGCGATGTAAATAATATTCTCTATTTACAGAGCCAAGTATATATAGTAAGTAAAAGAATTCTGAAATTTATATTCGTTGAATGGCCATTTCAGAGAGAAAATTCTCGCTTCGTTAATAAATATTTGTTTTCGATCGTTGCTGATGAAGCGAGAATTTTCTCGTTGAAATGGCTTTTATTGAACGAACTTAAATTTCGGAATTTTTTGACATACTATATATATATATATATATGTATATATAGTAACGTAAATTAATAAATATAAATAAGAGGGTGCACATATGTATAGCATTATTTTTCAGGTGTTAATAAAACAGTGGTTAATGTATTAACTGAGCTGTATTAGATATATAATAATAAATATACATATTGTACGTACAATTGGGCGTAGATTAATATATATATATATATATATATATATATATATATATATATTCTAAACATATACGGATAAATATAAGAGACAATGCATGTCTATTATGTTTAATCATGAGCCGTTATAAACGCCGTATTTTGGCTTTAATTTCAGTTGAAAATAAAGACAAAAATTCTCCAAAATTTGGATGATTTTTTATTAAGTTTGTTCTAAGCTTTCGGCTCACATGATCCATCTTCAGAGAGGTTATTAAGACGGTAACACAATAACATCCACCATCACCGACGATTTTATTTTGTGTTGACATAAAACTCCGCTAGGCAACGGCAATAGTTACCAAAAATAACAAACGCAGTTCGCAAATTTGCAATGCGGTTCTATGACGTCACACCACGTGAGAGCTCGAAATGATAACAGAACCATGTATTCAAATACAATGTAATGTGTTATGACCAGATTTAAACGTGATTTTATTAAGTGTGGGTTGTTTGGATTTAATGTAGGTGGTCTTCAATATCTGCAGGTTCTTTTTACTGTGTGTATGAGTAAGGATTATTGTATTATTGTCTGATATTACCTACATGTTTATGTTTTTATGAGAAATGTTGTTTAATTTTTTCATTAATTCATCACACACACACACACACACACACACACACACACACACACACACATATATATATATGATGAATTAATGAATTTTTATTTTTCAATCTGACATGTTTTTAGATGCTCCATTATAAGTATTTATTTCTTCTACCGGCGTGTATACTCGAGAAAAACTTACGAAGGTAATGTACCCACCCGGCATTTTATTTCTTAAATTTCTTTGAATACACAGGTACTCATAGATTCATATGTGCTTCTTACTTTCACCATTTACACTTTTACAACAACCTCATTCACTATCTACGACCTTGAGTGTCTTATGGCCATGTCTTGAACGAACAACAGTATAAAAATAGATTTGTAAGCAAACATTTCTGTAAAGTTATCTATTTGATATTAGAAGCATTAATATATATATATATAT
This sequence comes from Ascarosepion bandense, assembly GCA_037127315.1. NCBI lineage: Eukaryota > Metazoa > Mollusca > Cephalopoda > Sepiida > Sepiidae > Ascarosepion > Ascarosepion bandense. Next base: position 5,535,067 of record JBBBDQ010001389.1, read on the forward strand.
ATATATATATATATATATATATATATATACTAGCAGTATAGCCCGGCGTTGTTCGGGTGTAATGAAAACTTTTATATATATATTATCAATTTTCTGCATTATTGTAAGAACTGCAACCTTGAAACTTCTGAATATCGTTTCTTATGTCTTTGTCTATGAGTGTATCAATTTTGATTAAAATCGGACCACTCCTTCTATAACCCGATTTTTTCGATTATCGATTTTCAATATTTGTCGGGGGTACCTCGACACAAAACCTAGCTAAGAACACTCGCAGACGCTTATAGTACAACTGTGTAAATTTTCAAGAAAATCGGTTCAGCCATTTCGGAGTCTATAGGTAACGGATACACACAGACACACACACAGACACACACACAGACAAAGTTCCATTTATAAATAAGTTTATATATATATATATATATATATATATATATATATATATATATATAATTGTTTCATCCCAAGCGAGGCGGTACTGCTACTGATGCGCAGGGGGCTACATAAGAGAGTAAAAGTTTAGACAGGAGGAGAGTGAAGAAAAATTCGAACCAGTTACAGGGGGTGTCAGAGAAAGGGCAAGAGAATGATGGAAACACAGGTCTGAAGGTAGTTGCGAAGGCAGAGAGAAAAGAAAAGAAAAGAACAAGATACACGGGGTGATGTAGAAAGAACGAGGAAAGGACTGGAGTGGATCAGAAATGGGAATTGACATTGCATTTAAATTCCCGGAGGTTGTAGCCGTCAGGAAAGCAACTCTACGGAAGGATGTTCTACAGGCGGGAAGTGCGAGAAAAGAAGCTGCTGATTTCACATTTCAATTTACCGCATATGCAGGTTCATTTTTTAATTCATTCCTGATATTGTTGAAAATTAAAATCTTTTACAAATTCTATGGACGGGATCAAATGTTAATATTCATGACTTTGTAATTACTCTTGAATCTCTTCCAGTTCGATTTGGATGCTCCATAGACTTGTAACAAAACTAAATTACAATCTGATATACTTTTAGTTAGTGAAAGTCCCAAGAGCCACTCAAGATTTACCGAGAGGAATTCTTATGAGGGTGGGGAAATGAGGAAGAAGGGGTGCATATTATAAGGATATGGAGGATATATAAGGGTTGTTTCTGGATTTGAAGTGGTTACGATTTGAGCAAACTGGAAAGCATCCACTCGGGATTCTGTTCCACAATATAGCATTTCTTGGAACTAGCTGACCGAGTGGAAATTCCTTTTTACCAAGGGAGTACAATGGAACAAATGCGGGTGATTTTCCACCGTGAAAACATGATATGGCAGGCCCTTGCTGTGAAGGTCGGAACTGGTTGGACCACGAAATTCGTAACTCGTTTTAACATTTGCCATAGCAATAGCGATAGATTAACGAGAGGCAAGCAACGTTCCGTCTGTGGGATAAAGGCTTACTGGGTGGGAAAAAGTGTTTAATTGCTTTTGAAATCGGCCAGGAAAAGACAAAGATGAGTGGGCAGCAACTGCCCAGATAAGGCAGCAAGACTCCATTCTTGGTCGGATCTGGTTCTTGTTTGTGGATATGTTCTTCTTCTTCTTTGATGTGCTCTGTTCCTTTCAGGCCGTAAGCGATCATGGCTTTCCACGTTTCCCTATCCCTGGTGGCTCTTAGCACGCTTTCTCCTGTTACACCACCCAACCCTCGTTCCGTCATCCACCTGATCAGGTCATTCAAATATGTTATCTGCTGCTTTTCTCTGTCTCTGTTTCCCTCTATCTGGCCTGTTAGTATCAGGTTCTCTAAGCCCTCCTTCCTCATTGCATGTCCCATGAACTTTAGCTGTCTCTTCCTAATGCTCAGTATTAATTTCATTTTCGTTTCCATCCTTTCCAAAACCTCATCATTGCTCACATGCTCGATCCATGATATTCGCAGCATCCTTCTGTAGAACCACATTTCAGTTGCTTCAAGTTTTTCCTTCATCTTCGATGATATTGTCCAGCATTCACTGCCATATTGAAGAACTGACATCACGTAGCAAACCAGTACTCTCTTCTTTGTTTCTAGCAAAATTGTCCCGTTTCTTAATACTCTTCTCAGCTCCTGAAATGCATCCTTGTGCTTTTGGATCTCAGGAATATAAATGTATAGAAACTACTGTGACCACAAAATGAGGGGTCAGTTTAACTATTGATTGTAATATGGAATTGATCCCCCACTTTATATCCACAGTATCCTTCTGTAGAAACACATTTCAGTTATTCAAGTTTTTCCTTCATCTTCGATGATATTGTCCAGCATTCACTGCCATATTGAAGAACTGACATCACGTAGCACACCAGTACTCTCTTTTTTGTTTCTAGCAAAATTGTCCCGCTTTTTAATACTTTACTCAGCTTCTGGAACGCGTCCTTTGCCATGCCAATTCGCCTTCGGATCTCTGTGTCGCTCTTTCCATCTTCTGTTAGGACACTTCCCAGGTATTTAAATTTTTGTACCTGCTTGATTTTATTATCCCCCCACCTATATTTGGCATTTTGGGCTGCTCTTTTTGCTGATGACCATGCATTCGGTTTCCTTGCAGTTTATTTGTAGTCCTTTCTTGTCACTCTCTTCAGCTACCTTCTGTAGGAGGTTTTGTAGTTTTCTTTCCGTGTCTGCTTATCAACACTGTATCATCTGCGTACCTTATATTATTTAAAATGTGGCATCCGATGATTAATCCTGGCAAAACTTTCAGGGTTCTCCCAATAGTTTCGCTGTACAAGTTGAATAAATCCGGTGAGAAGACACATCCTTGTCTTACGCCCCTTCTATCTTTGTATATCCGTTGAATTCGTTTCCTGTCCATATGCAGGCGCTATCTAGCCATTTTCTTTTTGCGTGTATATATTCGTGCGTTCTATAAACCTGTCTTGCCGCCATTGTCGATCTCGCTATCTTTCCATATCGCTTGGCTTCGAAAATCTACGGAAGTCCTGCAGGCCATAATTAGTAATACAATAATCTCGTGTTTGTTTTCTCAAATAATAGCAAAATCAGTCATAATTAAAGCGTCGTTTTTTTTATGCTTGTTTCTTCATAATTAGTGTCTCTTATTCTGCTTTTTAAACATATTTGTTCTTTCTCTTTTCAAGATTCTTTTTCTTCTCGAAAGACTTTTTCTTCTTTTCTGTTATTCCATCAATTAAGATTTTATTCTTTGTCTCGGTGTAATTTTTTTTAGTTGTTTCTTCAATTTTTGTTTCTATTTGTTTCTACGAGGAACGCGTAGCCTTTCACAATATTAGATATAGCGAGATTAAGAAAATTGTGTGGCGTCACTTTTTCACATGTGGGTATGTGGGGAAAATTGCCTCTTTAAAAATAAAATAAAATGCAGATCACTGACATTGGTATGAAATACGCCTAATCCCTTCAACCAGCAGACCATGACCGACTCCTGTAATTTCTTTCTTTCTTTCTTTCTTTCTTTCCTTTCTTATTCGTTTATTTTTCATCTTCATTCATTTTTGCTTATTTTCTTTCTTTCTCGGATATTTTTTCATCTTCATTCATTTTTGCTTATTTATTCTCATTTATTCTTTCTTTCTTTCTTTCTTGTTTATTTTGTCTGATTTCGTAAAATTTGATTGCACTGAAATCCCAGCTTACAAATGCCTATACCGTTTCACGAGCCAATAAAAAAAATTTATATATTCACCAATAAAAAGCTCTTTTGATAAGACCGTTGGCCTATTAAATTGTACCATGTACTCACGTCGGCGTTGTGGTGCATTGGATTTCGGCGCGGAACGAGAAATCGGGGAGCCGAGTTCGAATTCCAGTTGAATTCATTGCACTCAGTTACGCGCAAATGCCCTTGGGAAAAAGAATTAATCCGTCTATTCCTTCCAGTTATGGGTTAAATAACAGGACAGATTGGATTCTATAGCCTTGGTCGGCAACCAGTCTACCGCAGAAAGCAATGGCAAACTACTGCGCGATAATCTTCTGCCCAGTCAGTCATGTCTCTTTCGAGACATGATCGCCTAAGCGTATGGCACTTGACTGACTGATGTCGGCGATAATAAAATGGATACAGTCTCTCATTTATTGGCTAATTAGGAGCAAGGAAAAATTTAAACGTTGATCTCTTTCTTTCTTTTTTAATTATTCTTTTTGCCTATTTATTTTCTTTCTTTTTTTGTTTCTCGTCCATTTTTTAGTGGTCATTCATTTTTGTTTATTCTCATTTATAATTTCTTTCTACCTTTCCCTCTCGTTTATTTTTTTCTTCTCCATTTGCTTTTGCTTTTGTTTCTTTCTTTGTTTCTTTCTTTCATTTGATCTTAATTATTCTCGTTTATTCTTTCTTTCTCATTTATTTTTCTTCTTCATTCGATTTTACTTATTTATTCACTTTCATTTTTTTCATCTCTCGTTCATCTTTCTTTCATTTTTGCTTACTTATTCTCGTTTATTCTTATTTTCTTTCTCTTTTCTTTTCTTTCTCTTTTATTTTCTTCTTCACACACTTTTAGGTGTTCCCTTTCTTTTCTTCTTTCTCGTTCATCTATATATTTTATTTGCGCTTTTTATTTTCAGTTTTTCTTCCTCGATTATTTATCTTTTTTTGTCATTTTTGCTTATTTATTCTCTTTCTTCGTCGTTCATCTTTTTATTCTTTTACTAGCAGTATAGCCCGGTGTTGCTCGGGTGTAATGAAAGCTTTAAAACTAATCCATGGTCCTGGAGCTCAGACTCAGCCTAAAGAATATTTGAAAGAATAAAATAATTGCGACAATTTACCAATCACACACACACACACACACACACACACACACACACACACACACACACACACATATATATATATATATACTATCTGTATAGCCCGGCGTTGCTCGGGTGTAATGAAAGCTTTAAAATTAATCCATGGTCTTGTTTGGACGTTGGCACGAAAGACTAAAAAGCAATAGTTGTTTCCAGTTAAAGCGAAAGAAAAATGAATGGATGTCAGTCACTTTTGATTTCCTGGTATCAGTATCAAAGTTTTCGGTGTAAACTGAATGTTGAAGGCTAAATAAGTCCTTTGAGTAAATGGTATCATGGCTGAGACTAAGAACTACAATTATACCTACTTAGAGCCAAACCCGAAGCAAAAACTAAAATAAAAGGGCTGAAAGAAATACAGACATACAAGCAGATAAACAGACACACACAAACATCTTGCCTTATATATATATATATATATATTATCGATTTTCTGCACTATTGTAAGAACTGCAACCTTGAAACTTCTGAATCTCGTTTCTTATGTCTTTGCCTATGAGTGTATAAAATTTGATTAAAATAATCGGACCACTCCTTCTATAACCCACGATTTTTTCGATTATCGATATTTATCGGGGGGTACCTCGACACAAAACCTAGCTAAGAACACTCGCAGACGCTTATAGTACAACTGTGTAAATTTGTAACAAAATCGGTTCAGCCGTTTCGGAGTCTATAGGTAACGGGTACGCACACACACAGACACACATACACATACAGACACATACACACACACAGAGACAAAGTTCCATTTATAAATAAGTTTAGATATGCGCTTATTGATTCTCGTTTGACCTTCTTTCTTTCTTGTTTATTTTTCTTCTTCATTCGCTTTTGTATATTTTCTTTCTTTCTTTCTTTCTTTCTTTCTTTCTTTTCCAGACAAGAAGTAGGAGGAGGCTTCATGGGAGCCATATTTTTTTAGTTAATAAAAAATACACTGTACTGTTCGATATTTTCTCATGAGATTATCTAAAATAAAAATGTTTCAGAAAAGTTTTCACTTTTATAACCATCTGGAAATAGACAAAGCAATATCACGGGAACAAATATAAAATTTTATCTATCGATTTTAACCTGCGCCATTTTTCTTATTCTCTTTTATCTATTTGCCCCATTTTTCTTCTTTTGCTCTTATTTATTCTCAGCTATTCTTTCTTTCACATTTATTTTTCTTCTTCATTCGCTTTTACTAATTTTCTTTCTTTCTTTCTTTCTTTCTTTCTTTCTTTCTTTCTCAGACAAGAAGTAGGAGGAAGTTTCATGGAAGCCATATTGTTTTTGATTATAAAATGTCACTTCGAAAATATCTCATGACATTATCTGAAATAAAGATGTTTCAGAAAAGTTTTCACTTTTACCATGTGGGAAAAGACAAAACAAAAATTTTGTTATCAATCGATTTTAACTTGCGCCCTTTTTATTATTTTCTTTTATCTATTTCTCTCGCTTACTTTTTATTTCTTTTCTCTCCAATTTTTAATTATACTCTAAGTAAACACACACACACACACACACACACACACACACACACACACACACACACACACACACTTATATATGGATGCTGTTACACAGTAAGAAAATAGTAAAAATAAATAAATAAATAAATAAATAAAATAAACACACAGGTGAATATATAAACATGCATACAAACGTTCAAGTCCTGTCCAGCTATTAACACTAAAAAAGAAAGCTGTTTCACTTGTTATTTTTGTAAAAAGTATAATCATTGAGAATTTCTAGGTCTTTATTTAATCATAAATTGTAGCTATTAAATTAATTCTATAAGGAAATTGTTTTCATCTTTTCTATGGCTGTTCTGAGAATTCAAGGAAGACGACAGAAGGGCGCATCTAACATTGTCTATGTTATGATTAGGCAGGGTTGAAATGTGCTATAGTAATAAGAATTGTTTTTAATTGTCTTTTTGTCATTGTTGGATGAAATTCAGAGCCTGGCTTACTAATGTAATTGCCTCCGTCAGAAAAATTGAAAAACAAACAGGTAGACTGTATTCGAACTGTCACAAATAATATGATTGGGGTGTACTTGAAATTCTTTACCTGGAGGTAAGTTGTATCGGGACAATGTGACAGATTTTGTATCATGGTTTATTACACGAATAATAGCCTCTAGGGAGATTCTGTTTCCATTTTGGAGAATTTGACTAGCAGTGGCGATTCTAGCGGGGAACCAGAAGGAGCCCCCCCCCCGAGATTTTGGCTAGCCCATTTACTCCCCTTTCATAAGCTTAAAAAATTTATGAAACTCATCAGTCTCTGATTTTGATAAGATTTGATTTTCAGCACTTTTATCCTCTGGGTTTTCTTTTTCACTGAGCTTTTTAAGGACATACAGAAATCAGAGCAGACAAATCCCACTGTTCTGTTAGTATTGACGTTAGTACTAACCCTTTGATTTTGTTTTGAAATTAACCTCTTTTGTGTTCCAACAGCTTCAGAAAGGAAAAGAATAGATTAGAACAGCACTACTATGAAATAAAAGTTATTCCCTTTAATTTAGTGAAGTAACATACTTATAACTCATTCCTAAGTTGTGTATATGATAGTGATGTAGTATGAAAATGAAGACTGTTTGAGTTTGTCCCCTCTCTATCAGAAAAATCTCGGCCCCCTACGTGTCCCTCAACCAGTTTCAGAGTTTCACAATCGCCACTGGTGATCAGTGCTGGTGAGTCGGGTGTTTATCGTCTTGCGTTATGTGAAGTTTCATTGAATGCCTTATTAATTAGTAATAGTTTAGTTAAAGATTCAGGAAGTCTCTTTTGAGGGGACAAGATTTTGATATTATAATTAAAATCAAATATCATGAGTGTTCTTCTTCTTCTTCTATGTGCCCTGTCCCTTCAGGACGTAGGCGATCATGGATCTCCACGTCTCCCTATCCCTTGTGGCTCTTAGTATGTTTGCTCCTGTTGCTCCTGGCAACCCCCGTTCCGTCATCCACCTGATCAGACACTGCAGATATGTTATCCGCTGCCTTCCTCTGTCTCTCCTTCCTTCTATCTGACCAGTCAGTATCAGGTTCTCCAGGCTCTCCTTCCTCATTGCATGTCCCAGGAACCTCAGTTGTCTCTTCCTGATGCTCAGTATCAATTTCCCTTTTGTTGCCATTCTTTCTAACACTTCGTCGTTGCCCGTATGCTCAGTCCACGATATCCGTAGCATCCTTCTGTAGAACCACATTTCGGCCGCTTCCAGTTTTTTCCTCATTTTCGATGATATTGTCCAGCATTCACAGCCGTACTGAAGAACTGACATCACGTAGCAGTCTAGCACTCTTTTCTTCGTTTCTATTGAGATCTTCCTGTGTGTTAGTATTTTGCTCATCTTCTGGAACGCGTCCTTTGCCATGCCAATTCGCCTTCGGATCTCCGTGTCGCACTTTCCATCTCCTGTTAGAACACTTCCTAGGTACTTAAATTCTTGGACTTGTTTGATTCTGTTATCCCCCACCTGTATTTGGCATTTTGGGTTGTATCTTTTGCTGATGACCATGCACTCAGTTTTCTTAAAGTTTATTTGTAGTCCCTTCTTGTCACTCTCCACTGCTATTTTTCTAGACTGAAAGAATATCTTTTGCTTGTACGGGAACAGTTTTTAATAAATTCTTTGATTATTTTTAAGAGTAGTGTCTGTCGAGAAAGTGATTAATAAGCAAGCCTATATGTATGTCCTTACGATTCGAACAATTATTTTCAATGCATAAGTATTGGCTTATGGATTTCGTTAGATTTGCAACCTTGCAATGGAAACGCGGAACTGCAGTTCCTGATATACCCGATGTCTTAACTAGACGGGCTATTTTTTTCCTCTGTGGAAAGCTTGTGGGGCACCTACCGGTATGCAGATGGCTTCGCGTGGCGACAGGCACGATAAAACGTCGGGCGAGCGCGGTCACCAAAGGATGGGATGATGACACACTGCGTTTTTTTTTTTTAAATCGAGTTCACGTCATGCAAGGCAGTAAAGCCAGAAGAGGTTATTGCTGTGTATGAACTGGAAAGTAGAAATATTACTAAGGTGCAACTAGGTTCCACCCTTTTATTTCACAGTAAAAGGGTTGGACCTAATAAATTGTAAAGGTAAATTCTACTCCAGCAGCTTTTTTTTCTCTCACTTCCCGCCTGTGGAATTCACTTCTGCATACTTGCTTTCCCGACAGCAATAATCTCCAAGAATTTAAATGTAAAGTCAATAGTCATCTCCTGTCTCACTAACTTAATCCTCTCTCTCTCTCATGCTTTTTTCTCCGTCCACCTCACTCTCATCAGTATTCTCTTCCTTCTCCTACTCTCTTCCTGACACCTCCTGCAACCTCTCATTCCCTCTCATAACATTCCTCCCATGTAACCCCCTGCACAACAGTGGCAGTAAAATGCCTTGCTTGGGGCGACACGATTAAAACTTGTTTTGGCTTTAAATAACCCACAAAAGGTTAAGTTGCAAGTAAATCAGCCAACGTTGAATTTAGGAAGCAGGTACTGTAAATGATCAAACCTGTTCAGAGGTTTGCAAAACTTCATGTTGGAGACTGCTTGATGAACTCTACTCTGCAGTCAGAAATACCAATTAGTGATCAAATCAAAAGCATGACTTAAGAAAATCCACATTATACGATATGAAAGGAAACAAACTCAAATTATGAAAATTACTTGATTAGGTTTGTGGCTTTGCTATGTAGCTTACACAGAAATTAACTGGAAAAAGAAAATACTGGATTATACATATTTAAATGTTTAGTTTTGAAACATTATGAATAGGTGAGACTTCACAATATAAAGAGATATTAGAGACTGGAATACTAGTGATTGTATAGCAAGTGAAATTAACTACAACTAACCATGCCAAAGCTCAGACTTTATTTAAAAAAGTAATGCTGTGTATATGGTGGGATTGGAAGTGGTTACTCGACAAGAACAAAATGATACAAAACTGCAGCTCTCAATCGAGCCAGTTGAAGTCAGAAATCAATGAAAAATGTCCTAAATTAGTGTAAAGAAAAGGTGTACTATTTTATAACATTAACACAAGGCTGCATTTTTTTCTTTTTTAAATTAGTTTGACACTGATATTTTTACATTCATTAGATATTGCTCCTTTGTATTAACATCTGTTGCAATCTTTAATCTTTAGAGAATTCTATTAATGAAGAAAAAATACTGCAAAAAGTGCTCGGATTAGTTCTTTGCTGAGAAAGTTAAAAGTTCTTAAAACATTTAACTATGAATTTGGCTGAAAGATAATGGAAAATAATGAACCAGAACCCGGTAACTAATGGTTGTTTGCCTCTTTTAATCCAGGTATAATTATGAGTGTACTGCACATTTACAAGTCTCTCAGATGATGGTAGAATTTCTTTTGTCTTGGACAACTATTCAGATCATTCTGGAACTGAACTGATCTGCCAAAATAACATGTCTACAGCATAGTTACCATCAGATTTTACATACCTTGTTTAACTCACACTCTACCCACGTCTATACACTCCACCCACGTCTATTGAACAGGTGAAGAGGCTCATCCCTTGTTTCCTGTTTAGGATGTGGTTTCCGGTTATTCTCTTTTCCAATCTTTTCACTGTCTTTTTTTATTTTATTTTATTTTATTTTTTTCAATTGGAGTAGATAGACTAAACTATCGCCCGGTTCACACTCCACCCACGTTTATTGAACAGGTGAAGAGGCTCATCCCTTGTTTCCTGTTTAGGATGTGGTTTCAGGTTTTCTCTTTTCCAATCTTTTCACTCTTACGTAGCCCCCTGCGCATCAGTGGCGTTTTCGCCTTGCTTGGGGGTGATATGATTATATATATATATATATATATATATATATATATAAAACAGAGGAAGAGTAATCAGGAAGACAGTAGATAGCGGCGATTGACATTGTATTTAAATCTTTGTCTAGAAAGCAGGGAGCCATAAGCAAATAGTGCGAAAAAAGAAACTGATAGCATCTAACTTACAGTTGCATTTCATTTTCTTCTTCTTCTTTGTGCCCTGTCTCTTCAGGACGTAGACGATAATGGTTCTCCACCGCTCCCTATCCCTGGTGGCTCTTAGTATGTTTGCTCCTGTTACACCCCGCAACCCCCGATTCGTCATTCATCTGATCAGGCCTTGCAAATATGTTATCCGCTGCTTTCCTCTGTCTCTTTTTCCTTCTATCTGGCTTGTTAGTATCAGGTTCTCTAAGCCCTCCTTCCTCATTGCATGTCCCATGAACTTTAGCTGTCTCTTCCTGTTGCTCAGTATTAATTTCCTTTTTGTTGCCATTCTTTTCAACACCTCATCGTTGCTTGCATGCTCAGTCCACGATATCCGCAGCATCCTTCTGTAGAACCACATTTCCGCTGCTTCAAGTTTTGTCCTCATTTTCGATGATATTGTCCAGCATTCACTGTCTTATTGAAGAACTGACATCACATAGCAATCCAGTATTCTCTTCTTTGTTTCTAGTGAAATTGTCCTGTTTCTTAATTAAAACTTTACTCAACTTCTTGAATGTATCCTTGTGCTTTTGAATCTCAGGAATATAAATGTATAGAAACTGCTCCGATCACAAAGTGAGGGGTCAGTTTATATATTGATTGTAATATGGAACTGATCCCCCATTTTATATCCAGTATGCTTCTATAGAACCACATTTCGGTTGCTTTGAGTCTTTCCTTCATCTTTGATGATATTGTCCAACATTCACTGCCATATTGAAGAACTGACATCACATAGCAATCCAGCACTCTTTTATCAGCTCAAGCAAAAATGGACGAAATCTTATCGCCAGTCTAGTACTGCGCAAAAAAAAAAAAAAAAATGTCTAGGTACCATAGCGAAGCATTTGCGTTGGGGTGCAGTGAATATCGACTCGGAACGAGAGATTGGAGTGCCGAGTTCGAATTACAGTTGAATTCCATGAATTCACTTACGCACAAATACCCTTGGGAAAGGTATTAATACGCTGCCGAGCTTGAAAAGAACCTCCAATCCGTTGCGGACTGGAGTAAGAAATGGCTCGTGAAGTTTAATGCTTCCAAAATGAAGCTGCTATCTATTAACCACCACAGACAATCGCTCCTACCCACCTATTAGGATGGATCAGCTAGTCTCCCTGAAAGCAAAACACTGCGCCTCCTCGGGTTAACGCTTACAACAAACCTCAAGTGGAATGACTATATAGAATACATAGCTAAATCCGCTGCTAAGAAAGTCGGTTCTCTGTGTAGAGCCAGGAAGTTTTTCCCTTCTGAAACAATCCTGCACATATATAAATCTATCATCCGTCCGTGCATTGAATACTGCTGCCATATCTCGTCGGGTGCTCCTGCTATCCACCTAGGTATCCTTGACAAAATCCAACGGAGATTCTGTAATGCGATCGATCCCGACTTGGCAGCTCAGATACAGTCACTTTCTCACCGGCGCAATGTGGCTTCCCTGTGTCTCTTCTACAAATACTTTCACGGCTTCTGCTCCGACGAACTTAGCTCATTGGTGCCCCCTATATATAAATTTACTCGAGCCACAAGATTAGCAACTAGATCCCACCCTTTTACTAAGAAACCAATAAAATGTCAACCCAAATTCTACTCCATCAGCTTCTTTTCTCACACTTCCCGCCTATTGAATTCCCTTCCGTTTACTTGCTTCCCCGACAGCTACAATCTCCAAGAATTTAAATGTAAAGTCAATAGTCATCTCCTATCTCACTGACTTGCATCCTCTCTCTCATGCTTTTTTCTCCGTCCACTCCACTCTCATCAGTATTCTCATCTTTCTCTTATCCACTTCCTGACACTCCCTGTCACTCTTTCTCTTATCCACTTCCTGACACCCCCTGTCACTCTTTCTCATAACTTTCATCCTATGTAACCCCGTGCACAACAGTGGCAGTAGAATGCCTTGATTGGGGCGATATGATTATAAAAAAAAGTTATATTTTATTATTTCAAGAAAAAAAGGACGAAATTTTATCGCCAGTTTAGTCAGTTGGCTGTTTAAGTGCCATAGACCAAAACACGCTTGGGCGATCATGTCTCGAAAGAGACATGACTGACTGGGCAGAAGATTATCCCGCAGTAGGTTGCCATTGCTTTCTGCGGTAGACTGGTTGCCAGCCAAGGCTATAGAACCCAATCTGTCCTGTTATTTGACTCATGGCTAGATGGGGAAGATATGTACTATATTATTAAGTAGTATTTAGTGGGGGATCAGTTTATTACTTCATGATAATAGAAAACTGATCCCCCAACTTTATGACCAGTAGAAGCCTCAATCATCTTTCCAACTATTATATTCCGTCAATCAGTTAAGTGCCATACGTGATAAATGCTTTTGGCGATCATGCGTTGAAAGAGACATGACTGACTGGGCAGAAGATTATCCCGCAGTAGGTTGCCATTGCTTTCTGCGGTAGACTGGTTGCCAGCCAAGGCTATAGAACCCAATCTGTCCTGCTAGTTAACCCATAACTGGAAGGAAGAGACGGATTAATACCTTTCCCAAGGATATTTGCGCGTAAGTGAATGCAATGAATTCAACTGGAATTTGAACTCGGCTCCCCGATTTCTCGTTCCGAGCCGATATCCAATGCACCACAACGCACATACTGTGCTAAGATTTAAAAATGTCTTAGTATCATAGCTAAGAGCTCACCCGAAAAATTGCCAGGGGCGGGGAAGTGACTAAAGTCTATACGCCAGAACAAAACGAAGGATATTGCTGATTCATCGTTAGATTTTATCAAGGAGATCTAGATAAATAGCAGGAACATCGGACCATATATGGCCGCAACATTCTAAGCATGGGTACATACAAGGAAAAATACGTTATTGGTTTTTCAATGTTTTTAGGTATAAGAATGTTCATAATTATTCATCAGGTTAGCTGAAAAGTCAGGCAAATTGTGAAGGACGCTTAGTGACACAATCCAATGTATAATAAACGGAAGTTAATAAGTAAATTTTTTAAAAACCTTTATTTAAATGCAAATTTAGTATTCGAATTATTTTAGTTAAGGCTTAATTTATGTGTGACTAGCGGTATAGCCCGGCGTTGTTCGGATGTAATGACAGCTTTAAAACTAATCCATGGTCCTGGAGCTCAGACTCTTTGGACGTTGGCACGAAAGACTAAAAAGCAATAGTTGTTTTCCAGTTAAAGCGAAATCCTAGACTGAAAGAAAAATGAATGGAATGGAAGTCAAATTTTAATTTCCTGGTATCGATATCAAATAAGATTTTTCGCCGTAAACTGAATTTTGAAGGCTAAATAAGTCCTCTGAGTAAATGGTATCATGGCTGAGACTAAGAACTACAATTATACCTACTTAGAGCCAAACCCGAAGCAAAAACTAAAATAAAAGGGCTGAAAAAATACAGACATACAGGCAGATAAACACACACACACACACACACACACATCTTGCCTTTTATATATGTATATTAGCGATTTTCTGCACTATTGTAAGAACTGCAACCATGAAATTCCTGAATATCGTTTCTTATGTCTTTGTCTATGAGTGTATAAAATTTGATTAAAATTGGACCACTCCTTCTATTACCCGATTTTTTCGATTATCGACTTTCGATATTTATCGGGGGTACCTCGACACAAAATTTAGCTAAGAACACTAGCAGACACTTATAGTACAACTGTGTAAATTTTCAAGAAAATCGGTTCAGCCGTTTCGGAGTCTATAGGTAAGGGACACACACACACACACATACACACACACACACAGAGAAACAAAGTTCCATTTATAAATAACTTTAGATATTTTATTACATAATACGAAATTATGAATTTAACCATTTTCTTTTAATATATATATTGGCTTTGGAAAGTATTAGTTCTTTCAGGAATAGAAATATAGAAAAAATCTGAAGTGCAGATTTATATTTTGATAAGATTCAATAGCGTCGTTCGCGAGAATTTTCCTTCTAATTAAGCTACCGTATTTCTTAATAAGTATGCCATTTTTTAGATCAAAGTTGTGGTTGAATTTATTTCTATGTATAATTAAGGCATTTGATAAATTGTTGTGTGTAAGGTCTCTTTTGTGTTCATAGATAACTTTTGTTTTAAATTTGTGGAAGTTTCTCAAGTGTATTGTGAAAAAATATTCTGACAATTTATTTTATATATAACGGCATCAAAATTATTAATTCCATGGGTAAAATCGGTTCTGATCATATGCATAATAGTTTTGGATGTGCTTGTAATCCTTTTGATATGGTTTAGATTGGATAGACTTTTTTAGATAGTGGATCTTATGATGTTAACCAGTAATATTATATATTTGTGTTTATCTAGTTTAGTCAGTTAAGTGGCATACGTGATACACGCTTTGGGCGATCATGTCTCGAAAGAGACATCACTGACTGGGCAGAAGATTATTCCCCAGTAGTTTGCCATTGCTTTCTGCGGTAGACTGGTTGCCAGCCAGGGCTATAGAACCTAATCTGTCCTGTTATTTAACCCATAACTGGAAGGAAGTGACGGATTAATACCTTTTCCAAGTGTATTTGTGCGTAAGTGAATGCAAGGAATTCAACTGAATTCGAACTCGGTTCCCCGATTTCTCGTTCCGAGTCGATATCCACTGCACCACAACGCATTATTGTTATTAATGTATATTCTGTATGTTTTTCTCTTAGCGTTGTGGAATGAAATAATAAGGATATTGGAAGTTTTTGAAAGTGTTTTTATGTATATTCTTTGGTTAATTATTAGGGTCTGCTGATACTTAATGTTCTTAATAGGATCCTGTAATTATTTCTGATTTGATCTTGATACAGTGTTGTGAATAAAAGAATTACCAGGTCACTCTTTGTTGTATCGCCGTGGTGGATACGATGCACAGAGAAAGTGTACTGCCGTATTACTCAGCACAATATTTGGTGCTAAACGGATATGCACAGAACAGTACAATGACAGACAAGACAAAACTTACAACACAGTGAGGAGGAATTTAGATCGCAATAGTCGCCGAAGTAATCAGTCCAAATATTACTCGAATGACACTCAAATATTGCGACAAGAATGTTAATAGTTTTTACTTAAATAGACCATTTCAGCCATGGGCCGTTTCATCCTTGAGAGTGCTGCAGAGGTGTCAGCCACTCTACAACACACTTGGTAGCTTTTCAGCAAACCTCAAACTGATGTCTGTTATTATTTCTATGCAGCATGATATCTAGGAAGGGTGAAGTGTTGTTAGACTCTTGAATCTAGATTGGCGGCTAGGCATCATCATTTTCGATTTGAAATGGTTAGATGTAATTGTAATTTATATAGGTTAGAGTTTCGTCTATCACTCTTCGCGCTTTGAAACTCTCTTCTGACAATTTTCCTTTCAGTCATTTTTGATCTTAAAAAAGATTAAATGCACTGTCAAGTGTTATATTCTATCATCTTAATACCTGTTCTTTTATTGTCCTTTCTCCTAAAATAATATATTTTTTATTTTTCTTATATTCTTTCTCACTCAGTAACCCATCGCATCTTAGTGGCTTTATTGTCTTGCTTGAGAGGAAACTATAGAAAAAAATGACCCATATACTCAAATTTTAAAAAGAGTATAGCAGTTTCAAATCGCTGGATCAATATTTAACTTAAGTACGTTTTTTTATTTAACGTCTTAGAATCGTATATATATATATATATATATATATATATATATATATATATATGTAGTCATCCGCAGACAGATCTGTTTCGCAGCTCATCAGTACGGTTAGACTCCGATTGCTCCCTAATCCAGGCTCGAAACCCGACCGACTCTACCCTTGGGCCACGGGGCGTTCGGTGGAAGAAGGCAGTCTTTTTTAGCGCATATCATATTACGCGCCCAGTAGCTAGAGTTCTCCAATTCATTTTAATGAATGAGCGATGCGTTATATATATATATATATATATATATATATATAATAATAACTAGTTAGACTCTGTAAGAATGCACTCCGTAAATTTATGCCAATATAAACTTTCGAAAAAACCATTAACAAACAGAACCTAAATCCGTTACAATACGGCGTACTAAGCCGTCGGATAAATGGGGAGAAAAAAAAAAAAAAAAAAGAAACCAGCGGAACAAGAACAAACATTCAAGATTCTGCAGTAAAGAAAAAAACCCCAAACGGAACCAAACACAAGAAAAAGTGCTCAATACGAAAGTACTAAAATACAATAGTAGAGCACACACAGACACACACACACACACACACACACACAGACACACACACACACACACACACACACACATATATATATTAAACACACACACTCACACACTCACGCATATATATATATATATATATATATATATATATATATGAGTTGAATGTATGGATCGTAACCCGACAAGATGATTAGAATAAATAAAGAATAAGTAGGAAAAAAGTGTCTTTAATATAACATGTTTCACTTGTAACAAGCTTCTTTAGAGATTTCATAAGGACGAATGATTTAAAAATCCGAGAGACGTATTTTTAAATTAGGTATAGTTTCATTGGTCATCTGCGTGTCACGTGTGATAAAGCAACGGATAAATATCAAATGTAGAAGATAAGACTTGTATGTGTCTACGCGTTCTTTTTTTATTTAGAATGAAAATCGTTCCCTCATTTGATTTCTCTCAACGCATACATTCATAAATGTTTTCTCTTATTTTATTTAAAAAGAACAAAAATGAGAATTATGTAACCATGGAGCTTTAATATTTAGGTTATGAAAGGGAGCAGGATGGCTTAGACATGTCACTTTTTAATTTTGTCTGGATAAGATACGTAGTGTGGCCATAGATTTTTTAAAATGAGTAGACAATAATTTTTAACAGCGGGTTGGATTTTAAACTTCTTTTAATTGATTGATATTTGACTGAACAATATTGACACACCTAAAGCATTTTCTTCAACTACCACTCCCTAATTTTTTAAATAACCATGAATTCTTATATTTTAAAAATAAATTATTTTCACCATTTATTTTAGCATATCACCAGAGAAAGAATAGTATTGTTCAGAAACATGAACACTTTTGTGTAGTGATATTATGCTTTTATAAACCATTGTAATAAAAAAAAATACAATATATATATATATTTTTTTTGGCAGGAATCAAACATACGAAATTTGGCCATACCTGACTGACTGGCCAAGTCGTTAAGGCATACCAGGCTAAATGGTAGCTTTCTCAGGGGACCCGGGCTCTATTCCTAAAGGAAAGTGTAAGTTTTTCTTTTTTAAGATTTCTCAAACATCCAGGTCGGTAAACGAAAATATACGTGTACTTTACTATATATATATATATATATATATATATATATATATATATATATATAGATATATATAGGCATTCATATCAAATATATATTTTTAACCGCTATGAACAACTTAATTTAAATTTAAAAAAAATCGTTGTCTTATTTCTTGCTATTTTATTGCTCTCCTTAATAAAGTTTTTTTTCTAATATTATTGTGCATTTTGTATGTCTTTGTGTGTTAACTGCGCTATTGCTTTGCATAGGGCGAAAGGATAAAAAAACTGTTGATGTTACCTGACGTCTCATTTGGTTGGTACTTAAAATGGTGTATGCTTATACATACAAGGTACATACTTACCTGGCACATTTTGTGTCGGGTAGGGACCTTAAATCATCTCTCAATTGCGTCTCTGTTCTCGAAGACAGTGTGTGGCTCAGTTGATGCTCTGTCCGAGGACAGATATGCATGTGAGAAAAATCATACGGAGTCGATGCCGGGTCCCGGGGAACAGTATCCCGGGGCCACGACATCCCATTGCACCAGAGGGGTGAACCAGGTGCTCGTCAAATTTTGTTCTTAAGCCCGTTCGTACGCGTCCAGATTCCCCCACATTAAAAACCGACCTTGTGTCACATCTCGTTCCAGTGGAGAGTAGGGCAAATATCTATACATATCAGGTGCTGTGAATTTAAGCCCATTACCAGCCCGAACACATCACCGCTCCAGACTGTTCCATTTCCGACATGGTCTCCTAAACCACGTCGGTTTCATGCACCATGAAGGCACCAGATGAGTGGCGCCGGCGTCTGTAAATATATATTTGTCATTAAAATGGCCATATTTAGAGACCAAATGTTTAAGATAGCAACTATATATACAAAGTAATCGTTGTAATAATTGAGAAAATAAAAATTATTTTTTTTGTTCGTTTGTTTAAGTGCAGCGAAAATATTTAGCCAGTTTTCATGGAAATTTATTCGTGCATTTCAGGAAAATAGTTTTTCTTTTCTTTACTTTTTTTCTCTTTCCGTCATTCGAAAATGTGATTCGACATAAAATTGTTTTCTTATCGAAATGGAATAAATGTCTGACGATTCTATCGTGAAGCTAGCAAGAGTAACAAACAGAAACCCAATTTCACGCAATTAGATGACGAATATCAATCAATCAATCAATCAATTTATATATATATATATGAGTGTGTGTCTGTGTGTGTGCGTGCGTGTGTGTATCTGTGTGCAATTTTAAACAATATTGATTTAAACTGTATCTATATTATATAATTTAATTAAAACCAAACTAGAAGGAACCAAATTTCAGGAAATTAGATTTCTACATGAGAATTATCAAATTCAATGATTTCTTTGAATGCTCGAGGCAATTTTAAAATTAAATGGGAATAAATTTCTTAGCCAATGCATATTCACATAAAGTTTATTTACATGAATTTTTATGGAAAAAGTTAAAATTATATTATTTTATATACAAAATTCAACTTGTATTTAGGCCCTACCACGCCGTTTATTCAGTAATGAATTTGAACACTATCGGCTACTGGCGTGTATTCACATTGTGTATATAACACCCTAAAATCTGCCATCCACCACCGAGCGCCTATAGAGGTTAGAACCACCGACTGATGTAAATTCGGTCGGGTTTCAATCATGGCTAGAAGCAATCGGATGTGTAACCATACTGATGAGCAGTGATACAGTGCAACAGGACTGTCTGCGGATGACTATATATATATATATATATATATATATAGAGAGAGAGAGAGAGAGAGAAGAGGGAGATTGAGAGAGAGAATCAAACATTTATAAATCTACAATTTATTTCGGTAGTTGTTAAAATACAAGCTGCTTCACCAGACTTGAAAAATCAAATAGTTTAATTTAACTCAGAATTAAAACAAAGACTGAATTTAGCACACAGAGGAAATATAGAAGTTAGGTGAAGCCTGGAGTTCTTTACATTGTAATGCGGAAATGTCAAAAAAAAAAAAATCAAAAAACATATACACCAGCTCACATATATACAAAAAATCTTAAAGGAAAAACAATTTATAAGAACAAGCACATATATATACATATATATAGTATATCGAGGCAGTAAGTAATTTTCTAAACATATGCTATTAAATATAAGAGACAATGAATGTTTAATCATGAGCCGTTCTAAACGTCGTATTTTTGCTTTAATTTCAGTTGAAAATAAAGACAAAAATTCTCCAACATTTGGATAATTATTTATTGGTTTTCTTCTAAGCTTTCGGCTCACATGAGCCATCTTCAGAGAGGTTGTTTAAATTGAAATATTATAAAATCCACCATCACCGACGATTTTATTTTGTGTTGACATAAAACTCCGCTTGGCAACGGCAATAGTTACCAAAAATAATAAACGCAGTTCTTAAGTTTGCAATGCGGTTTTATGACGTCACACCGCGGGATAGCGCGAAATGACAACAAAACCATGTAGTCAAATGCAATGTAATATGTTATTTCCTGTTTTAAAGTTGATTTTATTGAGTGTTGGTTGTTTTGATTTGATGTACATGGCCTCCAATATCTGCAGGTTCCTCTTATTGTGTGTATGAGTAAGGATCACCGTATTGTTGACCAAAATCTGTCTGATATATATATATATATATATATATATATATATATATATATATATATATATATTAAGAACATGTTCAAACTAAAATCTACTACAAAATTGTACGGCATTGAAAGAACAATGTCTCATCAGGTAGTAAACGTTATCTTGAAAAGAGATGGAAATTCACTTTCTTTTATTGGAAATTTTTTTTGTGTACGAGGTTAAGTGGGTAGGGAAAATGATAAACCAGAATGGGAAATCATAAAATGGACACAGAGGAAATAAAAGACAAACCAAAAGAGGAGATCGAGAGAGAAAAAAACTAAAGACGCCTGATGAAAGAATCAAAGAAAGGCGCCAGGTTTAGGTAGGAAGTAAAGCATAGTCATATACAACCTTTGGTGACACGGCGTCTGAGCTGAACAAACAGGAAGAAGTAAGGAAATGCCTAGAGGGGTGAAGAAAGTGAGAGAAAATGGACGAAGAAGGAAGAGGTGGCGGAGTTCTTTCTCATTTGTAAACGAGTTATTACGTGACCTAGGTTTCTACCATGTGGTGTCTTCAGGCGATTAGCTATCACTGATTTTGCCGTTTTTCTTAAGAACGTCCACGCAACGGAGATTTTTTGAACGCTCACGTAACGGGGAATTTTTGAACGCGAAATTTTTAAAATTAGAAGAAATTATAACGTTTTCATCCATGGTTGTATGAACCTAATAGGTATTTTATGGTATGGTTACACTTAGTCATAATTTCTGTTCTTTCATTCAGTAATTCATTTTTGTATGGGAATAACATAATAGCTAATTTTTCTTCCTGGCACAGTCTACATATTTTGCCACTGTTGTAAGGCTTGACTGTTTTCACTATAATCCACGTTATGTCTTTTCCATATTTTAATTTCAGTTTCCACACGTGGCTAGCCAATTTTGTACATTTTTAAAGTTTTCTAATTCTTGTGGAGTTAGTGTTGAAATAAATAACGAGAAGACTCGGAAACAGTGAAATAAAATAATGTATTAACAAAATACAGATAGTTGTTAAAGCTGAGTCGTATCTCCACTCAGCTGCAAGATAAATCGAGTTATGACCTTTACTCTCTGAGTTTCTGGATCTGACTGCTCGGAAGACAGAACCTGGTAACCGGACGTGACGTCAATCGACTGAAAGGGGTGCCACCCTAACACTAATTTAAATGTAGCCCTGTAATCGAACAACCTGGTCTTAAAAGTGACTTATATATATAGGCTAATTTATTAAGAAGTAATCGATTTTTTTATTTATTTAATTCGACAGATTTTTATCAATTTAAACGTTATTTTTCATAGATAATCATTTTTTTATAATCGTTTCACCCCAAGTAAGGCAGCACTGCCACTAATACGTCGGTGGTTACAGTAAGAGGAGATGGGAGAGGGGAAAAATCGGTACAAGGGATGTTGACGAAAAGGTAAGAGAGAGGTGGTAGTTACAAAGAGATAGAAGATGGTAATTAATGTTTTACTTAAAAGGTTTGGAGATTGTAGCTACCCGATAAGCAAGCATGTAGAAGGGAGTTCCACTGATGGAAAGTGCGAGAAAAGAAACTGGTAGTGACGGTTACATTTGTCAATTTTGACGATAAAAGGGTGGGACCTATTTGCCAATCAAGTTGCACGTGTAAGTTCAGGAAGATGGAGTATCTGAGAATGAAGCTCGTCAGAGTAAAAGTCATGAAAATACTTGTAGGTTGACGCTTCGTTTATTTATATTATTGGAAATTTTGTTTTGTGTACGAGGTTAAGGGGGTAGGGAAAATGAGAAACCAGAATGAGGAATCATAAAAAGGACACAGAGGAAATAAAAGACAAACAAAAAGAGAAGAACAAGAGAGAAAAAACTAAAGAGACATGATGAGAGAATCAAAGAAAGGCGCTAGGTTTAGGTAGGAAGTAAAGCATAGTCATATACAACCTTTGGTGACACGGCGTCTGAGCTGAACAAATAGGAAAGCGCAACTCTGAGATTCAAATACACATTGGCATAGCCAAGGACGCATTTCAAAAGCTAACCAGAGTACTGAGAGACAGGAAAATGTCTTTGGAAACAAAGAAAAGAGTGCTGGACTGCTATGTGATATCTGTTCTTTTGTATGGCAGCGAATTTTGGACGATATCCTTTAGGATGAAGAAGAGGCTCGAGGCAGCAGAAATGTGATTCTACAATTGGATGATAAGGATACCATTAACCGGCCAACGATGTGGCGTTGGAAAGGATGCAGATGAGAAAAAAAACTTATACTTAACATCAGGGAGAGACAGCTGAGATTCCTGGAACACGTAAGGACAATGGAGATTTTGGAGAATCTGTTACCAATAAGACGGATAGAGGGGAAAAAGAAACAGGGGAAAACAGCGCGAGATATGTTTGTTGAGATTGAGCAAATGGATGGCACAGTGAGAGTTGGAAGAAATGCCAAGAGGAAAAATATTAAGAGCGATAAGAGACAAGGTCAAGTGAAAGTCTTTGAAGTAACACGGCATATAATGAATAAAAATCTATTTTCGTGTCTGCATTTTGAGATAAGTTTTTATTGTGGCGAAATCTTCGTCGCCAAGTTGTTGTGACCTGTTTGGGCCAGGAACAATGACACGGAAAACAAGAATAACAGAACATATATACAAGTATGAACGTTAGTAGTTAGCAAATAGAACGAGTACATTTGCATGGTATTGTTACGCTGTATCACGACTGTCTCTAGACTGTCACTTGACTGCCTCACAGCTGCATCCCCGGAAGTCACGCAGGTTAGTATTTATTTACGGAGGAAGAGTCTACTCCTATAGATAGGGCACCATAACAGATTTGATCGTTTATTTAGTTATTTGGGTTGGTGTTGGAAGGTGATCATAGCCATGATTGTGTCCATGGTTGATGCAACAAAAACCCGAAGAAAGTTCGATACATAAAAGTCTTGACCATTTATTTTTCCAGAGCAAATGATGCTATTCTTGTTATACTAGAAGCTTTTTCTTACTGGCTCGTCGTAGAAATGAGAGTGATGTCAGAGCAGTGAAATTTTGCATGCATTAAGTTTCAAAACTTCTTATTAATTAACTGCATTGTTTATTTTATTGTACAAGGGTGGGATGAAAAGTTCATAGGCTGGCTATAAAGGAATGATGTTTGATCAGTAAATCTTCTTCTTCTATGTGCCCTGTTCTTTCAGGACGTAGGCGATCATGGCTTTCCGCGTCTCCCTTATCCCTGGTGGTTCTTAGCACGCTTTCTCCTATTAAACCACGCAACCTCCGTTATGTGATCCACCTGCTCAGGCCCTTCAAATATGTTATCCGTTGCTTTCCTCTGTCTCTTTTTTCCTCTATCTGGTCTGTCAGTATCAGGTTTTCCAAGCCCTGCATGTCCCAGGAACTCCATTTGTCTCTTCCTGATGCTCAATATTAATTTCCTTTTCGTTTCCATTCTTTCCAATACCTCATCATTGCTCCCACATGCTCGGTCCATGATATCCGCAGCATCCTTCTGTAGAACCACATTTCCGCTGCTTCAAGTTTTTCCTTCATTTTCGATTATATTGATCAACATTCACTGACGTATTGAAGAACTGACATCAAATAGCAATGTAGCACTCTCTTCTTTGCTTCTAGTGAAAGTTTCCTGTGTCTTAATACTTTACTCAGCTGCTGGAACGCATCCTTCGCCATGTCAATTCGCTTTCGGATCTCTGTGTCGCACTTTCCATCTACTGTTAGAACATTTCCCAGGTATTTTAATTTTTGTACTTGCTTGATTCTGTTATCCCCCACCTGTATTTGGCATTTGGGGTTGCTCTTTTTGCTGATGACCATGCATTCAGTTTTCTTGCAGTTTATTTGTAATCCTTTTTTGTCACTCTCTTCAGCTACTTTCTGTATGAGGTCTTGTAGTTTACTTTCTGTGTTTGCAATCAGCACTGTATCATCTGCGTATGTTATGTTGTTCAAATTGTGGCCTCTGATTACAAATCCTGGCGTGTCATCTAGGGCCCTCAAAATATTCTTGCTGTACAATTTGAACAGATCCGGTGAAAAGACACATCCTTGTCTGACGCCTCTTTCTATCTTTGTAAATCTGCTGAACTCGTTACCTGTCCGTATGCAGGCAGTTTACTGCTAGTAGAGATTCTGATGTTTTTCCAAAAATGTTGAGGCTGCTGAGCATCTCCATCAGTTCTTTGTGGCGTATTTTGTCGAATGCCTTCGCATAATCAATAAAACATCGGTACAAGTCTTTCTTCATTTGTATTGCCCTTTCATAGAGTATCCTAATCATAAATATGGTGTTCCTTGTTCCAGTGTCTTTGAGGGAACCCACACTGTTCCTGCCCAATTTTTGTCCTGATTCTGCGTCTCGCTCTATTCATCAGGATTCGAACGATCAGTTTTGTAATGTGACTTAAATCATACATGCATTAATTTCAAACCTTTTAATTAATAACTAAATTGTTTCTTTCATTCATTGTACAAGGGTTGGATGAAAAGTTCATCGGCTGACCTTAAAGGAATGATGTTAAAACAGTAAATTTTACATGCATTAATTTCAAATATTTTATTAATAACTGCATTGTTTTCTTTGTTTATTTTTTTTTATCGGCGGTTGGTTATCTTACTTGTTTCGCTTCGTTTATTATCTTTTTCTAAAGTATATTACATCATAGTTATTTCAGGGGCAGTGTGGCCGAGTGGTTAGAGCGTTCGCTTTTTGACCATGAAGCCTGGGTTCGAATTTCGCCATGGTCAGTTTATCAGAAAAGTAACTTCTTGATGTTATCGGTTTGGAAGATGCAATTTCTGCAATTTCACGTGGAAAAATATATAAACACGTTAAGAAAAAGGGTAAACCAATAAAAGAGGTCGACACAACAAAAGAGCCCAACTAATATAAAGCAATTAAATAAACACCCACTCTTTTGCGTACACTAAAAAACAAAACAACAAGCAATAAAAATAAAAATAATCAAATACCTGCACAATAAAAATTGAAGGAGAAAATAAACGAAAAGAAAAAGAAAAATCAGTTATTCACAAACAAGACCACTCAGACAAAAATCACATCATGCTCTATATAAACAAGAAAAAACCGGGATCTAACGGCAAAACGGCCCTGACGAGTGAGAACATCATAACGGTGTCCTAACAAATCTTTGAAGCGGCATGGGAAACTCTTTGTGGGTAAAAAAAAAAAAATATATATATATATATATATATATATATATATATATATATATATATATATATTTGCATTCTTAAACTTTTGTAGCGTTTTACATTAAATATAGATGACTGTCTCTATTTTGTTATTAACTACGCTTTTGAAAATAAATATCATGTCTCTTCACATATTCTGTTTTCTATTTATTTCCTGTGTCCTGCCATGTATTCCTGGGAAATATAATGGAGAAGCTTCTCGTTACCTTCTCCATGTTTTTGAATCCAGAGTCCTCTATTTAACCCATAGTTTAGGGGAGAAAAGATTCTTTCCTACCTTTCATAAGTGTTTTCGTGTCAATATGGTAACAGCAAACTAGGCAAGAAATTGAACCTGGTTCGTCGGTTCAACTCTAAGAACCAATTTTTGGTAATAATCTCAGCACAAGATGCGCCGATAACGTTGTGTTTTTAGCGAACCCAGAAGAATAAGTGAAAGAGCTCTGACACAAGGTAGCAAAGGAAAGAAGAAAGGAATAACTGCTCACTGTAAGAAGACAATGCATAGTTACCAACAAAAACAGTTCATGTTGCAACTAGTCTATTATCTACACCCTTGTGCAAATTAATTGAAAGGAAACGAATAATGTCTTCCTAGGATCTTTCACACTTTCCCTGATCACGTATACGTTGTCTCTTGGCGTTGTTTTTCTATTCCCATCGCATTTTCCTTTACGTTTTGGAATGAGATAGATAGATAGATAGATAGATAGATAGATAGATAGATAACTGAAACAAAACGAACGTTTGCCTAGGATCTTTCACACTTTCCCTGATCACGTATACGTCGTCTCTTGGCGTTGTTTTTCTGTTCCTATCGCATTTTCCTTTACGTTTTGGAATGAGATAGATAGATAGATAGATAGATAGATAGATAGATAGATAGATAGATAGATAATTGAAACAAAACGAATGTTTGCCGAGGATCTTTTACACTTTCTCTGATCACGTATACGTCGTCTCTTGGCGTTGTTTTTCTGTTCCTATCGCATTTTCCTTTACGTTTTGGAATGAGATAGATAGATAGATAGATAGATAGATAGATAGATAGATAGATAGATAATTGAAACAAAACGAATGTTTGCCGAGGATCTTTTACACTTTCTCTGATTACGTATACGTCGTCTTATGGCGTTGTTTTTCTCTTCCCACTGCATTTTCCTTTACGTTTTAGGCTGATGGATCCAATTTGTTTCTTCAACTTGATGACACAACTAACAGCTGAAAAACAGATACTAACAATATACACGATCTTTCTGCAAGGCTTGTCAGTGTGTTCGTGCAGCGTTACAATTTTCTTACGCTTCCTTGGAGTAACATCGATCGCAGACAATGGCCGTCGGACAACTTATCGACACTCGAGACAATAGTATCTGGTTGTGATAAAAATCTGATGCAACCACTGATGACGCAATATTTACCAAGGCCAAACAATCATACTTCCCCAAAATAGATTCATATTATATTCAAATGACCTAATCTGAAAAAAGATATAAAATCGATTATACCCTGTCACTCCAGTTGGTTTAAAACTGATTGTATGGTGGAAAATGAAAAGAAACTAAAGCAGTTGTTTCAATTAATTTGCACAAGGTTGAGTGTAGGCCTTTACCCGAGTACCCGAGCCCCTTCCACAAAAGGCGGGATGTGACACAAGAACTGTCTTTTAAAGTTGGGTATTCCGAGCGCAACGTTCGGGCAAAAATTATCCGTAGACCACACTTAAACCGGATCAGGTCTTGTTTACCTTTTCCCCAGTTAAGACTCTACCCTACGGCCTAGCCTCGTCTAGGATCCTCTAGAATCCAACAAGGTTGAGTTCGAATGGAACTCTGACTTACTAGCCTATTATCCAAGACGCTAATTAGTTTTAGTTTTTAATCCGACACATTTTTACACGTTATTTTTAGTGGTTACCCGTATTTGAGTAGACGCTCCGTTTATTTTAATCAGTGTTTATTTCCTGTACCAACACACAGCCTCGAGAAAACTTATTAAAGAAAATGTTTCCCTTGGCAGGATCCAAACCTGTGTCCCATTTACAGGAGAAAACAACCTCTTATCCGGCGTTCTTTGACCCCTTGCCCACGAAGAGCTTCACAATCAAGCTAGATTCTATTTGATCTCAAACTGCATTCATTTGTTCAGATTTTGTTGAAAGCCCATATCTGCTCGAGTTCGTATCCGTAATGTAAACAAATCACTTTCTAAAGAATTAATAAACTTATGATATTTCTAGTAGTCTAATAATCAGAATTTATCAGAAACTACTGCTTGATCAGGTGGGCTTCATCGCTCGGCTACAAACAGCGCAATAGTTCAGCGAGCACCTTATTTTCCCTTTTAAGGAAAAAGCACTCTAAGATACTTCTTTCGTAAGCCCATAGCTCAGTTTCGTATCAAAATGTAAACAATGCAATTTCTAAAGCATTTATAGTGGGTTGCTTATCTATTCCGTTTGTAGTAGGAGTCCGTTCTAGTGAAGGGTAGTTGTATACTGTTGCAGGTTAACGGAATTTGGCCTTGTGGTAGATAGCCCACTATAAGTCATAAAATGATTATAAAATCAAGAAAAGCAAATTGAGTTGAAAAATAACATTTTTATATATACACATATCAATTAATGTTTTTACATTTAAAGTAATACTTGAATATAGGTCCAACGGAGGTTAAAATGTTCATGGCAAATAATAAGCTGAAAGAGATTTAAGGCTTATGAATGTGGGGAGCGTGTAAATGAGGAATGTCTTTGATGTAGTTGCTCCTTAGGTCAGTAAGTAGTTTTGAGACAGGGGAGAAGGAAAGAGGCAAGCGTAGTAGCCACTTGACTTAGGTCAAGGGGATATTGATTACACTCTTCTCCTTGAGGTCTGCCTGGTGGGGTCTGTCTGTATATACTTTTTATATCTGCTTTTTGGATCACAGCAGCTCGTTTGGGATTTCACACTTGTATTTGATTCTGGGTTTCCCATTGGCTGATAAAGAAAATTCGCGTAGGCTAGCAAAATGGAAATTTAATATTTGATTAATGTTTATTTTTCAACCGGAACATCAGCGCGAACCCTAATGCGCACTGACGACTTTTAGTCATTTGTTTTTTGTCGTGAGAGAGCAAACACTTGGTTCATCGCTTTTGTTCGGTATCACCACAAATTAATGAATTTCTGATATTTTTATTACTCTAAATGTTATTATAGTGGATACTCATATTTGAAATAGACGCCTCATTTTTATTTTTGACTTTAAAAATTGTGCCTTACTTTTAGAAGCTTGCATATTTGAGAAATCTGAAAAGAAATACGCTCTCTGCTATGAATCGAACCAGAGTCTTATCCCCACGCTTTTCTATCAGAAACGACTGCTTGATCCGACGGACTTCATCGCTCGGCTACAAACAGCGCCACAGTTCAGCAAACCCCTATTTTCTCTTTTGAAGAAAAGCACTAGAAATATATAAAATGTTTTTTCTCGTAAGACCTTAGTTTCGTATCCGAAATGTAAACAAAGCAATTTCTAAAGAATTAATGGATTTTTGACATTTTTATTACTCCAAACATTATTATAGTGGATACCTCTATTTGAAATAAACGATTCATTTTTACTTTTTACTTAAAAAAGTGTGCCTTACATCTATAGGCCTGCATATTTGAGAAACTTGTAAGGAAATGCGCTTTCAGAGATTCCCTTTTCTTGTAGCAGAAAATACTGCTTGAATCGGCTGACTTCATTGCTCGGCTACAAACAACGCCACAGTTCAGCAAGCCCCTATTTTCCCTTTTAAGATTTTTTTTTGTAAGACCTTAACTGCTCAGTGTTTCGTATCCAAAATGTAAACAAAGCAATTTCTAAAAAATTAATGGATTTTATTTCTCAGTTCAACATATTTTTATTACTTCAAACGTCATTTTTTGATGATAAATTTTCTCAAGTTTGCAGGCCGGGAGATTAAATAAATAACTGTTTAAAATGAACAAAGCCTTTACTCAATTACGGTTGTCCATCCAAGTAAACGTATTAATAAAACAACAATGACAGACAACTCCTCGTTTTTGAGTATTTCCCTTCTTCCAGGACGACTAGCAAATCCCTATTACAGGAGCTTGCTCAGGCCATAGATCACACCTGTAGCTTAAACGGTAAATATACGGAGCGGACTTTAGTTATAATTTCTGGGAGTGAGCGCATATTTCGGCTGGATCAAAGTCAATACGCTCACATCCTAGGTCACGAGGACTTAGGATTTCGTGCTAGCACAACTATCGATGGCTTTCGTATTTTTTGTCTGCCCAATTTCACTTAAAAGAACTGTGGCAACCAGTGGTATAATGCGTTGAAAATTTCCAAGGGCGCGTCATGCTGGAATCGCCCCACCGGTCAATAACGTCAAGAAGTCATCTCGAGGAGGAAATCGACCCCGAGTCTCATAGCCAGAAAGCTAAACCTCGAACCTCTCGGTCACTCGTCTATTAATTTTGCGGCTAAGAAATCCATAGCTAAATCCGCTGCTAAGAAGGTCGGTTCTCTGAGTATG
The DNA here is from genome assembly GCA_037127315.1 of Ascarosepion bandense. Taxonomy (NCBI): domain Eukaryota; kingdom Metazoa; phylum Mollusca; class Cephalopoda; order Sepiida; family Sepiidae; genus Ascarosepion; species Ascarosepion bandense. The sequence continues at coordinate 5,565,524 of JBBBDQ010001389.1, forward strand.
GCCAGGAAGTTTTTCCCGACTGAAACAATCCTGCACATATACAAATCTACCATCCGCCCTAGCATTGAATACTGCTGCCATGTCTGGTTGGGCGCTCCTGCTATCCACCTAGGGGTCGTTGACGAAATTCAACAGTGAATCTGTAATATGATCGATCCCGACTTGGCAACTCGGATACAGTCACTTCCTCACTGGCGCAATGTGACTTTTCTGTGTCTCTTCTACAAGTACTTTCACGGCTTCTGCTCTGATGAACTTAGCTCACTGGTGCCCCCTATATACGAATTTACTCAAGCAATAAGATTAGAAACTAGGTCACACCCTTTTACTGCGAAACCAATAAGATGTAAACGCAAATTTTACTCCAAGAGCTTTTTTCTCACACTTCCCGCCTGTGGAGTTTCCCCTCCATTTATTTGCTTCTCCGACAGCTACAATCTCCAAGAATTTAAATGTAAAGTCATTAGTCATCTTCTATCTTACTAACTTGCATCCTCTCTCTCATGCTCTCATCTCATCTCATTGGCAACTAGGTTTCAATGTTTTACTGTTGATTTTTGAGTTTGAATTTTGTTTAATAGCATACCAATCTCTTTGGGTTATTTATTTAATACCAAAAAGGTGGGGTTTTAAGGTATTTTTTAAATGTTCAGTTATAGTGAGAAGGTTGATTTAGTCAGATTTTAACGAAAATGTTTGTTTTTATACTTTTTTATTTTAGAAAACTGAAAATGTATTCTAGTTTTATATTTAAAAATGTTTTACTGAGAATTTTTTCCTTCAAAAATGTGTTATAATACTTTTTTTTTTGAAAAATGTATATTCTTCTATAAAAGTATATTTTTATGTATATATTTCTATAAAAGTGTATTTTTATACTTTCATAGAGTTTGACCCCAGTTTGGGAGTTAACTATTTGCCCATAGCTGGGACCCTAACAGGTGCTACCACTCTGGGTCAAGGTGGACCTGGGAACAATAGCAGTTAAGAGGAGGTTCCCATGCTTTTCACAAACTCCCAATCAGAGGCCTTTCTGCCGGATGCAGTTCACCGTCATGCCCAGGACCGTTTTCTGTTAAAATAGATAGATGTGGCCGTAGATGTTAATAGTTGCTTTTCTCACACCTTTCGCCTGTTGAACTTTATTCTGGGTTTTGCTTCCCTGGAGCCTACAATCAAAAATTTAAAGACAACACTAATTGCCATTGTTGTGGAGTTGTGGCGAAACTTGCCGCAAAGTTGTAGTGACCGGTTTGTGCCGGAAGTAAGACACGGAACACAAGAGGTAAGTTTAAAACAGTGTATAAGTATAACAAGAAACAAGATATTCAAAGGAAGTGTTAATAATAAGTAACTTAGAAATATGTAAGTCCGAAGGTATTATTACGCTGCTTATTGCCTGACTGCCTTCGTTAACTGCTTTTGATTAACTGCTCTCCGGAAGTGATACGGGTAATTACGTATAACAACAGGAAGCGTCCATTTCTCGTAGAAGAGCACCATAACAGCCATCTTCTGTGTTCACTGATCGCTGTTCATTTATTGTCTTTTCTCCTCATTTTCTTTTTCTCATTTTCTTTTATTCATAGTCATCCCCTTGCGTCTTAGTGACATTATCGCCTTGTTAGGTGTGAAATGATTAAAACTTAAGAAAACAGAAACGCGTTGAATTGTTATGTAATATATAAACTCTAATATGGTAGTCAATGGTGAAAATTATTCTCACTGATGAAATTTAGAGTGACTAAAATTTAATTACTAAGAATACCTCGGACAAAGCATGTGCTCAGTGAGGAAGCTTTAAGTAAAATAAGAACTACTTGGTAATAGATGATAACAATCAGATAGAAACGGCTGAAATAAAGAGTATTTGGCAAATTTAACACTCTACTTCTATCTTCCGTGCCACTTCAGGATTTAGGCGATCATGGCCTTCCACATCTCCCTATCCCTTACTTCACTCAATCCCCGGTCTATCATCCATCTGCTCTAGGAACATCAAGTATATCCTTTGTTGCTTTTCTTTGTCTCTCCTCCCCCTCTGTCCGTCCCGTGAGGATCATGTTCTCCAAGCCCTTGTTCCTCATTACATTTCCTAAAAAATTCAGCTGTCTTTTCTTGGTGTCGTCCTTTGTTAGAAAACTTCCCAGATATTTAAATTTTTGCATCTGTTTGATTTTTGAATTCCAAACTTGTAATTGGCATTTTAGGCTCCTTTGTTTACTGATTTGCATGTTTTATTGTAGTTAATATGTAGTCTTATCTTTTTGCTTTTTAAAACTACTTCCTGTAGGAGGTTGTAGCGGATAAGAAATGAATTAAAATTAACCTTCTTTTACACTTTTACAAAAATTCACAACGACGTGTGAAATCTTGTATTTCCCAAACAGAAAATGCAGGACTTCCTAAAGACGGTAACAAAAAAAGTGAGAAGAAACTAACTTCAATAAAATATATTAGATGGTAATCAGCAAAAAAGAGGTCCCCAAAATGCTAAGTACAACGCCGGGAACACTAAAATCAAACGGATACAGAAATTTAAATATCTGGGAAGCATTCTGACAGAAGATAGAAAGTACAGACTATTGGCAAAGTTGAAAAAGCCCAGAAATACTGTTTCTCATGATCTCAATGGGAATCAAAAACTTAGGCGTTTTGAAGTGTGCTCGATGCTCTTTCTGTGAAACACCAATGATCCCTTTTTTGACCGAATAGTCATTTAATACGCCACAAAGAATTGATGGAGACGCTCGGCAACCTTGACATATTTTGGGAAGACTTAAGAGTAATCAAGAATGTTTACTGGCAGCAAACCGTTTGTATACGGACAGGTAACGAATTAAGCAGATATACAAAGATAGAAAGGGGCGTAAGACAAGGATGTGTCTTTTCACCGGATCCATTCAATTTGTACAGTGAGACTATTCTGAGGACCCAAGAAGTTATGCCTGGATTCATCATCGAATGCCACAATTTAAACAACCTAAAGTACGCAGATGATACAGTGCTGATAGCAGACACCGAAAGAAAACTACAAGACCTCCTACAGTCAGTCAGTCAAGTGCCATACGTGATACACGCTTGGGCGATCATGTCTCGAAAGAGACATGACTGACTGGGCAGAAGATTATCCCACAGTAGGTTGCCATTGCTTTCTGCGGTAGACTGGTTGCCGACCAAGGCTATAGAACCCCCAATCTGTCCTGCTATTTAACCCATAACTGGAAGGAAGAGACGGATTAATACCTTTCCCAAGGGTATTTGCGCATAAGTGAATACAATGGATTCAACTGGAATTTGAACTCGGCTCCCCGGCTTCTCGTTCCGAGCCGATATCCACTGTACCACAACGCACATACTCCTACAGTAGGTAGCTGAAAATAGTGACGAGAAAGGACTACAAATACACTGCAGGAAAACCGAATGCATGTTCATCAGTAAAAAGGGCAGCCCAATATGCCAAATACAGGTCGGGGACATTAGAATCAAGCAGGTACAAAAATTTAAATACCTGGGATGTGTCCTCACAGAAGACGGAAAGTGTGGCACAGAGATACGAAGGCGAATTGGCATGGCGAAGGAAGCATTCCAGAAGTTGAGTAAAGTATTAAGAAACAGGACAATTTCGCTAGAAACAAAGAAGAGAGTACTGCATTGCTATGTCGGTTCTTCAATATGGCAGTGAATGTTGGACAATATCTTCGAAGATGAAGGAAAAACTTGAAGCAGCTGAAATGTGGTTCTACAGAAGGATGCTGCGAATATCATGGATCGAGCATGTGAGCAATGATAAGGTTTTGGAAAGGATGGAAACGAAAAGGAAATTAATACTGAGTATCAGGAAGAGACAACTGAAGTTCCTGGGACATGCAATGAAGAAGGAGGCCTTGGAGAACTTGATACTAACAGGCGAGATAGAGGGAAAAAGAAGAGACAGGGGAAAGCAACAGATAACATTTTTGAAGGACCTGATCAGGCAGATGACGGAACAAAGTTTGCATGGTGTAACAGGAGAAGGCGTGCTAAGAGCCACCAGTGATAGGGAGACATGGAAAGCCATGGTCGCCTACATCCTGAAGGGACTGAGCACATAGAAGAAGAATGTTTTTAGCCTTAAAGGATTAGGTGTTGGAAAGGATGGAAACGAAAAGGAAATTAATCCTGGGCATCAGGAAGAGACAACTGAAGTTTCTGGAATATGCAATAGGGAAAGAGGGCTTGGAAAACCTGATATTAACAGGCCAGATAGAGGGAAAAAGAGACAGAGGAAAGCAGCGGATTTGAAGAACCTAATCGGGTGGATGATGGAACGAGGGTTGCATGACGTAACAGGAGAAAGCGTGCTAAGAGCCACCAGGGATAAGGAGATGTGGAAAACCATGATTGCATACATCCTGAAAGGGCAGGGCATATAGAAGAAGAATATATATGCCAACTGTTTATAAGAAATTATTAAGTGGATATAATGTGGGGGATAAAATCTATATTATAATCAGTATATAAACTGGTCCCTCATTTTGTGGCCATACTAGTTTCTATACATTTATATTCTAGATTTATGGGCTTCAGCTAGTGGATGACAGAATGAGGGTTGCATGGTTTAACAGGAGAAAGCGTGCTAAGAGCCACCAGGGATAGGGAGACGTAGAAAACCATGATCGCCTACGTCCTGAAAGGACAGGACACATAAAAGAAGTCACTTGTGATGAAAAGTAAAACGATCAGATCAATAGCAAGATCGTGATGAAACATTTTCTATATCCGAAGTTGTACCAGCAAAAGATTATGGTGGTCTGTTTGGTGGTCTGCAATTGTTGTTAACCACTACAGCTTTCTGGAAACCAATCAGAGCATTAATGCAGAGCTTTATTGTAATCAACTGACTGAAATGCATGCACGTTTGCAAAGAATGAGACTTGCACTGGGGAATTGATGTGATCCACATGTTGCAAGAATGACGTTGCAAAATCTCATTACCACATCCTTCATATTCTCTTGATCTTTCACCCACTGATTATCATTTTTAAGCACTTAAGCAAAGTTTTAAATGGTAAAACTTTTAAGTCCAAACAAGAGGTGGAATCAGCTTTCAAAGATGTCGTTGCATCACCGACAATAACTTTTTATCAACGAGGAATATATAATCTCGCCTATCGATGGCAGAGGTGCATAGATACTCAAGGCTCGTATTTTGACTAATTTCAGCATTTCTACAGATAATTTTTCAAAATAAAATTATGAAATCGGCCATTATTTTTGTAACAACCTAATATTAGTTTTTGGCTCTTTTAACATGCAACCATTCACTTACGCACAAATAACCTTGGAAAAGGTATTAATCCGTCTCTTCTTCCTCCAGCTATGGGTTGAATAGCAAGACCGATTGGGTTCTATAGCTCTTATTTGATAACCGGTCTACCGCAGAAAGTAATGCGGGAGGCGTCGAAGGCCATGATCGCCTACGTCCTGAAAAAACGAAGCACATAGAAGAAGATTGGCGAATCGACGTGGTCCAATTCTGCTCCACGATAATACGCTGCCACATGTGGCAAGAATGTCGTTGCAAAAACTTGCAGACTTTGGGATACGAGAGTTTACCACATCCTTCATATTCTCCTGATTATCCACCCACTGATTATCATTTTTTAAGCACTTAAGCAAAAAATTTTTTTATCAACGAGGAATAAATAATCTCGTCGATCAATGATAGAGGGGCATAGATACTCAAAGCTCGTATTTTGACTAATTTCAACATTTCTGTACTTTGACTAATTTCAACATTTCTGTACTTTGACTAATTTCAACATTTCTGTTTACTTTGACTAATTTCAACATGCTTTGACTAATTTCAACATTTCTGTACTTTGACTAATTTCAACATTTCTGTGCCTTTGACTAATTTCAACATTTCTGTACTTTGACTAATTTCAACATTTCTGTACTTTGACTAATTTCAACATTTCTGTACCTTTGACTAATTTCAACATTTCTGTACTTTGACTAATTTCAACATTTCTACAGTTAATTTCTCAAACATTGTTTCTGAAATCGGCCATTCTTTTTGTAACAACCTAATATTACTCTCTCTCTCTCTCTCTCTCTCTCTCACACACACACACACAAAATAGAAATGAAGAGATGCAGACGACACAGATGGTTGGATAAATGGATATATGCTATTGTCTCTCCTGTATGCTTAGCTTAATGCACAATAAAAGAGTGTTATTTAAGCGTCAGACATTCTTTCGATTGAATGGGCAATTTCGTGATTTTTCTTTCAAATATTTGCAAATGGAGAGTAAAACTTCTGTCGTGTTTTCGCTTTGCCAAATATTGGAAAACGACAATCTTTAAGTGTAGCAGTTCTATAACGTTCGCGAAATCAATAACCTGATCTAAAACTACGTGAATAAGGAAGCTCTTTCGATTTCTAGGATGTTGTATTTGAAATATTTTTTTATTATTTACTAACAATGACCTTTCACAAGATGCAATCAATTTTTTTTCTTTCTACTCAAAGAGTTTGAAAGATTTGCCCAAGTCGAGTCAGTAATTAACCTTTTCGATTCTCATTTAATGACAAAACTCATTAATTATAATTATTTACTTCAACTCTGTACTCCTAACGTCGTGTCACTCAACCTTAAAAGCAACAGCACATCTAGAAGTAAATGAAAATATCAAGGCATATTTTATTTTAGTTTTTGCTTCGGGTTTGGCTCTAAGTAGGTATAATTGTAGTTCTTAGTCTCAGCCATGATACCATTTACTCAGAGGACTTATCTGATATCGATACCAGGAAATCAAAATGTTTGAAGGGTATTTAAATTTTATGATATAAAATCATAGATTTAAAAAAATATCTACACACAATTATTTCAATATTTCTATTCAGCTTTTTGTGTAGTATAAGCGTCTGCGAGTGTTCTTAGCTAGGTTTTGTGTCGAGGTACCCCCGATAAATATCGAAAATCGATAATCGAAAAAATCGTGGGTTATAGAAGGAGTGGTCCAATTTTAATCAAATTTGATACACTCATAGACAAAGACATAAGAAACGATATTCAGAAGTTTCAAGGTTTGCAGTTCTATCCTTGGATGACTTATTTAACTCCGATATTGGAAATCGATACCCCGATATCCTACCGGGTCTGATCAAAATCAGTTTTTCAGCCCTTTTATTTTAGTTTTTGCTTCGGGTTTGGCTCTAAGTAGGTATAATTGTAGTTCTTAGTCTCAGCCATGATACCATTTACTCAGAGGACTTATCTGATATCGATACCAGGAAATCAAAATGTTTGAAGGGTATTTAAATTTTATGATATAAAATCATAGATTTAAAAAAAATATCTACACACAATTATTTCATTATTTCTATTCAGCTTTTTGTGTAGCTTATTTACTGTGAAACCTGTGCCTAGAATTTTTTGGTGATTTCTTCAACGTTTAGTCGAATATGCAATAAGCAGACCTTCATTTGTTGAGCGTAGTCTTTCTCCCTTCTTATTTTTGATGTTATTTAAAGTTCAAACGTTGTATCCTTTAAAAAGGATAAAAACAGACAAGGTGGTACTCGAGTGAAAGAACAGCAACACGTGCGTAGATGAAAGAAGATAAGTTTATTGTAAAGAGAATACACTACAGAAAGACAGGGAATTTGGTGGCAGGCAAGTAATTGTCAAAACAAGTCACGTATCTCCTGTGCTCACTATATATGGCTACTAATATAATCAGTCCACATAGGTGATAGTGAGTGTGGGATATTTCATTACAACATATCTTTATATTTAAGTCTATTATTAAAGGTACGAAATTTTTTTTTTTAATCATTGATAATAAAATATTATTGTAATATTAGGCTAGTAATTGCCGAAGCAACAGTATTTGCTACCTTCCCACCAAGGTAGATATAACAGGTGGAAATTCTGAGCCCTTAAGCCCAGTCAAGAATATCCGTAGACCCAGCTTGAGGCTGGATCAGGCTCTTGTTTTTCGACCAAAATGGGACTCTATCTTTTGATGGAGCCTCGGAGGCAGAGAGTTGAATGAGAGAGTGCTTGCTCAAGACTAATTGCTTAATCCGCAAGCAAGACTCATTTGCCAAGGGTATTTGTTACCTTCCTATCCAGGCAGATGTGACACAAGGACAGTTTGGATTTTTTTTTTGTGGGAATTCTGAGTCATTGTCGAAGCTGGATTTATTGTAATAATTTACAATTTTGGCAAAAAGCAGAAGTTGGGGACGAAAAACCGAGGCTGATCATCACTATCTTATCTAAACTTATTTATAAATGGAACTTTGTCTGTGTGTGTGTGCATGTGTGTGTGTGTGCTTGTCTGTGTGTGTGTGTGTGTGTCCGTTACCTATAGAATCCGAAACGGCTGAACAGATTTTCTTGAAAATTTACATAGTTGTACTATAAGCTTTTTTGCTACAAATACTTACAGGAAATTTTTATAATTTGCATGGCAGAACGGGAGATAGGGAATTTTCGTTATAAACAAAGAAGAGAGTACTGGACTATTAAGTGATGTCTGTCCTTCAATATGGCAGCAAAAGCTGGAAAATATCATCAAAGATAAGGGAAAGACTGGATCCAACCGAAATGTGGTTATACAGAAGGATTCTGAGGATACTATAGATGAGCTTTTGTGGGTGATGGAAACGAAAAGGAAACTAATACTTAACAGAAGGAAAAGACATTTTCTGTGACATGCATAATGAGGAAGGACGGCTTGGAGAATCTGGTACTCAAAGAACAGATAGAGGGAAGGGGTTTCAGGGAAAAGTAACGCGTGACATACTTGATAGACTTTAGCAGAGCAGGGTTTGGGAGGGGTAACAAAAGTTATGGGGTTAAGAGCTACAAATGATACGGAGAAGTAGAAGACTATGATCGCCTACGTCCTGAAAGAAGAAGGCACATAGAAGAAGAAGAAGAAGAAGAAGAAGAAAGGAGGAGAAGCAATGGATTCAATATCGTCTTTACATTTTATGTCAATCGAGAATGTTAGACCGAGAAGGCGAAACGTGTCACTTACATACGAGTTAGCATCACTCTTGCTGATGTAAAGGATCTTTCATGTGATTATGTTGTGGATCTGCACAAACAGTGACCCAGTAATTGAGATAGTAAAATAAGTGTATTAACGCGAGGATACAAACATGAATGAAGATTAGCAGTCCAGGAATACGGGTTAGTAAAAAGTATATGCACACGTATCTGGATGTGAAACCGTAGAATACTGAATATGTCCACGTCGGAAGCTGACGGGTACTGCGTAATAATCTTCTCGATGAATGGAGCACAGAGCTACTATGAGATACTCTGTACTGACTGCCAATCTCTCTCTGGACTCTCGTATTCTCCGGTTAACTCTCAGTGAAAACGTGGTATTCGGTATTTATTTATCCCCCTCACTAGGGCAAAATGTGGCACAAGGCCTTTTTAACGTGGGTTCTCCGGGCCATATAGCCCAGCCAAAATATCTGTCTAATTCTGCCCAGTCGTGACTCTACCATTCGACTGGGTTAATACTCTCCGTCCGGAGTCAGAGAGATTGACAGTGTCAAAGGAAATACCACGGGAAACTCGGAATTCTCTCGTCTCGTTTCTATACCAGTAGTATAAGTATATTCTGGACGAGTCCATTTTAATGAAAAGGGAGAACACCACAAAAGATTAATAGAGAGAAGTTTTATTTTGGAGGCCTTAAAAATAACAAGCCACTCCTTGCTACAGTTAACAACAAACTGTAGCTCATTTTTTAGATCACCCGCCAATTTAACTTTATCAAACTGATCAGACATATTTACATTATTCGACTGTGGTCATCATCATGGTTACCATATTCCCGACGTTTCAGTCATTGTACGCGCCGACTTTCCTCAGATGATTGAATTTTGAACTGAACTCTTTATTTCGAATACTGGGGTAGATTGCTCTTGTTCCATGAGTCATGCTACTTCCGGACGTCTTAGTTATCTCTATGTAACTCAGATCTCTAAGTTTTTTGTTCACCACTGCTGTAGCTAAGGATTGAACTCACAATTCTTTAGGTCAAGTCACTGGATCCAAACAACCTTTTTATCCTCAAGGATACATGATCCAGTGGATAAAAGCGTTGCTTTGATCCAAAGCACTTCCGGTCTCAAGAATTTTGGATAAATAAATGATTCTCAACACACACACACACACACACACACACACACACACACACACACACACACACATTGAAATTTCAAGCAAAATATTTCCAGTATGGGGTAAGGCAGCATTTGGTTGTAATTACAGATTGAATTCGGCGTGGGATCGACTCGTACAAAGTTTTAATTCTTTCCAGAGAAATTTCTATATATTCTTCAGCTAAAACGGTCTCTAATATGGTGAAGGATATCAGCTCCTCACTTGTTTTTCTAAAATGAACCATAAATGTTCAATGATGTTGAGATCTGGGCACCGTGGTGGCCGAATAAGATGTTCTACTTCACTAGAATGTTCTTCGTGCGACTCACCTACAACTTTAGCTATATGAATGGGTGTATTATCATCCTGAAAGATGGCATTATCATCCGGAAAGAGTTTCTGAACTATAGGAGGAAGTTGATCATTTAAAATTATTAGTCCTGACTGATGGTTTTAATAAACTTATTTAAATAATAGCTATAAAAATACTATTATGGTACTATGAGTTTCCGTTATTTTGCCCATCCTCTGTACACCCCCCCCACATATATATGTGTGTGTGTGTGTGTGTGTGTGTGTGTGTGTGTGTGTGTGTGTGTGTATACAAATTCCGTTGTTTACAACTTTCAAATTCCGTTGTTTACAACTTTCAGTATGGTTCCGGATGCGACTACATAGGCCGAACATCTCAGCGTTTAGATCAGAGAATTAAGCAGTATTTACCTCCGAGAATCTTGAACTCTTCCGCTAACAGTAATCAGCTGGTTAATACTTCCGGTTCCTCAATATGTCAACCTGTTATTAATAGCAGAGTCGGTTTAAGTGGTGACCTTTTTTCCATTCTGGCTAGATAGCACTCTCGTTTCCATCTTAAGATGTTAGAGTCCATTTACATAAGGTCCTGGGGTCTGCTCTCTCAAGCAGAAAGAATACCTTTTGGAACTAAGTCTTATTGGTCTCTAGTATCCTTAAATATTTTTTTTATTACCCATGCACAATTCCCATTACACCTTTTAAGCCTAAAATTCCAGACTTGATAAAGTTCTAGGCGAAACCGGTTGTCTTTTTAGATCTTAAAATGCTATCGAATCTCTATATTTTCCTTGCTATTATAAAATTTTATAAGTCTACATGTCATTTTTCTGATCAGAGTACTATTAAACAACATTTCTCTGAAAAACATAAACATGTAGGTAATATCAGACAGATTTTGGTCAACAATACGCTGATCCTTACTCATACACACAGTAAGAGGAACCTGCAGATATTGGAGGCCATGTACATCAAATCGAAACAACCAACACTCAATAAAATCAACTTTAAAACAGGAAATAACATATTACATTGCATTTGACTACATGGTTTTGTTGTCATTTCGCTCTATCCCGCGGTGTGACGTCATAAAACTGCATCGCAAACTTAAGAACTGCGTTTATTATTTTTGGTAACTATTGCCGTTGCCAAGCGGAGTTTTATGTCAACACAAAATAAAATCGTCGGTGATGGTGGATTTTATAATATTTCAATTTAAACAACCTCTCTGAAGATGGCTCATGTGAGCCGAAAGCTTAGAAAAAAACTAATAAATAATTATCCAAATGTTGGAGAATTTTTGACTTTATTTTCAACTGAAATTAAAGCAAAATACGACGTTTAGAACGGATCATGATTAAACATAATAGACATTCATTGTCTCTTATATTTAATAGCATATGTTTAGAAAATTACTTGCTGCCTCGATATACTAAATATATATATATATACTAGCAGTATAGCCCGGCGTTGCTAGGGTGTAATGAAAGCTATAAAACTAATCCATGGTCCTGGAGCTCAGACTCTTTGGACGTTGTCAAGAAAGACTAAAAAGCAATAGTTGTTTCCAGTTAAAGCGAAATCCTAGACTGAAAGAAAAATGAATGGATGTAAGTCAAATTTTGATTTCCTGGTATCGATATCAAATAACTACAAATGTGTAAATTTTCAAGAAAAACGGTTTAGCCGTTTCGGATTCTATAGGTAACACACACACACACACACACACACACACACACACACACACACACACACACACACACACACACACACACACACACACAGACAAAGTTCCATTTATAAATAAGTTTAGATAGATATTAGACATCCGATTACTTCTAGATATTAGAGCCCAGAATCGGACAATATGTACCTATTTATATAAGCTCCAGCAATCAAAGCTTTCCTTGCAGAGCAATTTAGTCTCTATCGGTCAACATTTATTGGATAATTGGAAATGCGCAGATGGTTATAAGGACAGCTGGTTCTCTGTCCTGTTTAGAGGTCGGTCTGATTTCCATTTACGAAATGTTGAGTCTATCTGTATTAAGATTCAGAGACCGAGTCAGTGCGGACAAAAGGAAAACCTTTTACGTTCCCTTTTGCTGTGCAGTGGGCTTTAATGAGTAAAATTTTTTGTCTTTTATACTCTTTGAAACTTTTCCCTTTTTTTTGAACTTTTATTTATTGATTTTACAAATAAATTATTTTTTGATCCCGGTTAATCTAGTCTTTCAGTCCCTGATCATAATAAATAGAAAATAAAATATAATGATTTATTGTCAGTCATTCCGTTGCCAGCGGTGTCCTCCGATGAAATGTTGGCAGAAAAATTCCTTAGGGTTTTTCAAAAACATTTTCTCTTTAACAGTATTTAAAAATTCTGTGTTTTTAAGTTCATGTGACAGTAGCTACTCACGCATTTACGCATTGTTCATTCCGTAATGAATCTGAACACACTCGGCTACCGGCGTGTGTTTACCTTGTATATAACACGCTAAAGTCCACCTTCCTCTACCGAGCGCCCATGACTCAGAAGTAGAATCGCCGACATGTCAATTCGGTCAGGTTTCAATCCTGGCTAGAAGTAATCGGATGTCTAACCGTAATACAACGAAACAGATCTGTCTCTGGATGACTATATATATAATTTAGATTACATTTCGGGAATAGCTATTTCAACAGGCCTGTTAAAGATATGCATTGTTCAACTCCGGTCGAAACTAAATTGAAGAAAATTCTCATATATATATATATATATATATATATATATATATATATATATATATATCCAAAATGAAGCGGCTTGATGGTAAATTTACAATAGAGATCCTATTAATAATAATTGTTAAAATTAAATGTTAAAATATAATCCAGCCAAGAGAGCTAAATGTAAATAAAATTGAAATCATTTATTAACAGAGACAATATGTATATTTTTTTACATGTAAAAAATGCAAAATTTTTGATCGAATGATCATTTCTGTTAGTTGAATTCGCTTCTTCAGCAATCTTTAATTTTATGCAAAAATTAAAAAAAATTACTTGAGTGTGTGTGTGGGCAAAAAAACCGGAAGTCAACTTGCCAAAGAAAAGGGAAGAAAAAAAAGAAAGGAAAAGCGTAGCGAACAGAAAGTGAAAGAAAGAAGGAAATAAAAAGAAGAAGAAAGAAAAAAGAAAAAAGAAAGAAGAATGGGGGAAGAGGAAAGTATTGGAGTATTTTTATGATTCAAATTATCAATTTAATATTTTTCTTAACTTAGTCATTTTTATGATTTAAATTTTTAATTTAATTTTTTTCTCCATTTGAGTAAGTTTTATGATTGAATGGTTTTAATTTAATTTCTTCTTGATTTAAGTAATTTTTCTGTATTTAAGTAATTTTTATGATTAAAACTTTTAATTTATTTTATTCTGTATTTAAGTGTTTTTCTGTATTAAATTATTTTTTCTGCATTTGAGTAATATTTATGATTTAAATTTTTAATCTGTTTTTTTTCTATATCTAAACAGAATATATGTTCGAATAAATACAGTATTTTAAATGCACAAAAATTAGATTGAAATGATGCCTCGGCTTTATAAGTGCAATACAAGATTGGCAGTTATGTCTCATCATTTTAGAGTTAAATTGTCTAGGTCGTACCGTAAATTCTATGCTAATCGTTTCTTCTCTCGCACTTCTGTTGTAAATGCAATGTCAATCGTTATCTACTTTCATGGTAACTCTTCTATTCTCACACCTTAATGTTTCTCCAATTGTTCTTGTTCTTCCACACTCAGTAACCCTTCTGTGTCTTAGAGACTTTATTGCCTTGCTTGAGGTGAAATGATTTAAAAACAATGTAAATGCTTTATATATATATATATATATATATATATATATATATATATATATATATATATATAGGAAAGAATATTAAAACGTTTTGAGTTTAAAAATGTGTTTTTTTGATAGTATTTGTTTATTTCTACTATTATATTTTATATTTCAGACCGCCCTCGGTCCTTCATCAGAAACAAATGATTTTAAAATTTTATACGTGGATCATCACTATGCTATTTGGACCTTATATATATATATATATATATATATATATATATATATATATATATATATATATATCTGCCATATCTGGTCGGGTGCTCCTGCTATTCTCCTTGGGCTTCTCGACAACGTACAGCGGAGTGTCTGTAATGTGATCGATACTGACTTGGCAGACCGCCTGCAGTCTCTCTCTCACCGGCGCGACGTGGCTTCCCTGTGTCTCTTCTATAAATACTTTCACGGCTTCTGCTCCGATGAACTTAGCTCACTGGTGCCCCCTAGGTTTGAATTTACTCGAGCAACAAGATTAACAACTAGGTCACACCATTTTACTGTGAAACCAATAAGGTGTAAACGCAAATTCTACTCCAACAGTTTCTTTTCTCGCACTTCCCGACTGTGGAATTCCCTTCCACATGACTGCTTCCCCGACGGCTACAATCTCCAGGAGTTTAAATGTAAGGTCAATAGACGCATCTTAACACACTAACTCGCTTCCATTCTTTCAAACACTCTTCCAATCCACCCAAACCCCAGCCACGGTACCCTTTACCCATCTATCACCCCCCTTCTGACATTTCCTATATCTAAACACTATTTCTTTTTACCTTCCCCTATGTAACCCCAAGCGCAATAGTGGCAGTGGAATGCCTTGTTTGGGGTGAAATGATTAATATATATATATATATATATATATATATTAATTAGAGAAAATTTTTAAAATTCAAAGGTGTCGGATGTACATTTCGACATAGGATCTCTAATAGAGACTCTATATCACGTCAGCGACATTGTTTTTCAAAATGGCGAAAGCCCTGAGTTAGAGTGTGGAGGGGTTTTTGGTTAACAACGGTCACAAAGTGGAAAAGGACAGAGCTTGGTAGTCGCGGGGTTACAGGGTGTTGAAATGGTATATTTAAGAAGGGGAAGAATAGGAGTTCATTTTTTATAAAGATAGACAACTAAAAGAGTTAAATTACTTTTTAAAGTTAAGATTTTGCGCTGTTTGAAGAGGTGTATTTAGGCGAGAAGAAATGGTTTTCAATATAAGATTTAAAAAAATTTTTTTTATTAAACCTTTTAGGTAGAAGCGAGTTAAATGCCAATTACAGGAAGTTATCAGTTTAAAAATTATTAGAGAAAAAATATTAGAGAAGAAAATATTAGAGAAAAATATATATATATACATATATGTGTTAATCAAGGAAAAAGGGGTTTAGTAAAAGAATCCATATTTTCTAAAGATAGGCAATTAAAGGAGCTTGGACTAGGAAGGTAGGGGGGTTAAAATACTTTTTAAGGTTAACGTTAGGGTAAAATTAAGATTAAAACTTAAATTGAATCCTTTTAATTTATGTTCTAATATCTAGTTAGCGGGGATTTAAATTCTAAAATTAAGTATTCGAATAATTTGCCTTGTGGCGGTACTTACTGATGAATTCCCTCCTAAGATTCAGTAGCCGGTGTTGGTGGGGGTATTTTAATATTGAAATTTTTTTCCAGTAAACATAAACAGCACCTATCACGAAAATTCCTCGGAATACGGGCTGAACCTATCAGGAAGTTTTAA
The DNA here is from genome assembly GCA_037127315.1 of Ascarosepion bandense. Lineage (NCBI taxonomy): Eukaryota > Metazoa > Mollusca > Cephalopoda > Sepiida > Sepiidae > Ascarosepion > Ascarosepion bandense. Next base: position 5,581,641 of record JBBBDQ010001389.1, read on the forward strand.
GAAACATATGAAATATATATATATATATATATATATTTTTCTTAAAACTTACTCGTTGATCATATCTCCCGTCCATGGTATTCTCAGCATTATTTCTGCAGGACCACATCTGTCTCAAGTCTCTTCTTCATCTGTCACTGCCATTTAAGAGGACGATATTGGTGTGCGTTGTGGTGCAGTGGATATCGGCTCGGAAAAATAAATCGGAGAGCCAAGCTCGAGTTCCAGCTGAATGCATTGCATTCATTTACGCGCAAAAAACTCCTGGGATACTATTAATCCGTCTGTTCGCTCTCCAGCTCTGGGTTACATAGAAGGACACATTTTGTTCTATAGCCGTAGTTGCTAACCAGTCTTCCTGAGAAAGTAATGGCAAACTCCTGCGGGAAAATCTTCTCCCCAGCTAGTCATGTTTCAAGAGTGCATCACGTATGGCAATTAACTGACTGATATTGTATATCAGTTCACCAGCTTTTTCTTGGTTTCTAACGAAATAATTCTGTTTTTTACTACTTTGCTTCGGTTTTTAGAGGGCATCTTTCGCGATATATTTTTCGTTGTCTGTTATAGCGTATCTCAGAGACTTAAAAATCTGCACTTTCTTGATTTTGAAATCTCCAGTTCGTATCTCGCTACATCTAACCGAAAGTTCTATGTTAACAGTTTCTTCTTCTTTCGCTGGTGTAATTCTCCTTCGGCCTCTTGCCTTCCAGTTAACTTAGATTTTCAAAACTTGAAATGTCAGTCATTATTATTTGTCTACGTTTTCACCTACAGATGTTGATGTTATTTTTTTCTGAAGACTTCGATTGATGCTGGTCATTTTCCGTTGAAATATGTCAGGAACGCCATTTATGATTTTTGCACGTTGTTGTAGACCAATGGAATAATCATTCTTACTGATTCTTCTTTGAATTTTATTAAGAATCTTCAAATATTTAGCAGGAGCACTGGACCATATGTGGCAGTGATATTTTAAGAATTGTTGGATGGTAAACTCACAGATATATAAGATAGATTCTGGAGGGAAAATTCTTAAGTAACACACAGTCAATCAACTTTATTTGCAGCTAACTTAGCAATAGATGCAATAGAGTCTTTTCACTTCATGTAAACCGGGAATGTTAGCTCAAGAAGGTTATAGGCGTTATTGTCCTGGAGGTTAATATCAGCCATGCTGGCGGGGGAGCGAAAGGGGTCTCTTAGGGGATTAATATAAATCATCTCTAACATTCAAGAATTCGCCTGGCACGGTATTGTTGGTAGGTTAGTAATGCTGGGGTATCTTCCTTGCTACTTTTTTGGTCTTTCACGATTAACACGCTAGATTTGCGATAATTTCGGTTACCTATCTATCTCTGACTACGACTGACTCGTCATTTTATTTATTCTAAACGTGACTCTACACTCATTTTGACTGCCTGTGGTTGTACATCTACAGAGACAGCCTCTTTCTGTAAAGTCTCCGAGCACCCTATCAGAAGAATGCGACATCAATATATAAACCCACTACCGGAATTTCTTACTGTCCGGCCCAGTGTCACTTGATACTGAAAGTTCTTCTTTTTCTGTTTCCTATTTCCTTTTTTTAAAAACTATATTTACCTTTTTCCTAGTTGCTGTCAGATCCTTAAAAAAAGATCCACAGAAAGGATAATTTAGAGCCTACTTGATTTCGTGGGTGTCCTAAACATAACTAATGAATCTCTTGTGACATTTTTATTTATTTATTTTTTATCAGTTCACCCCAGCCATTAAGATGCAATCCCAAGGGTTACTGAGTGTAAGAGAATATGAGACAAAAAACACACTATTAAGAAAATGTGCGTTGTGGTGCAGTGGTTATCAGCTCGGAACACGAAATGGGGGAGCCGATTTCGAATTCCAGTTCAATTCCTTGCATGCACTTACGCATAAACACTCTTGGGAAAAGTATTAACCCGTCTTTTCTCTCCAATTATGGGTTAAATAACAGGACAGATTAGGCAACCAGTCTACCGCAAAAAGTAATAGCAATCTACTGCGGGATAATCTTCTGCCAAGTCAGTCATGTCTCTTTCGACACATGATCACCCAAGCGTGTATCACATATAGCACTTAACTGGTTAAGAAGAATAAAAAATATTTGAACAATAAAATAGCAGGTATTAAGAAGGCAGAAGATAACAGTTGACATTGCATTTACATTTTCGAAGACCAAAGTGGACTGGGAAGGAAGAAGCTAGAAGAGAATTCCATAATTAAGAATTGTGACAGAAAAAGTCTTAGCATAAAACTTACGGTTAGTCATTTCACCTGTAAGACGATGAGACCTTGTCGTCAATCTAGTACGGTGCTTAAGTACATAATGTCTAGGTACCACAGTAGAAAGTTCATTAAGACAATTACTATTAAGTTATTGATAGAAAAGGCACAGGGAAGCTTTGCAACGATATGTTTTTAGCCAACCTTGATTACAGCAATTTTGACTTATGTAATAATGCCTTTTTATTTCAGACAATACCGTGTTAGTATCAAGCGATTCTCACCTATGAACGACTAGCAGTATAGCCCGGCGTTGCTCGGGTTTAATGAAAGCTTTAAAACTAATCAATGGTCCTGGAGCTCAGACTCAGCCTAAAGAATATTTGTGTGAAGTTTGGTGAGAATAGGATAAAATTGTGGATTTGTATGAAGGACATACAGACAGATAAAAAGACACACACAAAAACATCTTGCATTTTATATATATATATATATATATATATATATATATATATATATATATATTATCGATATTATTGAAACTGCAACTTTGAAACTTCTGAATATCGTTTCTTATGTCTTTGTCTATGAGTGTATCAAATTTGATTAAAATCAAACCACTCCTTCTATAACACGATTTTTTCGATTATCGATTTTCGATATTTATCGGGGGTACCTCGACACAAAACCTAGCTAAGAACACTCGCAGACGTTTATAGTACACCTGTGTAAATTTTCAAGAAAATCGGTTCAGCCGTTTCGGAGTCTGTAAGTAACGGATACACACACACAGACACACACACACACACACACACACACAAAGTTCCATTTATAAATAAGTTTAGATAGTTGACTTATGTTTTGCAATGAAAGTTCGTGGAAGTAAGGAAATTAGTGAATTTTAATGAGGGCAAATAATAGGATGGAGTCCATGTAGCAAGTCAAATAGAGAAATTGCTAGATTTTTCCAGGTTAATCATTAAACGGTTAATAATATTCTCAAGAAATTTAATGAAGAAGGCCATTGTTGCGTGGAACAACGTTCAGGAAGACCAAGCATCGTGTCTGAGCGAACGAAAAGGGCGCTGAAGAGGGAAGTCATCAGAAACTGTCCTCAGAGCGTCAAAGATGTTGACAACAGCAATGTAATGTCACCTTATGCGGTAATAAAGACTCTGAAAGTGCAATATTGAGATCTGAAAACGCATTTCAAAAGCTAATCAGGATACTGAAAGTCAGTAAAATCTCATTGGAAACAAAGAAAAGTGTCCTGGACGATCTCCTAGAAGATGATAGATAGGCTTAAGAAATGTGGTTCAACAGAAGGATGCCGAGGATAGCGTGGACCGAACACATGAGCAACTGTGAGGTGTTGAAGAGGATGCAAATGAGAAGAAAACTCATACTTAACATACTCTTTCTTGCAACCTTTCTTTTTAGTATCGCTTGATACTAACGCGGTATTGTCTGAAATAAAAAGGCATTATTACTTAAGTCAAAATTGCTGTAATCAAGGTTGACTAAAAGAAAGGTTGCAAGAAAGAATCCGTTGATTTTAGAGGTTAACAAGAAGAGGCGTATCGACTGGGCAAGAGAATTCAAGAGCAAAAATTATGAATTTTGTCAGTCTGTAATTTAGTCAGATGAAAAATTAAATTCTGCCAATATTCAAATTCGAGACAGGTTTATGTTTGGAGAAATCAGGATAAGACTTGGAGCACTGAATGTCTGCAGACGACTGTCAAACATGGAGGCATTGGAGGAATGGTCTGGAGGCGCTGCATGATTTGGATGGAAAGCTGAGCTGATTCTTATTGGCAAGCGGTTGAATGGTCAGAAATACTGTAAAATCTGTAATGTGATCGATACTGACTTGACAGACCGCCTGCACTCACTCTTTCACCGGCGTGACGTTGCTTCTCTGTGCCTCTTCTATAAGTATTTTCACGGCTTCTGCTCGGATGAACTTAAATCACTGGTGCCCCCTAGGTGTGAATTTGCACGAGATACTACATTGGCAACTAGGTCCCACTCCTTTTCAGTGAAACAGATGAAATGTAACCGCAATTTCTACTCCAACAGCTGCTTTTCTCGCACTTCCCGCCTGTGGAATTCCTTTCCCACATGATTGCTTTCCCGACGGCTACAACCTCCAGGAGTTTAAATGTAAGGTCAATAGACACCTTCAAACACACTAACTGGCTCTCATTCTCTCAAACACTCTTCCCATCCACGCAACCCTCATCCTCGGTATCCTTACCCGTCTATCACCCTCCTTCTGACATTTCCTATATCTAACCACTCTTTCACATCACTTTCCCCTATGTAACCCCCTGCGCAACAGTGGCAGTGAAATGCCTTGCTTAGGGTGAAATGATTAAAAGAAAATAGAGAAAGGGCTACTCCCACTATTTGAAACCAATCAGATTGACAAGAATGCTTACCTTTTTCAAGAAAATGGAACTTCATTTCATACGAGCAAAGGCCAGGAATGAATTGAAAGAAATCAAGTAACTGACATCGGTAGCCAAAAGTCCTGACATTTTTTTTTTTTTTTAATCATCTCACCCCAAGCAAGGCATTCCACTGCCACTATTGCGCATGGGGCTACATAGGGGAAGGTAAAGAGAAAGGAGTAGTTAGACATAGGGAATGTCAGGAGAAAGGTGACAGATGAGTAAGGATAGCGAGGATGAGGGTTGGGCAGATGGGAAGAGTGTTTGATAGAATGGGAGCAGGTTAGTGTGTTAGGAGGTGTCTATTGACCTTACATTTAAACTCCTGGAGATTGTAGCCGTCGGGGAAGCAATCGTTTGGAAGAGAATTCCACAGTCGGGAAGTGCGAGGAAAGAAACTGTTGGAGTAGAAGTTACGGCTGCATTTTATCGGTTTCACTGTAAAAGGGTGGGATCTAGTTACTAATCTAGTATCTCGTGCAAATTCGTATTTAGGGGGCACCAGTGATCTAAGTTCATCGGAGCAGAAGCCGTGAAAGTATTTATAGAAGAGACACAGGGAAGCCACGTCGCGCCGGTGGGAGAGAGACTGCAGGCGGTCTGCCAAGTCGGTATCTATCACATTACAGACCCTCCTCTGAACCTTATCGAGAAGCCCGAGGCGAACAGCAGGGACACCCGACCAGATATGGCAGCAGTATTCAATGCACGGGCGGATGGTAGATTTATAAATGTGCAGGATAGATTTAGATGGAAAAAACTTCCGGGCCCTACACAGAGAACCGACTTTCATAGCAGCGGATTTAGCAATGGATTCGATATAGTCATTCCATTTGAGGTCCGCTGAAAGTGTGAGACCAAGGAGGCGTAGTTTTTTACTCTCTGGGAGGCAAGCCTGGTCCATGCTAATGGGAGGTAGGTGAGATTGTCGATGATTGTTAATTGAGAGTAGCTTCGTTTTAGAAGCATTAAAATTTACTAGCCATTTCTTACCCCAGTCCAATATGGATTGGAGGTCTTTTTCAATCTCGGCTGCGAGGTTACCTTTGACGCCTACACCAGATTTTTGTTGGAGGCGAGAGTAAACTGTGGTGTCATCGGCGTACAAACCTATTTGGGTTCTTATGGAATCAGGGAGATCATTAATATATATGAGGAAGAGTGTAGGACCTAAGATGGAGCCTTGGGGGACACCTGCGTTTGTATGATAGTTCTGAGAGGCATGTCCATTTAATACCACTTTCATTGTGCGGTTAGAGAGGAATGACTGGATTAATTCAAACAAATGTCCAGTTATACCATAGCTCCGCAGTTTACATAGAAGGCCAGCATGCCAAACTCTGTCGAACGCCTTAGATATATCCAATGCAACGGTTCGGGCTTCGCCATCCCTGTCGAGTGCCTGGTATATGTACTCGGTGATGGTCGTTAGCATATCAGCAGTAGACCTGGTGAAGCGGAAACCATATTGCTTGTCCGAGAGGAGCCTGTGTGCTGTGAGATGCTGTACCACCTCGGCGTTGATAATGGCTTCGAACACTTTGCCAAAGATCGGAAGAAGGCAGATAGGGCGGTAATTTGCAGGGTCAGAGGGTTCTCCAGTGTTTTTAAATATAGGAACTACAGATGAAGATTTCCAACAGGCAGGAAAGCAGGAAGCAGATAGGCAGAGGTTGTAGAGCTTAGAAAGGACAGAGGAGAGTTCAGGGGCACATTTCTTTAAGACTATGGTTGGGATTCCGTCACCACTGCTCGCTTTGTGAGGGTCAAGTTTTAAGATTATCTTAGAGACAAGCGAAGGTGTAATGTGGACATCATTCAATTGTGCCTCGGTTCTAGGTGAGAAGTCGGGAGTAAAAACTCCAGATGAGTCCAGACTCGAATTGTTCGAGAATCTGCGGGCAAAGCATTCAGCCTTATCTGCTGGGGAGGTGAGGACCTCAAATTTGTTGATTAGCGGGGGTATTGTGGACTTGCTCTTGTTAAGTACTCTTTTACAGAGTCGCCAGTAGTCTTTAGCGCCAAATTTAGAGCATGCTATGCGTTGCTTCATTCTGGCAGCAAACAACATCTTAGCTTCGTTAAGTATCCTTTTACACTTATTACGAGCTGAAGTGAAAAGGCGCCTGTTTTGGTCCGACGCGTAGTTACGATAGAGTCGGAAGAAATGATTCCGGTGGGCAATGGCAGCCGAGCAAGCGGGTGAGAACCATGGAGACAAATGAGATTTAAGCTGGAATTTCCTAGCAGGGATGAAGGCATCGATGTCAGCCTTAACCCAGGAGGAGACCTCGGATGCACATTCTTCGATGGGAAGACTAAAGACGTTGTTCCAAGTGATGTCACAGAGGAAGTCTCGGAACGAATCCCAGTCTGCTTTTTGATAGCAGTAGGATATTCTACTTGTCAGGGTTTCATGGGTCGGGCGGGAGTGGAGTGAAATATTGACGGACACTACAGTGTGGTCAGAGTTTCCAAGTGGGCAGAGTTGTCTGGTAGTGCAAGAGTCTGGGATGGAAGTGAAGCAGAGGTCTAGAAGTGAGTCCCTTCCATTAGGGTTGTCGGAGAAACGCGTGGGGAAGTCCACTACTTGCGTAAGGGATTGGGTGATTGAAAAGTTCATGGTGTGGACACCAGCAGGGTCAGTGACAGCGTTCTTCAGCCACCTGGTGTGGTGGGCGTTAAAGTCACCAAACACGAATACATGGGCAGAAGGATGGGAAGAAATGGCTTTGTCAATATTGTCAGAAATGATATCAAGTAACGAACAGTCAGGGGAGGAAGGAGAGCGGTAAAGAAAGAAGAGATAGCTAATCGAGCTGAGAAGTGAGAGGCGGAAACACATGAAAGAATGATCTGGGGATTCAAAAGATGACACCCTAGCTAAGGGAAGGTGTTCGCTGACATAGACACCAAGCCCATGCATATGAACATTGGAGTCCTTCCTGAAGAGGGGAAGGTAACCACGAACGTAGAACTCAGATGAGGGGATAAAAGGGTTAAGATTAGTTTCACATAGGGCTAATATATCAGGTGAGTTATTATGGAGGAAAGAATCTATGCTGGGGAAGTTGGTGCGAATGCCGCGTATGTTAGTGAAAGAGATACAGACAGGTTTGGGCGTTTTCAAATGAGCTGGTTTAGTTTTGTTATTATGTTTGCTTTTTTCCATAGTGATTCAGTTAAGGAGTGGTCTTAGAATAGAATCAGTCGGTCAATCATTTGCAATTTGTGAAGGATGGAGACTGGCGCGGCCTACAACATAATGTGGCCTCGGGGTTGCCCACCGAACGTTCATGCAGGGACGCCCGTCCATGCGCGATATGGCACTACAAGAACCCCGGTATTATTCAACTGTTGATCAGAGCAGCCTCTCAAGACGCTACGCAAGAGTTCGGGCTCCTAACTACCAGTCGGAAGCAGCAACCAGGAAACTGCCAACCCGGTACCCTCAGAATGTAAAGACGTTGCCACCATACTCCGTAACTGCAAAGAGCTTCCAGCTGAACTAACACCAAGACCAGAGAAAGGGGATGAACCAGGAACCCCTTCCTAAACAAGAAACAAGGTGATAACCTCTAAACTCATTCAAAAGAAGGGGGTGGAGTGTGAGACCGGGCGATAGTAGGAACTATCTACTCCAATTATAAAAAAAAAGAAAAAAAAAGAAAAAGAAAGAAAAAAAGAAAGAAAAAAGTCACGGAGGTTTACAAAGTTTTAACTTAGTAAAGTCAAAAATACCCCTTGAAATGCAAAATTATTTACACAAATTAAGTGACGAAAAAAAATCAAAGACGACCAAAAAAACAACAAAAAAAAAAATAATTTCCAAAAAATTTCACAAAAACAGACTGAAAAATGGACTGAATCCCGGTTGACTTACCACAAGCAGCTAACACTGTAAAGTTGATTTAATTCAATTTCTGAAGACAAAAATAGAAATTAAACCGTTTTTTACAGAATATAGTCGAGTTATGTTGCTTGCGTTCGCTGGCCAAAACCGTTACGAATTCAATCTCTCGAAGACAGAAATTTAAATGAATCCAATAAAGCGTATTTGGGATCACCTTGACCACAAACTTCGAGAGCGTGCAACCAGAATCACATTAGTGGCAACCGATAAAGAAACATTACTAAAGGAGAAGCAAAATTTGGATTAGACGATTGTTGAGAACTTGATAAAATCCATAAAAAATCGATTAAAAGCACTGAAAGAAGCAAATGAAGGATCTACTCTATTCTTCTTTGTCATGTGCCGTGTCCCTTCAGGACGTAGACAATCCTGGACTTCCTCTTGGCACTGTCTCTTGTCGCTCTCAATATATTTTCCTCTCGGTATCTATCCCAAACCCTCAGTATATATATATATATATATATTGTGTGTATTTTGGCAGCATTTTTTCATTAATACAGGTTTCATTGAATAATATAGACAAGTTCTGTCTATTTATTTTGGGTAAGATCCGTTTGTATGATCTGATTAGCTTGATAGTGTTGTCATGGAAAGACGACAAGAAATCGCAATAATTGTTGATTTTTTTTTCAGGTCTGAGCTTTCGGCTTACAAAATCCATTATCAAAGGATGAACATTTAATGTACTGTTAACATAGAACATTTAAATTATTATTCACTATACACTCAATTGAACCCACTACCACCATTCCTTCTCGGCCTACAGCCATGTGCGACACAAAAATGGACCTGTCTAATTTACTCTGTATAACTCCACTCTATTAATAATAATTTAAATGTTCTATGCTCACTGAACATTAAATGTTCATCCTTTGTTAATGGCTTATGTAAGCCGAAAGCTCAGACCTGATAAAAAAATCAACAATTATTGCGATTTCTTGTTGTCTTTCCATGACAACACTATCAAGCTAATCAGATCATACGAACGGATCTTACACGCATTAAATAGAAAGAACTTGCCTATATTATTCAATGAAACCTGTATTAATATATATATATATATATATATATATATATATATATATATATATATATATATATATATGTTTACTGATATCACTATTTTACGCTCTCACACCCTGATTGAGCACTCTGGAAGAATGGTAGACTTTGGAAAAACAGTAGCTACTCTGGCATGTACGCATCGCTCATTATTAGATCACTCTGGCTATTGGATGAGTATATTGACAATATATACGCTAAAAAGTGCGCCCATAACCCAGCGGTAGAATCGCCGACTAACTCCAGTTCGGTCGGGTTTCAGTCCTGGGTTAAAAAGCAATCGGAATCTAACCGTACTGATGAGCTGTGATACTGTGAAACAGATCTGTCTGCGGATGACTATATATATATATATATATATATATATATATATATATAGATGTTTACTGATAGATTCCGATTTTAGTTCCACATACTCACGCAGAAAGAAAGAAAAATACTGGATTTTAAAGTTAAATACATATAGGCTAGGGTTAAATAGGGACTTAGGTATTTTGAATCTTTATAAATATTTCAATAGTTAAACATTTTTTTAGATACACTTAAGAAATGTTTTCTTTAAAACACCATTTAAAAGTATTATTCCAGTTAGATTTACGTTTCAAAATATTCAGACTCTGTTGCTTTTTGCATCACGTGACGGACGCTTCCAGCGACTGACATTTCTAGTTTAAATTTTAAAATCATTTGTTTCTGATGAAAGGCCGAGGCCGATCTGAAATATCATATATATATATATATATATATATATATATATATATATATATATATATATATATATATAATAGAAATAAATAAATACTGTAAAAAAATACATTTTTAACTTACAGCTTTTTAGTAGTTTTTCCTATATATATATATATATATATATATATATATATATATATTATTTATTCATAAATTATAACATGGATATGTTACAATATCACTACAAAAGTAGCCATTTTGTTTCGACACTTTTGTGTCTTGTCAAGTGATGTGTTTTTTTTAAAAAACTATTTTTAAAAACAATCACATCACTTGACAAGACACAAAAGTGTCGAAACAAAATGGCTACTTTTGTAGTGATATAGTAACATATCCATGTTATAATTTATGAATAAATAATAATATTAGCTCCACTTTTGTATTGAGCACTTTTTAAAAAAATTGTGTTTCTTTGGACAAGGAATATTATTCCAACAATACTTGTATATATATATATATATATATATATATATATATATATTATCGCTGTGATATATATATATATATATATATATATATATTATCGCTGTGACAAAAATTGTGATTACCACCCATGATGATAATAATAATAATAATAAAAAAATAAAACTGAAAGACAGGCGCGCGCCAACTGGTTTCGCACCTCGCTCAACAGAGCTAAATCGAGGTGAATAAATAATTATTTATGAACAAAACAGGATGTAAAGAGAAAACAGAAAAGAAATTCTGAATGGAGATAAGTTGGAAGTCAAATATATATTCCTTCTGCTTACACAGAGGAGGTTTTAACGATTGAATATAGATGGCCTCCAACACTTTAGCTAACTTTAGTGTGAACGCGTTTTCCATCCTAAGTTCGTCACACTCAAGTTACCACCTTAAAGTGTTGGAGGCCATCTATATTCAACCATTAAAACCTGTTCTGTGTAAAAAGAAGGAAAGTATATTTGGCCTTCAACTCATTTTCATTTAGAAAGTTTTTTCTGTGTTTTGTTCTTAAATATTTATTTATTAACCTCGATTTAGCTCTGCTGAGCGAAGTTCTATACCGGTTGGCCAGCCTGTTTTTCAGTTTTATTTTTCTGAATATTATCATCACGGGTGGTATTAATAATAATAGTTTTTGTCTATTCATAGCATTAATGAAGTTTTGTAACACAAATCATATTCTCATATATATATATATATATATATATATATATATATATATATATATATATATTCCACTTTTTATAGCGTATAGCGTAATAACTCGTTTACAAATGGAAAATATTCAAAAGTTCTACAACATAATTGTATTGAACACTTTTTAATACAAATGTGCACTGGTCTCATCTTATTATAACGAGAAACTAATCAATCAATCAATCACTCAATATATATATATATATATATATATATATATATATATATATATATCCTCTGTCCTTTCTAAGCTCTATAACCTCTGCCTATCCTCCTCCTGCTTTCCTGCCTGTTCGAAGTCTTCTACTGTGGTTCCAATATTTAAGAACACTGGTGAACCCTCAGACCCCGCAAATTACCGCCCTATCAGCCTTCTTCCGATCTTTGGCAAAGTGTTCGAAGCCATTATCAACGCCGAGGTTGTTCAACATCTCACAGCCCACAGGCTACTCTCGGACAAGGAATATGGCTTCCGCTTCACAAGGTCTACTACTGCTGATATGCTAACGACCATCACCGCGTATATATACCAGGCTCTCGACAAGAATGGTGAAGCCCGAACCGTCGCCTTGGACATCTCTAAAGCGTTCGACAGAGTATGGCACGCCGGCCTTCTACGGAAACTGCGAAGCTACGGCATAACTGGACTTTTGTTGGACCTAATCCAGTCATTCCTCTCTAACCGCACTCTGAAGGTGGTATTAAGCGGACATGCCTCTCAGAACTATCCTACAAACGCAGGTATCCCCCAAGGCTCTATCTTAGGTCCTACGCTCTTTCTAATCTACATCAATGATCTCCCCGATGCCATAACATCCCAAGTAGGTATGTACGCCGATGACAGTTTATTCTCGCCTCGATCAAAAATCTGGTGTTGGTGACAAGGCGAACCTCGCAGCCGAGCTTGAAAAGGACCTCCAATCCGTGGTGGATTGGGGTAAGAAATGGCTCGTAAAATTCAATTCTTCCAAAACGAAGCTGCTGTCAATTAACCACTATAGACAACCGCACCTCCCCATTAGCACGGAACAGGCTTGGCTCCCAGAGAGTAAAACACTACGCCTGCTTGGCCTGACACTCTCAGAGGACCTCAAATGGAATGACTACGTCGAATCCATTTCTAAATCCGCTGCTATGAAAGTCGGCTCTCTGTGCAGGGCCCGGAAATTCTTTCCGTCTGAATCTATCCTGCACATATATAAACCTACCGTCCGCCCGTGTATTGAATACTGCTGCCACATCTGGTCGGGTGCCCCTGCTATTCTCCTCGGGCTTCTTGACAAAATACAGCGAAGAATCTGTAATGTGATCGATACCGACTTAGCTGACCGCCTGCAGTCACTCTCTCACCGGCGTGTCGTGGCTTCCCTGTGCCTCTTCTATAAGTATTTTCACGGCTTCTGCTCGGATGAACTTAAATCACTGGTGCCCCTTAGGTGTGAATTTGCACGAGATACTACATTGGCAACTAGGTCCCACTCCTTTTCAGTGAAACCGATGAAATGTAACCGCAATTTCTACTCCAACAACTTCTTTTCTTGCACTTCCCGCCTGTGGAATTCCCTTCCGCATACTTGCTTCCCCGACTGCTACAACCTCCATGAGTTTAAATGCAAGGTCAATAGACACCTCCTAACACACTAACTCGCACCCATTCTCTCCAACGCTCTCCCTACGTACCTCCTAACTCGTCTATCACCAAACCTCTGACATTTTCTATACCCAATCGCTCTATGTAACCCCCTGCGCTTAGTGGCAGTGGACTGCCTTGCTTGGGGTGATATGATTAAATATATATATATATATATATATATACAGTGACACATAAGTATTGGATACATGTTATTTTCTGTTAGAACTCTAGTTTATGTTCGCCATTTTGCCTGATATTTGGTAATGTCTCGTAAAGTTGTTTTAGTTGTATGTGGAAGGAAAATTAAAAGCTCATGTGTGAATCCATTTTTTGTTTATTATCTGTGTCTGACGAGTCGCAAGGTCAGCAGCGGCGGCGAAATACGTATAACCCATGAAATTGTAGAATATCTAAATTTTTTTCGAATATATATATATATATATATTGCAATCCGCAGACAGATCTGTTTCGTCGTATCACAGCTCATCAGTACGGTTAGACTCCGATTGCTTTTTTTTTTACCCATGATTGAAACCCGACCGAAATGGGGTCAGTCGGCGACTCTACCCCTGGGCTATGGGTGTTCGGTGGAAGTAGGCAGACTTTTTAGTATATATATATATATATATATATATATATATATATATATATATATATATATATATATATATATATATATATGTTCTAATAATTCTGTTATATATATATATAAAATTATGTTCTAAATATTCGTTTTTTTTTTGGCGCATATATATATATAATAATAAAAAACGAAACGAATATTTAGAACATAATTACTTTACTTGTAAGTAGAAAGTGGTGCTGAAATATTCTCGTCTTGACCAAGAAAAATCAGGCAGTCACTCAATTAAGTACCATATGTGATACACTTTTGGGACATGACTGACTAGGCAAAAGATTTTCCTGCAGTACGTTGCCATTACTTTCTACGGTAGACTGGTTATCAACCCAGTCTGTCCTTCCATTTAATCTATAGCTGAAGGGGGAAAAGATGAATTAATAATCTTCCTATGTGGATTTGCGCGAAAGTGAATGCAACAAATACAACTGGAATTCGAACTCGTTTCTCCTATTTCTCAACCACAGCACCACAACGCACATTTTTAACCGTATAAACTACAACTACAGCTGATGAAGAATCAGAGGCATGTTGAAATTACCTGTCACAAAAAAAAATAAAAAAAATCAGATAATTCGTTTTAAGCAGCCAGCGGCGCGCTTAAAAGGGATTATAACACCTGTTCTTTTTTGACAGTTAATTTCAATATGCCTCCGATTCTTGAAGCTGTAGTTAAGTTTTATTAATCTTTTCTCGGTAAAGGCGAGAAAATTTCAGCGCCACTTCTTATTTACAAGGAAAAAGATTATGTTCGAAATATTTGTTCTGCAATTGTCTGCAATTTCAGTTTTGCACGTATGATTTATTATATATATATATATATATATATATATATATATATATATATATATATATATGTGTGTGTGTGTGTGTGAGAGAGAGAGAGATTAAATAAATTGCAAACACTATGTTTGCTAATTTTCAATAAAATCCGTTCATAATCTTTCGCGTATTACAATCAAAAGATGTCAGAAATGAGCTGTAAAGTTGACAAATGTTATTTTCATTCATTTTTCAAGGTACCCAATTACTTTCAACCTCTTTGCGAGATCATCTTCAGGGGTGTGAGTTATGGTAACAAATGTAACCGGAAAACTGTGTTGCTAAAAATTAATGTACATTATTTTTGATCGATACTCGTATTTAAGTAGATATTCTCTTTATGATCAAACAGTTTTATATATTTATTTCTACCTGCATGAATATTTACGATAAATTTTTGTTACAATAATGTGTGTCATTCGGCAGGATTCGAACCTGCGATCCCTATCCACATAAGGGGAGGCCATCAAATGATCTAGCGCGTGTTAGAACTCTTGACCAAATTATTTCAAATTGTCTGTTGTTTATAACTAGTTTCGTTAAAGGGAAGCGCTCTCTCAGCACCTTCCTCTATGTAACCCCCTGCGCCATAGTGGCAGTGGAATGCTTTGCTTGGGGTGAAATGATAAAAAAAAGTTTTATAAGCGAATCTTCGTTTTTACTAATGGAATACAAAGGAAATACGTATGAGTTGACACTGTGTACTTGACATGGCAGGTCTTAGCTATGAAAATCTGAATTGGTTGAACAAAGGGATTTAGCTAATCTGAACATTTGCCATGAAAAGAGCCAAGTCCTGACGATCCGGCGAGTGAAACCGCGGTCGACTTTTGGCTTACTTTAAATTTAGTTCGTGTTTTTGCTCTACTTTCGTACTTTCGTACTTTCGTATTGAGCTCTTTTCTGAGAGAGCGATTAGATATAGGAAATGTCAGAAGGAGGGTGATAGACGAGTAAGGAGGCACATAGGAAGAGTGTTTGAGAGAATGGGTGCGAGTTAGTATGTTAGGAGGTGTCTATTGATCTTATATTTAAATTCCTGGGGATTGTAGCTGTCGGGGAAGCAAGTATGTGGAAGGGAATTCCACAGGCAGGAAGTGTGAGAAAAGAAGCTGTTGGAGTAGAAATTGTGGTTACATCTTATCTGTTTCACTTTAAAAGGGTGGGACCTAGTTGCTAATCTAGTATCTCGTGCACCAGTGATCTAAGTTCATCGGAGCAGATGCCGTGAAAGTATTTATAGAAGAGGCACAGGGAAGCCACGTCACGCCGGTGAGAGAGTGACTGCAGCCTGTCTGCCAAATCGGTATCGATCACATTACAGATTCTCCGTTGTATTTTGTCAAGAACCCCGAGGAGAGTAGCAGGTGCACCCGGCCAGAAGAGAATTGTGAGATGATGCTTCTCTGTTCGCTATATTAATCCTTTAAAGCCTAGCGTCAACCTTTGCTACGTGTTCTCATAAAATCCACGTTTTAATTCTGACTTTCACGTTTTTGCAACAACCCAATACAGTCATCCTCGACTGCGAGTGGTTGTTAGACATTGACATTGCATCGGGTGAAAAAAAAGACATCAAAAACATTCTTGCATCTGCCTTTTATTAAAGAAATCAAAGCCAATATCAAAGGTGATAAGTGGTTGAGGCAAGGATAGTTAAATATTTTTTTTTTTTTTTTTTTTTTATAAGCGTTTCACCCCGAGCAAGGCATGTCACTGCCACTACTGTGCAGGGGGCTACGTAGAGAGGAGAAAGGCTGGTTAAATATAGGACATAACAGAGGGTGGGTGATAGGCGGGTGAGGATACCGAGAATGAGGGTTGGGTAGATGAGAGTGTTGTGAGAATAGTTGGGAGTTAGTGTGATAGGAGGTGTCTATTGACCCTACATTTAAACACCTGGAGATTGTAACTGTCGGGAAAGCAGACTTGTGGAAGGGAGTTCCACAGGCGGGAAGCGCGAGAAAAGAAGCTGTTGGAGTAGAATTTACGGTTACATCTTATTTGTTTAACTGTAAAAGGGTGGGACCTAGTTGCTAATCTAGTATCACGTGTAAATTCGTGCTTGGGCGGCACCAGTGATCTAAGCTCATCGGAGCAGAAGCCATGAAAGTACTTGTAGAAGAGGCACAGGGAAGCTACATCACGCCGGTGTGAGAGCGGCTGCAGCCGGTCTGCCAAGTTAGTGTCAACCACGTTACAGATCCTCCTTTGTATTTTGTCAAGAAGCCCAAGGAGAGCAGCAGGGGCACCCGACCAGATATGGCAGCAATATTCAATACACGGGCGGATGGTAGATTTGTATATGTGCAGAATAGTTTCAGGTGGGAAAAATTTCCGAGAACAGACTAACCGAATTCCAAACAGTTTTCTTGTGTTATTCATTCTGTATATGGCCTGGCGTTATCATGAAGGAGACAACATCTTTCCTATTGAGCATAGAGTGCTTTTAGAAGAAACTATTATGGACATGTTGCAGCTACTGAACATATAAATAAGCATTTAGAGTTACGCTACGTAAATTTAAATAAATTTTTCTTCCATAAATCTCTGCTTTTCTGGTCGGTTTTGAAGTTGTAACTACGTCAATTCATAGCTTTTTGCAAAGAACGTTATCTTCAGTGTTTATATATTTCTAAATTTATGACAAACGTACACTACCGGCCATAATTATTAGGACACCCCAGTTTTTTTTAAAGAAATGATGTATTTCATACTATTTTTAGTGGATATCTCTAAATGAAAATAGAATGGTTCTTTTGTTATTATTACTTTGAAAAATTTAACAAGACAATGAAGATGAACTCGTCCGAACCATCCTAAATTTTCTTTATTCTTTCACTGATGAAAATACAATATAGATAATTATTAAATATTTATAAATGCATTTGATGCACGTGTTATTGTGCAGTATTAATAAAATAACCATTCTGTTTTCATTTACAATTAATCACTTGGCAATAAATACTAAAAAATATGAAATACGTAATTTTTAAAACACTGGGGTGGCCTAATAATTATGGCTGGTAGTGTATCCTGTCATCTATGATTAATAGTTAGGATGAAGGACACGTCATTACAATTGGATAAAGGAAATGGTAATCACTTATAAATCAAGTTCATACACAAAGGTGGGCAGATGGTTCATTGGCTGAGTATGAAGGACTGATGCTAGAGTCGTAAAATCTTGCATGCATTATTTCCATTTCTTCTTAATGACTGAATTGTTTTTTCAGGTACGAGAGTAGACTGCAGATTCCAGGGACGGAATATAAAGGGATGTGGCCAGAACTGTGAAATCTTGTATGCATTATTTCCAATTCTTCTTAATGACTGAATTCTTTCTTTTCAGGTACGAGAGTAGGCTGCAGATTCCAGGGACTGAATATAAAGGGATTTGGCCAGAACTGTGAAATCTTGTATGCATTAATTTCAAATATTCTTTTTAAAAACTGCATTATTTATTTCAAAGAGCAAGAGGTTTAAAATTTCAGGGACTGAATATGAATGGATGATGCTAGAAATGTGAAATCTTGCATGCTATAATTTCAATTCTTCTTTTTAATAACTGCATTAATTCTTTCAAGGTACGAGTATAGACTGCGGATTTCAGTGGCTGAATATGAAAGGATGTTGCTAGAAATGAGAAATCTTGCATGCATTACTTTCAAATATTAATTACTAGCAGTATAGCCCGGCGTTGCTCGGGTTTAATGAAAGCTTTAAAACTAATCCATGGTCCTGGAGCTCAGACTCTTTGGACGTTGGCACGAAGGATTAAAAAGCAATAGTTGTTTCCAGTTAAAGTAAAACCGTAGAATGAAAGAAAAATGAATGGATGTAAGTCAAATTTTGATTTCCTGGTATCGATATCAAATAAGTTTTTTTCGTCGTAAACTGAATTTTGAAGGCTAAATAAGTCCTCTGAGTAAATGGTATCATGGCTGAGATTAAGAACTACAATTATACCTACTTAGCGCCAAACCCGAAGCAAAAACTAAAATAAAAGGGATGAAAAAAATACAGCAAACTTTCATCTTCAAAACTTTAAATCCGATGTTTATCGTTATTTAATGTCTTCTTATATCCGTTCCAACCAGGATGTTCGTTGTGGTGCAGCGGATATCGACTCGGAACGGGAGATCAGGGTTCCGAGTTCGAATTCCAGTTGAATTCCTTGCATTCACTTACGAACAAAAAATACTTGGGAAAGTTATTAATCCGTCTCTTCCCTCCCCAGCTATGGGTTAAATAATAGGACAGAGTGTGTTCTATAGTCTTGGCTGGCAACCAGTCTACCACAGAAAGCAATGGCATCCTACTGCGGGATAATCTTCTGCACAGTCAATCATGTCTCTTTCGAGACATGATTGTCCAAAGCGTGTATCACGTATGATACTTAATTGACTGACTGAATATCTTCTTGGTTACTCTTTTTCTATTGATTTTCCTGCTTAATAGGTTTTCTCTTTTTTTTATCTAATTTTTTCCCACCCAGCAACCACTTCCGTATTGGTGGCTTTACTGCTTTGCTTGGGGCGAAATGGAGAAAAATGATTTACTTATTAATAACATTGTTTCTTTCTAGGTAAAATATCAAGGGGGTCTCTGTTAAAAAATCAGTTTCATTTGGTTACGTTCCATGAGAGAATCTTTGTCAACCTTTGAACTTTCCAGCAGGCACTTGCATAAAAAGTTATTTGTTTAATAATTTACACCAGTATCTCTTTTGTAACGCCATTAGATTGCAAATTATTTTTATTGATAGAATTGATGAAAAATAAAAAATAATTTTTTCGAATATATAACAAAAATTTAAAGAAAAATTAAATTAATTTTTTTTGTACGAAAAAGAAAACGCTTCGGAAATGTTTATTCCAAGACACTCAGAGTTACCCAAGGAAAAATAACTCCAATATAACGATATGGGAAAATGCCTTTAATATATTTTTCATAACAAAATACTAAAATGGATACTAGAAAGGAAACTATTCAGACATTTAAATTTATCTGACCAAAAAAAAAAGAAAAAAAAAAAGAAAAAAAAAGAAGTCTTTTATTATCTAAACTTATTTATAAATGGAACTTTGTCTGTGTGTGTGTGTGTGTGTGTGTGTCCTTTACCTACTGTTACTTACAGACACCGAAACGGCTGAACCGATTTTCTTGAAATTTTACACAGTTGTACTATAAGCGTCTGCGAGTGTTCTTAGCTAGGTTTTGTGTCGACGTAGCCCCTATAAATATCGACAATCGATAATCGAAAAAATCGGTTATAGAAGAAGTGGTCAGATTTTAATCAGGTTTGATACACACATAGACAAAGACATAAGAATCAATATTCAGAAGTTTCAAGGTTACAGTTCCTACAATAGTGCAGAAAATCGATAATATAAAAAAGGCAAGTTGTTTGTGTGTGTGGCTGTTTATCTGCCTGTATGTCTGTATTTTTTCAGCCCTTTTATTTTAGTTTTTGCTTCGGGTTTGGCTCTAAGTAGGTATAATTGTAGTTCTTAATCTCAGCCATGATACCATTTACTCAGAGGACTTATTTAGCCTTCAAAATTCAGTTTACGACGAAAAAAAACTTATTTGATATCGACACCAGGAAAATCAAAATTTGACTTACATCCATTCATTTTTCTTTCATTCTACGGTTTCGCTTTAACTGGAAACAACTATTGCTTTTTAGTCTTTCGTGCCAACGTCCAAAGAGTCTGAGCTCCAGGACCATGGATTAGGTTTAAAGCTTTCATTACACCCAAGCAACGTCGGGCTATACTGCTAATCCAAAACAAAAGTAAAAATATCCTCGCTAAGCTTTTGGATGCACAATATTATCATTATTAATATCATTATAAAAAGGTTGCTCAGAACCCAACCCAATGCAATCATATCATATTATCTAACTTTCAGGAAATTCTGTTGCCATGGGAATATATTGTACACTTTCATGGAGTTAGATGAAAACTAGATCTTTGCGTAGATATTTTTAAATCGTTCAATATACGTGTTACACAGTACATAAAAATATATACAGGGAGTGATCAAAAGTCGTTAGTGATATGATTCGTGGAAATGAATTGAAACTTCCTAAGTTCTTTCGCACTTTCCCTGATCACATATACGTCGTCTCTTGGCATTGTTTTTCTCTTAGATAGATAGATAGATAGATAGATAGATAGATAGATAGATAGATAATTGAAACAAAACGAATGTTTTCCAAGGATCTTTTACACTTTCCCTGATCACGTATACGTCGTCTCTTGGCATTGTTTTTCTCTTCCTATCGCATTTTCCTGTACTTTTTGGAATGAGACAGACAGACAGACAGGCAGACAGACAGATAGATAGATAGATAGATAGATAGATAGATAGATAGATAGATAGATAGATAGATAATTGAAACAAAAAGAATGTTTTCCAAGGATCTTTCGCACTTTCCCTGATCACGTATACGTCGTCTCTTGGTATTGTTTATCTTTGCCAACAGCATTTCCTTTACGTTTTAGCCTGATGAAATAGTTTGCTTGTTGCCTTGATGACACGACTGACAGTTGAAAGGCTGACATCAACAATATTCGCGATCTTTCTCTGAGACTTGCCAGTGTGTTCGTGCAATGTTATAATTTTCATACGCTTGGAGTGACGCCCATTGCAGACAATGGTTGTAGGACAACTAATTAACAGTTGAGGTAATTGTGTTTGGGCGTAATAAAAATCTGATACAGTGAAGGACGATGCAATATTTTTCTAGGCCAAACAAATTTCATCATACACCCCGAAAATAGATTCATATTACTTCACACCACTGCAAATTACCTATTCTGAGGAAAAAATAGAAATCGATTACACCCTGTCACTCCATTGGGTCTAAAGCTTACCGTATGGTGACAGAAAGGAAACTAAATCAGCTGTTTCAATTGATTTGCCCAAGGGTAGGTGTAGGCATTTACTCGAGCTCTCCCCACAAAAGGCGGGATGTGACACAAGGTCAGTTTTTAAAGAGGGACATTCCGAGGGCGTATACTTGGGCAAAGAATCCACGTAAACCCTTTATAAGCTGGATTGGGTCTTGACAACTTATCATTACTTTATTCCAACTTTCAATCATATAAATACAAAATGAATAGGTTTCAGCCTGACACGTTTGCCAAAATTACCAAAATTTGACCCGATGGCAAACGATAGAACTTCATTTGGAAATATCCTCGTAGTTGGACCAAGGATGTTACCGTCCACTCTCGTATTTAATAAATCGGGAAAAGCTTATTATTTAATGACAACAGAATAACCGAATCCCTCAATATTTGTGCAGTATATTTACAAAACGCTTCGAGTGGGGTGGGTTGAATAGTTCTCGGCCTAACTCGCTTGACAAAATCTGGACGGGATTTCTTTTTGTACCCGTCCTGTTTTGATACAGGATTTCGTATTTAATAAATGTGGGAGTTTAGTTTGTTACTTAGTGGTGATGGAAACGGATTCCCAAGTTATGTCCAGTATATAAAAACTAGGTTAGTCAGTTAAGTGCCATACGTGATACACGCTTGGGCGATCATGTCTCGAAAGAGACATGACTGACTGGGCAGAAGATTATCCCGCAGTAGGTTGCCATTGCTTTCTGCGGTAGACTGGTTGCTGACCAAGGCTATAGAACCCAATCTGTCCTGTTATTTAAACCATAACTGGAAGGAAGAGACGGATTAATACCTTTCCCAAGGGTATTTGCGCGTAAGTGAATGTAATGAATTCGGCTGGAATTCGAACTCGGCTCCCCGATTTCTCGTTCCGAGCCGATATCCAATGCACCACAAAAAATTGACATTTCGTCCCCCCGTACCATCAGCATCCTTAAGCAATTGAAGCGTATCTTGTAAGTAACTTAAAATGCCTCGTGCAGTCTTGCAGTTTGTAATTTTCTAAAATTTAATTTCTTTTTTTTTCTTTTGATGTTCTCACTTCTTTTTTTTTCTCCATTGTTATTAATTATTCCCAAGGGTATTTGCGCGTAAATTGAATTCGTTGCATTCACTTACGCGCAAATACCTTGGGAAAGGTATTACTCCGTTTCGTCCCCTCTAACTATGAGTTAAATAGCAGAACAGATTTGGTTCTATAGCCTCGGTTGGCAACTTTTCTACCGCAAAAAGCAATGGCAACTTATTCGTTGAATTCGTTGCATTCACTTACGCGGAAATACCCTTGGTAAAGGTATTACTTCGTTTCTTCTCCCTCTAGCTATAGGTTAAATAGGAGAACAGATTGGGTTCTATAGCTTTGGTTGGCAACTTGTCTACCGGAGAAAGCAATTGCAACTTATTCGTTGAATTCGTTGCATTCACTTACGCGTAAATACACTTGGGAAAGGTATTACTCCGTTTCTTCTCCCTATAGCTATGGGTTAAATAGGAGAACAGATTGGGTTCTATAGCTGCGGTTGGCAACTTGTCTACCACAGAAAGCAATTAAATTATTCGTTGAATTCGTTGCATTCACTTACGCGCAAATACCCTTGGTAAAAGTATGGATTTATCTCTTCTCCCTCCAGCTTTGGGCGGAATAGCAGAATAGATTGGGTTCTATAGCCTTAGTTAGAAACAAGCCTACGGCAGAAATAAATGGCCACCTACTGCAGGAAAATCTTCTTCCTATTCTCGAAAGAGACACGATAACCCAGTCTTACTTCGTCTTTGTCGTTATTGACTTTAATGCTTAACATGACACCTAGCTGAACATTCTAAAGGTCAGTCAGTTAAGTGCCATACGTGAAACACGCTTGGGCGATCATGTCTCGAAAGAGACATGAATGACTGGGCAGAAGATTTCTGAGGTAGACTGGTTGCCAGCCAAGTCTATAAAACCCAATCTGTCCTGTTATTTAACCCATAACTGGAGGGAAGGGACGGATTAATACCTTTCCCAAGGGTATTTGCACGTAAGTGAATGCAATGAATTCGGCTGGAATTCGAACTCGGCTCCCCGATTTCTCGTTCCGAGTCGATATCCACTGCACCACAACACACATCCCATTCTAAAGTTACTGATATTAAATGTTTTCATTGCCAAATCCCTTACTGGTTTCTCTAGGCAAACCGAGCAACAAGTTTCTTTTCTTGATTCATTTCTAGCCTCCTTTCCTGGTTCTTATCGAACTTCGCAATATTGCCCTCTTGGTAACTCTGATCACTCTGTCAGTCCTTCCAAGTAGGGGTCAATATGTCCAGCAACATAACATCAAGTAATTTTCGGAAAAAGATCAAATGGCCTGCAGCAACAGATATAAACTCTTGGCAAGCTTTTGATTTGGACGTCAGCGAGATCCTGACATTGATTTTGAAAGGCTCCGTTGATAAACGACTAGAAATTATGAGCAAAATAAACGTGAGCTTTGGAGCAGAACGATTTGGAAACAGCGAAGAAAAAAAAGTGGTGAATAGCGAATCGAAGAGAAAGCACAGAGCAGAATTAAAATCACTAAAGAAACAATATAAGAATGCAAAGCCCCAAGAAAAAGAAGCCTTAAGAGAACTAAGAGACTCGATCCGATCGGATTTAAAAGCATTAAGAAGAGCCGAATGGCACCGCCGGAGGAGGAGAGAAAGAGCTCGGAAAAGAGCAGCCTTCATATCCAATCCTTTCGGATTAACCAAACAATTACTGGGTGAAACCCGCAGTGGAACGCTACAAAGTAGCACAGAGGAAATAAATGCTTTTCTCAAAGACTCCTTAAGCGACCCCTACCAGCAGCAACAACTTGGCGAAAACCATCTACTTCTTACACCAGATCCTCCTTAAATTGATCTCGACATAAGACTACCTAGCTTGGTTGAATTGCAATTAGTGCTTAAAAAAGCTCGGTCAAGCTCCGCTCCAGGCCTGAATGGAGTACCGTACTTAGTGTACAAAAGATGCCCAAAATTACAATGTATCCTATGGAAGTTACTGAAGGTCATTTGGAAGAGAGGGAAGATTGCAGACCAGTGGAAGTATTCCGAGAGGATATGGATCCCCAAAGAGGAAAACGCCAAGAAAATCAACCAATTCAGATGTATTTCGCTGCTGAATGTTGAAGGAAAAATTTTCTTCAGCTTATTAAATAGTAGGCTGTCAAAATATCTAATAATAAATAACTACATTGACACCTCTGTTCAAAAAGGAGGAGTCCCAGGTATGCCAGGATGCATGGAACATAGAGGGGTCATTACCCAACTACTAAAAGATGTCAAGAAAAATAAGGGAGATATTGCAGTCCTCTGGTTAGATCTTAAGAATGCTTATGGGTCAATTCCCCATCGTCTGGTAGAAACTCTAATCCGGTACCATATACCCACTGCTTTCACCAAGCTCATTTTAAACTACTATAAGGATTTTAGAATGAGGGCAGTAACAAAGACCTCAACTTCAGCGTGGCACAATCTTGAAAGAGGGATAATAACAGACTGCACCATTTCAGCGACTCTCTTCGCATTATCAATGAATATGCTGATAAAAGCGACTGAAGTGGAATGTCAAAGACCAGTCTCCAGATCCGGTGTAAGGCAACCACCGATTCGCGCGTATATGGATGACATGACCACAACCAGCACGTCCGCCATTGGAGCAAGGTGGTTGCTGAAGGGCATCGAAAAACTCATCAACTGGGCGAGAATGAGTTTTAACGCTTCCAAATCACGTTCCCTAGTAATGAAGAAAGGTAAGCTTTCGAAAAACGAAAGATTTAAGCTCTTTGGAGATGACATACCTACAATACATCAAAAGCCAGTAAAGAGCTTGGGGAAGCAGTTCGATGAAACTCTAAAAGATTCAAGATCCGTAATATTATCAAAGGAGAATCTAGAAGGGTGGTTAATCAGGGTTGATAAGTCTGGCTTACCTGGCAGATATAAAGCTTGGATTTATCAACACGTCATGCTGCCAAAAATAATCTGGCCTGTAACTATCTACGATTTCACTTCCTCCACGGTAGAACTAATGGAACGAAGCATAACATCACGACTACGTAGGTGGTTAGGTTTGCCAAGATCTCTATGTAGAGCAGCGTTATGCGGGAAAACAAACGCACTGAAACTCCCGTTTAAAAGCCTACACGAAGAATTTAAAGTAGCTAAAGTGAGAGCCACAATCCAGTACGAGTGCTCGAAAGATCCCAAAGTAGCCGGTGCGGGAATATCAGTATATACAGGTAGAAAATGGAACGCCTCGAAAGAACTGAATACAGCAAAAGAAAGAATCCGAGAAAAGGCAATACTAGGGACCATAGCTACTGGACGCGCGGGCCTCGGGTTTTTTCCCCCAGAAAAATATGACAAACTGCAAGGAAAAAAGAAAAGTCATCTTTTGCAGGAAGAAATCAGAAACGGCGAAGAAGAGAAACGAATAGCAATCCAAGTCGGAATGAGACAGCAGGGGGCATGGACCAAATGAAACTCTATGTTGAAACGCCAAATCAAATGGTCCGAAATATGGCACGGTGACTCCAGATTAAAATTTCTGATTCGGGCAGTATACGACACCCTGTCAAGCCCCACATGCTTACAATTATGGTATAAAACTCAGTCGCCAAATTGTCATCTTTGTGGGCGCAAAGGTACCTTAAAACATATCCTGAGTAGCTGTAAATCTACACTAGCTGATGGGCGTTACAGGTGGCGCCATGACGAAATTCTAAAAGAGATCGTGAAAATAGTTAAAAATCCTATCAAAGAGAATGTTTACAACCCAGACACAAGGCAGATAAAATTTATTAAAGCTGGCGCGAAAATCCCACTAAATAGAAAGGTAAATCCAAACCTGCTATCTCTTGCAACAGACTGGGAACTAAGGGCCGATATCGGCTCAAGATTGATATTCCCAGAGCAAATTGCCATCACAAAACTTCGCCCAGATATAGTTTTCTTTTCACATATTTTGAAGAAGATAGTCTTGTGGGAACTGACGGTCTCCTGGGAAGAAAACGCAGAAGAAGCTCATGAAAGGAAGAAGTTAAAATATGACGAACTGCTGGAGAGTTGCAGGGTTAAAGGCTGGAGGGCTAGCTGCACTCCTATAGAAGTGGGGACTAGAGGATTTGCAGCAAGGTCCTTATGCAAAGCCTTAACAGATATTGGGATAGTGGGAGTAAAAAAAAGAAATCACTCAAGTCCATAATCGAAACAGCGGAAAGAACAGCTAATTGGTTATGGATCAAAAGAGAGAGTGCCTGGATTCCAAAACAAATTGTTAGCTAAAATTCCCCGAAATTCTGCGTTTAAATTAATGTTTCGGACGAGCTCATGTGCGGTTCGCCTCTAAATGGAAAGTGGCTCTGATGGTCGCCAATCAGAAGCATTTGCAATGTTTCATATCGGGCTAAACGTAATTTTTCCAGTGTCTGAAAGCGCTTATCGAGGGTGGACCAGAAACTGATCATCTCTGGTCGGGTCAGCGCGGTGAGGGGGGTATGATGTTGAAAGACCCGAAACCCCCTAGTGATCCTCGCGATGACATCACTGACGACACCCTCTAGCGCCCCCATTACGGTGCGTATGTTTGAAAATTCCATTCAAACTCCTATCCTTTAGACGTCTTTTTGTTAACTCACTTCGTGATTTTTATCGTGCTGCGCAAGAACTGAAATCTTGACCCTCCGAATTAAAAATTGCACCACTGAGGTTTCTTCTTGGGTTAAATCCATCAAGGACTATTTCATCCCTTCCCGGAAAAACAGGAGAAACCTCAATCTTCTCCATGGTACACACTAGCATGTCTGGCCGTTGTAGTATGCAGAAACCACTATTTTAGGTAATACCAGTGTGACAGACCTCATTCTAACAGGTGCCTTTTCACTGCTGCTCACAATAAATTTAAGTGAGTCTTCGAAAGAGCAAAGTCTCTGTTTGCAGATAGAATGAAGCACCGCTTAGTCTCTAAAAACTTTGGCTTTCAAGATTACTAGCTACTCCCTAATAGGACATTAAATGAGCGCAAAGCCTCTATTCCCCCACTTTTCAATCAATTTGAGGTGTTAAAATCCTCAGCCGATAAAGCTCAATGCTTTGCCCATAATTTCTTCTCAGACTCTACTCTTGACTCAACTGAAGTATCCCTGCCTCACTTCCCACTTAGAACTGAGTCTTTGTTGAGTGATATGCATATAACCCAGATCCCTACATGGCATGTGGACCTGGTGGTATTTATGTAAGAGTAATTAAGAAGTGTATTCCCAAACTGGCTCCTGTTCTTTCTGAACTGCATAATAAATGCCTCACTGCCTTCTGCTTTCCTGCCCGCTGGAAGTTATCTGTTGTTCCAGTTTTTAAGAATGTGATCCATCTGACTCTTCCAACAATTGAGCCATAAGCCTCCTACCTCTTTTTGAAAAAATCCTAGAGGCCCTAATCAATGCTGAATTGGTTCATCATCTCTCATCAAAGAGCTTTTTTTCGACAAGCAATATAGCTTTCATTTTTTTTCAGGTCAACTACTGTGTACTGATGATAACTGCAGAAAGAGCCTATCATGCTTTAGATATAACCGGTAAAGCCCAGCATTGGACATCTTGAAGGCCTTTGACAGGGCCTGGCATCCAAGTCTTCCTTCTAAGCAGAATACATTTTTCAGCTGATCCAATCTTTCCTATCAAATCATGAAATTAAATTTATCCCGAATGGGATCTCATCCGCATTGTTTCACACTAATGCGGGTGTCCCCAGGGCTCCATCCTTGGTCCTACACTGTTTTTAATTTTCATTGCCAACCTTCCTGATGACATCAGCTCTCAACCTGTTATCTATGCTGACTACACAACCATTTACCTTCTAAGGCTGACCAGTCTGACAAGATTACAATGGCAGCCGATGTCCAGAATTCCCTCAAGACTCTTGTTAACCGGGGCAAAAGATGGCTTGTCACTTTTAACGTTCCCAAAATTTACTTCTCTTCATTAATCATCTTAGACCTTCCTCTGCCTTCTGTCAGCATGACTGATACTAACCCCCAGAAAAGCTGATCAAAACATCAGATTTTGCTTTGGAATTCCTTTTTGGCCAGTCTAAGAATTTTTCAGTAGATCTTACGAAGGGAAAATTTATTTGCACTTTTATTAAAAACATTTTTAGTGAATGTCTGCATTACCCTGTATAATGTAGATATAAAAAATTATGGTTATTGTCCATGTTTCTGCCATCATCTCTAACTTAGATCCCTACAAAGCATGTAGACCTGAAAGTAAGAGTAATTAAGAGGTGTGTTCCCAAACTGGCTCCTGTTCTTTCTGAAATGCCTCACTGCCTTCTGCTTTCCTGCCTGCTGGAAGTTATCATCTGTTGTCCCTGTTTTTAAGAACTTTAGAGACCCTTCCAAGCATTGGTCTATTAGACTTATATCACGTTCTGGCTGGCTAACTCCGAGAGGCCCTAAACAATGTTAAATTGGTTGTTCATCTCTCATCACAAGGCCTTTTCTCAGAAAAGGCTCTTGTTTCTCTAGGACAACTGTTGATGTACTAACAATAATTACAGAACGAGTCTATCATGCTCTAGATAAAAACAGTAAAGAATTCGATATCTTTAAAGCATTTAACAGGGGCTGGCATACAGGTCTTCTCCTCAAGCTGAAAAGTAACGGTGTCGCCTGGCACATTTTCGAACTGATCCAGTTTTTACTATCAAATCGTGAAATGAAAGTTATCCTGAAAGGCCACTCATCTAGATTAATACTAACGCGGGTGTCCGCCATAGCTGTATCAATGGACACCTTGAAAGACTTTGATAAGGTATACATTTCGTCTGTAAAAGCTTAAAATGTACGTTGTCTCCTGGTACATATTTGAATAAATTCAGTATTTCCTATCAAATCGTGTAATGAAAGTTATCCTGAACGACTACCCCTCTAGATACTTTCGTACTAACACGGTTGTCCCCCATCACTGCATCATTGACATCTTGATAGCCTTTAACAGGGTCTGGCATACAAGAATTCTCTACAAGCCGAAAAGTTACATTTTCTTCAGGCATATTTTTGAACTGATCCAATCTTTCCTATTAAATTAAGTTATCTTGAACGGCCACACCTCCATATCTTTTCAAACTGACTTTGGTGTTCCCCAAGGCTAGTTTACTGGTCATTTTGAAAGCTTTTAACAGAAACTGGCATACAGGTCTTCTCCAAAAGCTGAAATGTACGGTATCTCTGGGAGCATTTTTGAAATGATCCAGTATTTTTCATCAAATCGCGAAATGAAAGTTATCCTGAACGACTACCCCTCTAGATACTTTCGTACTAACACAGATGTCCCCCATCACTGCATCATTGACATCTTGAAAACCTTTAACAGAAACAGGTATACACGTCTTCTCCACAAGGTGAAATGTACTGTGTCTCCAGGAACATTTTTGAAATGATCCAGTCTTTTCCAACAAATTGTGAAATCAATGTCTTCCTGAACGGCCACTCGTCAAGATCATTTCATAGTAACGTGGCTGTCCACCGTGGCTGAATCATTTTATATTTTGAAAGCCTTTGTCAAAGAATCGCAGATATGTTTTCTCCACGTATTGAAAAGTCACGGTGTCTCCGGGAACATATTTGAACTGCTCCAGCTTTTTCTATCAAACAGTGAAATAAAAATTATCCTGAATGGTCACGCGTCTATATCATTCTGTACTAAAGTGGACGTTCCCCATGGCTGTATCAATGGACATCTTGAAAGTCTTTAACAGGGCTTGGCATACAGATCTTCACCACAAGCTGAAAAGGTATGGTGTCTCCTGGAACATATTTAAACTGATCGAATCTTTCCTATCACATTGTTAGATAAAAATTATTCTGAATGACCGCAAGTCTAAACAATTTTATACTAACGACGGTGTCCCCCATGGCTATATCACTGGACATCTTGATAGCTTTTAACAGGGTCTGGCATACAAGAATTCTCCACAAGCCGAAAAGTTACATATTCTCCGGGCATATTTTTGAACTGATCCAGTCTTTCCTATTAAATCGTGAAATGATAGTTATCCTGAACGGCCACACGTCCATATCTTTTCAAACTAACTTCGGTGTCCTCCAAGGCTGGTTTACTAGTCATTTTGAAAGCTTTTAACAGAAACTGACATACAGGTCTTCTCCAAAAGCTGAAATGTACGGCATCTCTGGGAACAGTTTTGAAATGATCCAGTATTTTCCATCAAATGATGAAATGTATATCATCCTGAACGGCCACTCGTCAAGATCATTTTATAGTAACGTGGTTGTCTCTCGCCTTGGCTGTATCCTTTTATATTTTAAATCCTTTGTTAAAGAATGGTATAAAAGTTTTCACCACAAATTGAAAATTCATGGGCTGTCCGGCCACTTTTTAACTGATCCAGTCTCTCCTATTAAGCGTGAAATAAAAGTTGTCCTGAACGTCAACACAGTCATTTTATTCAGCTTACAGATCATAATGATCGTCATGGTGACTGAATCTCTATTCGCCTCATTATATATTTCTACTGACCTTTTTTCCAAGCAATAAGGACGTTGAATAGTTCCTCTGACCACCAATAATGCATTTGCCACAAATTGTTTAGGGAGTCGTTGAAATGACTAATTGACTTACACAAAACCAGGATGCATTGTTTTATAAAATAAAGCAACATCCAATAAATTGGGATAATTTCTTTAAATAATTTTTTTTTAAGATTGAGTGGGATATCAGTATTTAGATATTGGATGCGATATGTATTATTATCTAGTATTTAGCTAATATGACGTTCGAAGATTTTTCTAATTTAAACTAATCTAAGGTCCGAGAGCCATTCAAGGTTGAGGATTACTGAATGAGACGGTTTTAAGTTTGTAAAGTTATGAAGGGGTACAAATGAAAAAGATATGTAGAATAGATAACGTAGACTTGAATACTTCCCGATTATAGTGGTCGGAGCAGCAGCCTCTCGGGAGTTCGTGGAGGTGGGAACTCGTATAACTAAGGAACGTACTTTGTCGAAACATTTCCTATGAAAATAGCTCTAGAAGTTTAAGAGTCTAGCAGTGTTTCGTCTGTGAGATCTGTCAAGAATGGATAGAGAGGACTGGGTCGCACCAGTTCTGATATAGCAGCAATGTTACATGTTTGATTTGATCTGACTCTTGTAAAAAGGGAACATGGCGGCTTCTTTAAGAGAATGAGGGCAACGGCTGTGACCGCCTTTTCAGAAATTGGAATTTTACCACCTCCCAAAAATTGGGCAGCATTTTAACTAGAGGCGAACTAATTCTTAATTCAAAATGGAGTTCTTTATGATTATGACGCGTTTGGTAAGTCACTATTGTGCTACTCAACAAATATTAGACGTCATTTCAACGACTCCCTAAACAATTTGTGGCAAATGCATTATTAGGTGGTCAGAGGAACTATTCAACGTCCTTATTGCTTGGAAAAAAGGTCAGTAGAAATATATAATGAGGCGAATAGAGATTCAGTCACCATGACGATCATTATGATCTGTAAGCTGAATAAAATGACTGTGTTGACGTTGAGAGAGAGAGAGAGAGAGAGAGAGAGAGAGAGAGAGAGAGAGAGAGAGAGAGAGAGGTAGATAAAAAGAAGGGGAGGGATAGAAAGAGAGTTAGAGAAAGAGAGGGAATGGAGAAAGAGAAATGGAGAAAGAAGAGGAAGAAAGAAAATGCGAGAGAGTGGGGAAGACAGAGAAGAGAGAAAGAGAGAAGGGAAGAGAAGGGGGAGAGAGAGAGAGGGAAGGAGGGAGGGAGAAGAGAGAGAGAAGGGGAGAGAGATGAAGAGTGGGTGAGAGAAAAAGAAGAGGAGAGAAAGAAAGAAAGAAAGAAAAAGAAAGTTAGAGAGTGGGAGAGAGAGAGCGAGAGTGGGAGGAAGACATTTAGAGAAAGAGGGAGGGAGAAATAGCTAGAAAGTGATGGAGGGAAAATAGAGAGAGAGGGAGTTAGAGAGGGATAGAGAGAGAATAAGAAAGAGAGAGGGAGGGAGGGTAAAAGGGGGTTAGTGAGCGAGAGATGGAGAGAGTGGGAGGGGGTGAGGAAACGAAGAAGAAAATAAAAAATGCGGGAGTAAAGAAGACAGAAAAAAATGGTGGAATATTTTTGTGATCAACACAGCCGCCGTACATTCTGCACTGTATCAACCGCAATGTCACGCGAAAGGAGAGAAAAGACAGCGCTTAGCTCTACAGAGGATAGACAGTTATGGAGAGTCATGATTGTCCAGGTCCCGAACGGACACGGCATATAAAAAAGTTTTACACAGAAGGATTGCGTATATATCGATTTTTCGGTATATTTTTATAGAATAAAACTAGCTAAAAATAAATGGTTTATGTAATACTAGCATCACAGCCCGGTGTTGCCCGTGCAACTCAAAACATTTTAGTAGTAGGAGAAGATGCCAATGAGAGGAGTAGATGGAAATCATTTATTGAAAGTTGGAAAGGAAATTTAATTTTAGAGGAAAAAGTTACATTAATGCCACACGAACTACAGACAGTTGATTTCCTGCATTAAATATTTACCGAACAAAAATCATTATTATTATTTTAATTTTATTTTCTGAAGTATGAAATATTAAAACTGAAAAAGAAAAGACTTAAATAATTAAATTAACCATTGGTACATTTTGTTTTACATATTTTGTTTAAAAAAGAAACACTTTTTAAAAAAAATATTTCTTTTGTTTCAAAATTACGGGGGAAAAATATTCACATTTTTTTGTTGACCAAATAAATTTTTAAAACGTCGGAATAAAAATTAAATATAAAGGCTTATTTTTTTTTAATAAAAAATATTTTAGTCGCGTTTGACACGTGTGATTTGATTTCAGTGACGTAATTTAGAAACCATCTTAGATCTTAGATGTTTAACGGAGCAAAACAATCGGTTCCATTGGCCCAAAAGTGCGAAAGGGAAAATTGTTGAACTTAGATTCAAAAAGTTTGTGTCGACCTGGCTTCCCTGTAGTATGTGTCCCTAGAAAGTTTGAATGGCGTAGCTTAAAAAATGTAGGCGTGCATCGGGAACAGTCACACACAGACTAACAGATTGCCTTGTATATATATATATATATATATATATATATATATATATATATATATAAGGTTTGTAAGAAAAAAAAGAACTATTTTTTAGATTCGTGAAAAGAGAATTCGTCAGGAAAAAAAATCTGTACGAAGATATATTACGCTTCTAACTTGCAACTGTAGCACTTGTTAATGAGGCGTTTGATATAATACTAGGAATAACTTCTGTTTTTATTCAGTATTCGGCAAGTGTGTCACTAGATATCTAAAAAGGCATAGCGCGTCCATATTGTTCGAAAAAAGCCATTATATTCTGAGATGTCTTTTTTTCTCTTAAACACGAATAGGTGGCCACTGAAATATCTGACGTAATAAGTGGAAAAAAATGAGGAAATGTTAAAGAGTATAAAATCTATCGATTAAAAAATAATCTTTGATATTTGACAATGATGCCAGAAATGTGAAAATAGTACGCCATATTTGCACTAAAATTAACCAATACAAGAGGCATTAAATCATATCAAGATTGACAATAGAGTTAATTAATGGATCCTGTTGACTGTCACAGCATATGATTTAGTCAGTTAAGTGCAATACGTGATAAACGCTTGGGTCACGAAAGAGACATGACTGACTGGGCAGAAGATTATTCCACAGTAGGTTGCCATTCTTTCTACGGTAGACTGGTTGCCAGCCAAGGCTATAGAACCCAATCTGTCCTGTTATTTATAACTGGAGGGAAGAGAAGGATTAAATCTTTTCCCAAGAGTATTTGTGCGTAAGTGAATGCAGGGAATTTAACTGGAATTCGAACTCGGCTCCCCGATTTCCCGTTCCGAGCTGATATCGACTGCATCACAACGCACATATGATTAGACAACGAAAACATTTATAACAGAAGACAAGGTTGACAATGGAAGTAGATAACTGGGGTATAATTGGATAATGACAATATTGAAATTAACCATGTTTCTCGAAGCATGAAAATTATTTGAAACAAAAATGCATTAAAAATCTCAAGATAGATAAACCAGATGACACGTGCGTTTGTTTATATTTAAATTTAATTATAACAATTGACTGTAGAGGGGTATACGCTATTGAATCCATTCTTGTATCAAGGCATCTTTTTGTGACAGTGGCTTGCAGTGAAATTATTTTATGATATTTTATCTATCTATCTATCTATCTATCTATCTATCTATCTATCTATCTATCTATCTAATTCTTTTAATCTATCTATCTATCTATCTATCTATCTATCTATCTATCTATCTTCTTCTTCTTCTTTATTCAGTGTCACTTCAGGACGTGGACGATCTTTGGTCTCTACAACTTCCTGTCCTTCTGGCTCCCTCTTTTCTTATTGACTTCAGTATGTCCGTTGTGTCAATTTTTTTCAGGACTTCCGTCAGTTAAGTGCTATACGTAATAGAAACTTGGGCAATCATGTCTCCAAAGAGACATGACTGACTGGACAGACAAATTTCCAGCAGTAGGTTACCATTACTTTCTGCGGTAGATTGGTTACCAACCAAAGCTAAAAGAACCCAAACTGTCTTGTTATTTAACCCATAGCTGGGGAGGAAAGAGATGGATTAATACCTTTCCCAAGGGTACTTGCGCGGAAGTGACTGCAATGAATTCAACTGGAATTCGAACTCGGCTCCTTGATTTCTTGTTCTCGCCGATATCTACCGGACCACAACACATATCCACCCTAAAACTTCAGATGCATCTTTCTTCCATTTCTCTTAAAACATCTTTCATTAAACGCTCTATTCACGGCATTCTCAGCATCCTTCTGCAATACCTTTATTTCCACATCTCCACTCAGTCATGTGACAGACATCATATATTAAGACTTTGCCATCAAATTCTGGTAACGTTGCTATCTCCCACGGAGAAGGGAACAGAACACTACCCCAATATCTTTCCGAAGCCATGGAAATTTGCAGATATGTGCGTGGAGAGCCATGATCATCTATCCTCTCTGAAGTTATTTAGACATGTAAAAAAAAAAAAGGAAAAGTCTCAGAAGGACTCACTTAGAAATAATGAATTGAGTTTGTATCTGTTACTACTTGTTAACAATTGTGGTCCCAAGACGTTTAGTAAGCTAAGTGCCATATGTAATACACGCTTGTTCAATCAATCATTTATCCATGACTGACTAGGCAGAAACTTTTCACGCATTAGGTTGCCATTTATTTCTGCGGTAGACTGGTTGCCATCCAAGGCTATTCGATTCTTTTATTCAGATCAATCAGTTAAGGGCCATACGGGAGATCATGTCTCTTTCGATTATGACTGACTCAACAGAAAGTTTTTTTTTCCCGAAGTATGTTACCATTTCTTTTTGCGATAGATTGGTTAACAACCAAGGATTTAGGTCCCCGTCTGTGCTGTTAATCAGCCGTAGCCGATGGAAGGGGGAAGTAGAAGGATTTATAACTATCCCAATGGTATTTTTGCGTAAATGAACGTCATTTTGCAACAATTTTGATTTATTTATTTCTAAATCTTTAAAAAGTAGTTTACTGCATATTACATGTGATTATTACATTTGAAAATCGGTGCTGTAATCCATATATTTTTTTATAATCATATGGCCCCAAGAAAGGCATTTTACTACCACTGTTTTGCAGGGAGTTACATAGGAGGAAAGTTATGAGAAAGAGTGACAGGTTATAGGGGGGTGTCAGGAAGTGTGTAAAAGAAAGATGATAATAGTGATGAGAGCGGAGTGGACGGAGAAAGGAGCATGAGAGGGAGGATGCAAGTTAGTGAGATAGGAGATGACTGTTGACTTTACATTTAAACTTCTAGAGATTGTAGCTATCGAGGAAGCAAGTAAACGGAAGGGAATTCCACAGGCGGGAAGTGCGAGAAAAGAAGCTGTTGGAGTAGAATTTGTGTTTACATTTTATTGGTTTCACAGTAAATAGGTGGAACCTAGTTGCTAATCTTGTGGCTCAAGTAAATTTATATATATGGGGCAGCTGTGAGCTAAGTTCATCGGAGCAGAAGCCGTGAAAATATTTGTAGAAGAGACACAGTGAAGCCACATTGCGCCGGTGAGAAAGTAACTCTTTCTGAGCTGCCAAGTCGGATCGATGAAATTACAGATTCTCTGTTGGATTTTGCCAGGGACACCTAGGTGGATAGCAGGAGCACTCGACCTGATATGGCAGCAGTATTCAATGCACGGGCGGATGGTAGATTTATATATGTGCAAGATTGTTTCAGACAGAAAAAAAACTTCCTGGCCCTACACAGAGAACCGACTTTCTTATCATCGGATTTAGCTATGGATTTTATATAGTCATTTCACTTGAGGTCTGTTGTGAGAGTCGAGTTAAGTTGTTACTTCGGTTTGCAGACTGCGAATAAATGACAAGTAAATATTTTTCTTTGAATTCAATAATTTGATTTATTTTAAGGAAATAGAAAAGAATTAATATATCCATGACTTACAAATCGACTTGTCGGATTTTTTTCTATTTATTTGTTGAAGTTTTATAATTTGTCGTAAGCTTGGAGTTATCAGACGGTGAGGTCGTTAAGTGAGGAGTAATTGAGTTGGAAATGTATTGTTAATATATTGAAAAAAAATAGACTATTTCCAGAGTTTGCATATATACATCGATGTATATCAATGTATATATGCAAAAGTTCGATGTATAAGTCTATACATCGGACTTTCACGTTTATGTGGGAGTGCGAACGAAACATTAAGAATGAGTAGACGTTGTTAAATATCGTAACTATGCAATATTTTTTTTTTAATCATCTCACCCCAAGCAAGGCATTCCACTGCCACTATTGCGCATGGGGCTACAGAGGGGAAGGTAAAGAGAAGGGGTGGTTAGACATAGGGAATGTCAAGAGGAATGAGAGCAGGTTAGTGTGTTAGGAGGTGTCTATTGACCTTACATTTAAACTCCTGGAGATTGTATCCGTCGGGGAAGCAATCGTGTGGAAGGGAATTCCACAGTCGGGAAGTGCGAGGAAAGAAAATGTTGGAGTAGAAGTTGCGGTTGCATTTTATCGGTTTCACTGTAAAAGGGTGGGATCTAGTTGCTAATCTAGTATCTCGTGCAAATTCGAACCTAGGGGGAACCAGTGATCTAAGTTCATCGGAGCAGAAGCCGTGAAAGTATTTATAGAAGAGACACAGGGAAGCCACGTCGCGCCGGTGGGAGAGAGACTGCAGGCGGTCTACCAAGTCGGTATCTATCACATTACAGACCCTCCTCTGAACCTTATCAAGAAGCCCGAGGAGAATAGCAGGGGCACCCGACCAGATATGGCAGCAGTTTTCAATGCACGGGCGGATGGTAGATTTATATATGTGCAGGATAGATTTAGACGGAAAAAACTTAAATGTAAAGTCAACAGTCATCTCTTATCCCACTAACTTGCATCCTCCCTCTCATGCTCCTTTCTCCGTCCACTCCGCTCTCATCACTATTATCATCTTTCTTTTACACAGAGAACCGACTTTCATAACAGCAGATTTAGCAATGGATTCGATATAGTCATTCCATTTGAGGTCCGCTGAAAGTGTGAGACCAAGGAGGCGTAGTGTTTTACTCTCTGGAAGGCAAGCCTGGTCCATGCTAATGGGAGGTAGGTGAGATTGTCGATGATGGTTACTTGAGAGTAGCTTCGTTTTAGAAGCATTAAAATTTACTAGCCATTACTTACCCCAGTCCAATATGGATTGGAGGTCTTTTTCAATCTCGGCTGCGAGATTTGCTTTGACGCCGACACCAGATTTTTGTAGGAGGCGAGAGTAAATTGTGGTGTCATCGGCGTACAAACCTACTTGGGCTCTTATGGAATCAGGGAGATCATTAATGTATATCAGGAAGAGTGTAGGACTTAAGATGGAGCCTTGGGGGACACCTGCGTTTGTATGATAGTTCTGAGAGGCATGTCCGTTTAATACCACCTTCATTGTGCGGTTAGAGAGGAATGACTGGATTAGTTCAAACAAATGTCCAGTTATACCATAGCTCCGCAGTTTACATAGAAGGCCAGCATGCCAAACTCTGTCGAACGCCTTAGATGTATCCAATGCAACGATTCGGGCTTCGCCATTCCTGTCGAGTGACTGGTATATGTACTCGGTGATGGTCGTTAGCATATCAGCAGTAGACCTGGTGAAGCGGAAACCATATTGCTTGTCCGAGAGGAGCCTGTGTGCTGTGAGATGCTGAACCACCTCGGCGTTGATAATGGCTTCGAACACTTTGCCAAAGATCGGAAGAAGGCTGATAGGGCGGTAATTTGCAGGGTCAGAGGGTTCTCTAGTGTTTTTAAATATAGGAACTACAGAGGAAGATTTCCAACAGGTAGGAAAGCAGAAAGCAGATAGGCAGAGGTTGTAGAGCTTAGAAAGGACAGAGGAGAGTTCAGGGGCACATTACGTTAAGACTATGGTTGGGATTCCGTCACCACCGCTCACTTTGTGAGGGTCAAGTTTTAAGATTATCTTAGAGACAAGCGAAGGTATAATGTGGACATCATTCAGTTGTGCCTCGGTTCTAGGTGAGAAGTCGGGTGTAAAAACTCCAGATGAGTCCAGACTCGAATTGTTCGAGAATCTGCGGGCAAAGCATTCAGCCTTATCTGCTGGGGAGGTGAGGACCTCAAATTTGTTGATTAGCGGGGGTATTTTGGACTTGCTCTTGTTAAGTACTCTTTTACAGAGTCGCCAGTAGTCTTTAGAGCCGAATTTAGAGCATTGCTTCATTCTGGCAGCAAACAACATCTTAGCTTCGTTAAGTATCCTTTTACACTTATTACGAGCTGAAGTGAAAAGGCGCCTGTTTTGGTCCGACGCGTAGTTACGATAGAGTCGGAAGAAATGATTCCGGTGGGCAATGGCAGCCGAGCAAGCGGGTGAGAACCATGGAGACGAATGAGATTTAAGCTGGAATTTCCTAGCAGGGATGAAGGCATCGATGTCAGCCTTAACCCAGGAGGAGACCTCGGATGCACATTCTTCGATGGGAAGACTAAAACGTTGTTCCAAGGGATGTCACAGAGGAAGTCTCGGAACGAATCCCAGTCTGCTCTTTGATAGCAGTAGGATATTCTACTTGTCTGGGTTTCATGGGTCGGGCGGGAGTGGAGTGAAATATTGACCGACACTACAGTGTGGTCAGAGTTTCCGAGTGGGCAGAGTTGTCTGGTAGTGCAAGAGTCTGGGAAGCAGAGGTCTAGAAGTGAGTCCCTTCCGTTAGGGTTGTCGGAGAAACGCGTGGGGAAGTCCACTACTTGCGTAAGGGATTGGGTGATTGAAAAGTTCATGGTGTGGACACCAGCAGGATCAGTGACAGCGTTCTTCAGCCACTTGGTGTGGTGGGCGTTAAAGTCACCAAACACGAATACATGGGCAGAGGGATGGGAAGAAATGGCTTTGTCGATATTGTCAGAAATGATCTCAAGTAACGAACAGTCAGGGGAGGAAGGAGAGCGGTAAAGAAAGAAGAGATAGCTAATCGAGCTGAGAAGTGAGAGGCGGAAGCACATGAAAGAATGATCTGGGGATTTAAAAGATGACACCCTAGGGAAGGTGTTCGCTGACATAGACACCAAGCCCATGCATATGAACATTGGAGTCCTTCCTGAAGAGGGGAAGGTAGCCAGAAACGTAGAACTCAGATGAGGGGATAGAAGGGTTAAGATTAGTTTCACATAGGGCTAATATATCAGGTGAGTTATTATGGAGGAATGAATCTACGCTGAGGAAGTTGGTGCGGACGCTGCGTATGTTAGTGAAAGAGATGCAGACAATATAACAAAGACCTTATTTACATTTACAAATCACAAAATTTCGGCCATCGTGTCCAATGGCTTTCATCAGGTGGATATCGACACGAACAACCTTCAGACAGCTCATCATGTATGAGGGTCATTCAATAAATAAGTTGATTTTTTCGGTATAAGGACTTCTAATACAGATAAAAGCTTACTTTTTTTTTTCAATGGAGTCTCCCACCAGTGTCACACTTTTCCCATCTGTGCACAAGCTTCCTTTTTCCCTCAGCGTAAAAATCTTTGGACTGATGTCTCAGCCAGTCGCTCACAGCACTTTTGACGTCATCGTCACTTTCAAACTTTGTGCCTCTCCTGAACGCTTTCAAGGGACCAAAGTTTGAAGGAGCAATGTCTGGGCTGTAAGAGGGAGAATGGAGTAGTTCTCAGCCTAGCTCGTTGATGGTCTGCACCGTTTGGGCTTCTGTGTGAGGCCTTGCGTTGTCTTGATGAAAGGCGACTCCATGTGACTGATGACTCCTGCGTTTGTTCTACAGATATGCTCAAAGTCCTTGCAATGTCATCCACTGTCACCCTTCTGTCAGACTGAATGAGGTCATTGACTGATTCGATCACCTCAGGAGACCTCACTTCAGTAGGTCTCCCAGGCCTGTCTGCATCCTCAACACTTCTCCGTCCTTCTTTAAACAATTTAGTCCACTTGTAGACATTTCCTTTGGCTGAAACATGTGGTACCCTACACAGTTGACATTCTCCTATGAATTTCAACTGGTTTGCACCCTTCAGCAACCAAAAACTTGATAACTGACCTCTATTCAATGCTGGAGCATGCTTCTTAGTCGGCCATCTTTGTTAATCGCCAAAACTCTAAAAGTTTTTTCAATCTACAAAAAATTAAATCCCTTTGAAAAAGAAGTAAAGGAAAAAAATTTAAAAAAAGTAAGCTTCTATCAGTATTAGAAGTCCTTATACCGAAAAATTCACCTTATTTATTGAATGACTCTCGTAGAAGTCCTTATACCGAAAAATTCACCTTATTTATTGAATGACTCTCGTAGAAGTCCTTATACCGAAAAATTCACCTTATTTATTGAATGACTCTCGTAGAAGTCCTTATACCGAAAAATTCACCTTATTTATTGAGTGACTCTCGTAGAAGTCCTTATCCGAAAAATTCACCTTATTTATTGAGTGACCCTCGTAGAAGTCCTTATACCGAAAAATTCACCTTATTTATTGAATGACTCTCGTAGAAGTCCTTATACCGAAAAATTCACCTTATTTATTGAATGACTCTCGTAGAAGTCCTTATACCGAAAAATTCACCTTATTTATTGAATGACTCTCGTAGAAGTCCTTATACCGAAAAATTCACCTTATTTATTGAATGACTCTCGTAGAAGTCCTTATACCGAAAAATTCACCTTATTTATTGAGTGACTCTCGTAGAAGTCCTTATACCGAAAAATTCACCTTATTTATTGAGTGACTCTCGTAGAAGTCCTTATACCGAAAAATTCACCTTATTTATTGAGTGACCCTCGTAGAAGTCCTTATACCGAAAAATTCACCTTATTTATTGAGTGACTCTCGTAGAAGTCCTTATACCGAAAAATTCACCTTATTTATTGAATGACTCTCGTAGAAGTCCTTATACCGAAAAATTCACCTTATTTATTGAATGATTCTCGTAGAAGTCCTTATACCGAAAAATTCACCTTATTTATTGAGTGACTCTCGTAGAAGTCCTTATACCGAAAAATTCACCTTATTTATTGAATGACTCTCGTAGAAGTCCTTATACCGAAAAATTCACCTCATTTATTGAGTGACCCTCGTATGAAGTGCAAATAGTAGTCACCTCTGAGATCTGAAAGAATCAGCTGCATATGCTAGTCTATGCGGGATCTCCTTAGTAGGCCTAGCATAGAAATATAGAAATAAAATATGGTCAGTCAATTTAATGCCATCCGTGTAATTAGGAATGAGACAATAAAAACAGACATGTCTGATAGTAGAAAAAAGGGTAGTCATCAGAACTGTGAAATGAAGTGACAATAATGGACAAGGCGAAACACTATAGAGTTAGACATTTGAAAGAATCAACGCATATGCTAGGTTATGCGAAATCTCCTTAGTAGGAGTAGCATAGAAATAAATACAATATGGTCAGTCAATTAAGCGCTATCCGTGTAATTAGGAGCGAAACAATGAAATCAGACATGGTTAAGGGCATGGAAACAGCAGTCATCAGACCTGGAAAATAAAGTGAAAATAATGAACAAGGAAAAATACTGGAGAGCTAGACATTTGAAAGAATCAGCACATATGCTAGAATATGAGGACCTCCTTTCTCGGCCTAGCATAGAAATAAATACGAGTGTCACTGGTAAAAAAAGAAAGACAAGTGACAGCAGCTCTTCAACAACAATATCAGCATGCTTAACAGAAAGAGAAAAGCTTCAGTGAGTCCAGTCAAGCAAGACAAATAACACCCAGCAGTACTCATCAGTAGGGCTCCAAGCTCTCCACAGAAAATTGTTCTACAGGAATTGGTTTGTGAATTTGATATCACAGTAATCGTGAGTTACATGAATTCTGCAAAATCAGCCGGAGAAAATAGCTAAGCAGTAATACAAATAAGAACGAGATGAGACGTTCCTAAACATGGGAAGAAAACAATAACGGTGGATTAAATTACACGTTCACTTCAGAATTCTCAATAAGCTTCCCGGACCGATATGCACATGATGGCCGGAAGGCGCAACGGCCGGAACAATGTGATAAAAACAACAAAGATGAGGACAATAGTCCGAAGAAAAATATAAATCTCCTGATCTCGGAAATTTAGACTGAAAGCTAATGAATGCTCGAGGCAAAGCTTAAGTGCAAAATATTTGCATAACATATGGGGTAGGGTAAGATTGTGTTTCTTCAAAGTTTTAGAGAGTGGGGACTGCTAACATTAAAAATCTCTATAAGGAAATTCCATATTATATTTTGGTTTAAAGATAAAAAAAAAGAAAGCAAAAAATTTTGTCACCAGCCTGGTCTAGATGGGTGACTGCTTGGGAATAACAATTGCTGTATGCTGGGATGGTGAGGGTTCGATCCCATTTCCAATTTCCATTGGGGTCATTATATTCATTTACATACAAATACCGTTGGAAACGTATGAATAACATCTGACCCAGCTATAGTTCAGTCACTAAGACTAAAGACCATCTTCTTCTTCATGTGCCGTGTCTCTTCAGGACGTAGGCAATCATAGACTTCCACTTGGCCCTGTCTCTTCTCGATCTCAATATTTTTCATCTTGGTATCCCTCTCACACACCGCTCCACCATCTATTTTCTTAAGCCTATCAAGTAGATCTTTTTTCCTCTCTCTCTCTCTCGTCTTCTATCCGTCCTGTGAGTATTAAATTCTCGAGGCTCTCCTTCCTCATTACGTGTCACAGGAACCTCATCTGTCTCTTCTTGATGTTAAGTATAAGTTTTCTTCTCGTTTACATTTTCTCCAAGACTTACGGCCATATCACGTTGAATACACCGGTTCTCGCTCGATCACCTAGGTTAAGCAACGTTGAGCCTGGTCAGTACTTAGATGGGTGACCGCTTGGGAATACCAGGTGCTGTAAGCGTTTAGTGACATATGTGCGTTGTGGTGCAGTGGATATCGGCTCGGAAAGAAAAATCGGTGAGCCGAGTTCGAATTCCAGTTGAATACTCTGCATTCACTTAAGCACTGGTACTGGGAAAGGTATTAATCCGTCCCTTCCCTCCAGTTATGGGTTAAATAACAGGGTAGGACTTGGGGACCCTGCCCTTAAAAATAAATCCCAATGAATCTTGATACTCGAAAAGAAAAAAGTATTACTAGACACAAAACTTATATAAAAAC
Organism: Ascarosepion bandense; assembly: GCA_037127315.1. Lineage (NCBI taxonomy): Eukaryota > Metazoa > Mollusca > Cephalopoda > Sepiida > Sepiidae > Ascarosepion > Ascarosepion bandense. The sequence goes on from JBBBDQ010001389.1 coordinate 5,626,021, forward strand.
AACAATAAACTGTTGAAAGAAAAAGGTATTACCAGCAATAAATAAAATTTATTTGGCAATAAATGACCCGCCGAGGTTGATATGCCATAAAACAAAACAAGCAACCAATCAACATTTTCTCCAACACCTCATCGTTGCTCACGTACTATATTATTCTCAGCATCCTTCTGTAGAACCATATTTCTGCTATCTCAAACCTCTCCTTCATCCTTTTTGAGATCGTCCAACATTCACTTCCATACAGAAGGACAGATATCATGTAGTAATCCAGCACTCTTTTCTTTGTTTCCAAAGAGATTTTCCTGTATCTCACAACTCTGGTTAGCTTTTGAAATGCGTCCTTGGCCATGCCAATGCGTCTTTGGATCTCAACAACCCGCTGTTCATTCTCTTTTCTTTGTTTCCAATGAGATTTTCCTGTCTCTCAGTACTTTGGTTAGCTTTTGAAATGTGTCCTTAGCCATGCCAATGCATCTTCGGATCTCAATATCACACTTTCCATCCTCTGTCAGAATGCTTCCCAGGAATTTAAATTTCTTTACTTGCTAAACCATAATTATCTAAAAAGATTCTTAGAAACTAAAATATTTTCTGGCTTTTAATAAATCAATGAAATACTGATTAGCTATACATGCTTGTCTTTTAGATTTATTTACCTTCTCTGGAGCATAAATCTATAGAAAATATTTTGGACACAAAATGAGGGATAAGTTTATATATTCATTTTAATATAGAATTGATCTCACATTTTATATCTAGAATATTCCATTTTTGTTGATCAAATTCTGATTAAGAATAAATCCACCTCTTCCCCTAACTATGGGTTAATTTGTAAAACTTGTATCACAAAACCATTCTTATATTAACAAAAATACTTACAAACAAAATATATGAGCCGTAAATAACGAAACACTATAAATATGAGCCGTAAATAACGAAACACTATAAATATGAGCCGTAAATAACGAAACACTTAAAAAAAAAAGAAGCTACTTCATGATTTTTTTTAATCGTTTAACTCTAAGCAAGGCAGTATTGTTACTGGTGTGCAAGGGACAACAGAAGACGAGAGCGAAAGATTACATAAGTAGGAAGCGAATAGAGAAAAGAACTGGTTACAGTGGGTGTCAGAGAATGTGTAAGAGACGGATGGGGGTAATGAAGTGAAGAGAGTTACATGCGAGTAGAGTGAAAATGAAGAAGAACAAGATACAAAGTTTTTCGGGGAAAGGATAAAAAAGATGGGAGTCAAAAAGATAAGAGATGGCAATTGACCTCGCATTTAACCTTCTGGAGATAATAGCTATCAGGGAAGCAAGTATACGAAAGAGAGTTCCACAAACAGGAAATGCGAGAAAAGAAACTGTATTGTTGAAGAGTGAGGCTTACATTACTTTGACAGTAAAAGGACGTTGCTCGTCTAGTTGCTCAAGTAAATTTGTGTAGAGGGGGCACCAAGGAGCTAAGCTCGTCGCAACAGAATCTGTTGAAATATTTAAAGAAGAGACAGAGGAAAGCAACATATCGTTGATGAGAAAGTGGTTGGAGTCGAGTTGCCAGGTCGGAATCGATTAGATTGCAGATTCTACTTTGGATTTATTTCGAGAACCTTAATTTAATAGCAGGGGCGCCGGACTAGATATGACAACAGTGTTCAATGCACGGGCGAATGGTTGATGTCTATACGTGCAAAATGGATTCAGGTGATAAAAGCTTCTTTGCCCGACACAGTGACCCAACCTTCTTAGCAGTAGATTTAGCTATTGATTCAATGTAGCCGTTCCACTTGAGGTCAGCTGTGAGAGTGAGGCCGAGGAGGAAGAGGAGTGTATTGCTTTCCGGAGGACTAGCTTAATCCATGCTGATTTGGAGTAGAAGAGATTGTCTATTGTTATAGCAGCATTAAAATTTAGTACTTATTTCTTACCCCAGTTCACCACATATTTTAGGTCCGTTTTAAGATCAGCAGCGAGGTTAGCGTTGTCAGCTTTGGTAGATTTCTTACTGTGGTAGGAGTAAATGGTGGTGTCGTCAGCGTAAATGACTACTTGGGATCTGATCACATCAGATAGGTCGTTGATGAATACCAGAAAAAGAAAGTGCTTATTCCCTCCTCTCACACACTTTGGGAACAAATACAAGCTGCTTGGCAGTAGATACCATTAGATACATTGAAGAAGCTGGTGATGTCAATGCCTGACAAAATGAAGGCTGTGATCAAAGCAAAAGGCTGTTATACTAAATATTAAATTTATTTTGTAACAAGTTTTTTTATTGTTAAAGTATTTGATGAGTAAATCAAATAAAATTATTTTAATTAAGTTGTTTATTTTCTGTCAATATGCCTCATAAAAGATAAAATAGTTCCTGTCCTAATACTTTTGCACAGTACAATATATATATATATATATATATATATATATATATGGGATTGTAATTATACTCATCTCGAAAACCTTCCTCGAAGAAAACTATCGAACAAAGGAAGAAATGGTTGTAAAAAAAAAGAAAGAGTTTAGGGCATGAAAGTCAGTCCAAAGTGTTCGGACCGAAATCAGCACGAAGCCCAAAGAAAAAACCGATACGAGTAACCATCTAAGCATCTAACAGAAAGCGCTCAATACAAAGGCAGAGCAAACTAAATATCACCTAGTGAGCCAGACGAACTTACCTAGGTTCCTCCTAAACGAATCGTCATCTAGGGGTAGAATCGCCGACTGACGCCTATTCGGTCGGGTTTCAATCCTGGGTTAGGAAGCGACCGGAGTCTAAGCCGTACTGATGAGCTGTAATACAGCGAAACAGATCTGTCTGCGGATGACTATAGTATATATATATATATATATATATATATATATATATATATATATATATATATGTTACGGAAATTAACGTACATTAACGAAACTTGATTATAAACAACCGACAATTCGAAATTATTTGTTTGATCATTATTTTTGATCGATACTCATATTTAAGTAGATATTCTGTTTCTTTAATTAAACAGTATTATATATTTATGTAATACTATTTAATTAAAAAAACAGAATATCTACTTAAATATGAGTATCGATCAAAAATAATGTTTAAACAAAACTTTTCATATATATATATATATATATATATATATATATATATTCGAGTGGGTACAGAACGAAGAAAGAATTTTTCCCTTCCAAAACATTAATTTAAAACAGTGCTCGATATATGATGTATAGAGCTGTGAATATTTATTATAAATTATGATTTAGAACATGTACACTATTTTTTAATATATGTCCTCGACAATCATATATTTGTGTCTGTTAGAGTTTTGAAGAGCCTGGTGTGTAAGTGCTAAATTGTTGATTAATGGTATTATCTGTTGGAGTGTACGTTGTCTGTAAGACGCCTAAAAATTCTTAAGGTCAACAAACAAAATAAGTTCCCAATCATACACACAAAAAACCCCACGCAAACACACAAAAACTGACCAAGTAATCAAACCCCTCCACACACCAATCTCTGCGAAATTCTAACTAAAAGATATACCCGTACACTCCAACAGATAATACCATTAATCAACAATTTAGCACTTACTCACCAGGCTCTTTAAAACTCTAACAGACAACACAAGACACATTCCCTTCATTATCAATAACCCCAACCAACCTCCCACAACAACAATGAACCAAATATAGGGAGCAGACGAATTCAGTTTTGCTTTTACTTACCTCCCGAAGAAACGTTGGACACTCAACGTTGAAACATATGATTGTCGAGGACATATATTAAAAAATAATGTACATGTTCTAACATAATTTATGATATATATATATATATATATATATATATATATATAGAGAGAGAGAGAGAGAGAGAGAGAGAGAAACAGAGGGGGAGAAGAAGATAGTAACTACTTAGTTGATACAAGAACAGAGACTTGAAGCTAATGCTTTGGTCAGTTCACGCGGCTTGAGTTTGATGATTATTGCGTGGAAGAAAAACCGGTTTTATTAATATTTACTTAGTAGAGATCAATTTCGTAAAATGATCCAAGGGTTGGGCAGATGAGCGAGCACTCCCCTACGGTCATGACGTCCTGCTAAATGGACTGGCTGATCATTTACTGATTACGTGATATCTGTCCTACTCTTTGACAGCGAATGCTGGACAATCTCCTCAAAGTTGGAGTCTAGACTCAAAGGCGCATTGGGATAGTCAAACATAAATCCAGAAATATAAGCATACTATTTCCTGACAGGAAAGTTTCGTTGGAAACAAAGAAAAGTGTATTGAGCTGTTACGTGATATCTGCCCTCCCATATGGCAGTGAATGTTGGACAATCTCCCCAAAGATGAAGAAGAGACTTTAAGGCCAAAAATACGTTCTAAAAGAGAAGCAGAGTATTAGGTGACAGGAAAGTTTCGTTAGAAATAAAGGAACGAGTACTGAACGGGTACGTGATATCTGTCCTTGTCTATGACAGCGACTGCGAAAAGAAGATTTAAAGAAACAGAAATGTGATTCTACAGAAAGATGCTTAGGAGATTATGGAGCGAACATGTAACGACGCGGTTTTATCGAGAATGGAAACAAAAAGGAAACTTTATACTTAACTACCAGTATAGCCCGGCGTTGTTCGGGTGTAATGAAAACTTTAAAACTAATCCATGGTCCAGGGGCTCAGACTCTTTGGACATAGGCACGAAAGACTAAAAAGCAATAGTTGTTTCCAGTTAAAGCGAAACCGTAGACAGAAAGAAAAATGAATGGATGTAAGTCAAATTTTGATTTCCTGCTATCGATATCAAATAAGTTTGTTTCGTCGTAAACTGAATTTTGAAGGCTAAATAAGTCCTCTGAGTAAATGGTATCATGGCTGAGACTAAGAACTAAAATTATACCTACTTAGAGCAAAACCTGAAGCAAAAACTAAAATAAATGGCTGAAAAAAATACAGACATACAGACAAATAAACACACACACACACACACACACACACACACACACACACACACACACACACACACACACACACACACACACACATCTTGCCATATATATATATATTATCAATTTTCTGCACTATTGTAAGAACTGCAACTATGAAACTTCTGAATATCGTTTCTTATGTCTTTGTCTATGAGTGTATCAAATTTGATTAAAATCTGACCACTCCTTCTATAAACCGATTTTTTCGATTATCGATTTTCGATATTTATCGGGAGTACTTCGACACAAAACCTAGCTAAGAACACTCGCAGACGCTTATAGTACAACTGTGTAAATTTTCAATAAAATCGGTTCAGCCGTTTCGGAGTCTATAGGTAACAGACACATATGCACAGACACACACACAGACAAAGTTCCATTTATAAATAAGTTTAGATCTCAGGAAGAGGCAGTTGAAATTTCTGGGATAAGCAATGAGGAAGGAAGGCGTGGAAAATATGATATTCATAGGACAGATTAAGGGAAAAGTGAATGCAGCGTGTAACATGCTTGATGAGATTGAACAGAATGGATGGCAGAACACGATTTGGGAGAAATAAAAAATACAAAAGCTATAAAGAGCTATAAGAGATAGGAAGATATGGAGGGCCATGATTGCCTACGACCCGAATGGACACGGCACATAGAAGAAGAAAGGAGAATATTTAAAGCTTATTTTGGCCAAATTGCACGAATGATATTGGGGAGGTATTTGGAAGCCAGAGTAAGAACGCGATCAAAAAAGAGCTTGTTGACCATTGCCCTAAGATGTTTTAGCTTTTTAGTAATTACGAAATTTAATATAGTCTGGTTCAATGACAGAAATGTGGGGCATCTACTCATAGTATGCGGGAAGATTTTGTTGCTCCAATTCGAAGGCGAAACATAAAGAGTTTTAATAGCGTTTGGTATCATGACAAGTGCACGGCACCTAGTGAGGATCCCTCTACTAATGGGCTACGAGATGAGCTTAATAGTCATTAAGTCAAGGATTAGTTTTACGTGTTTTGGTAATAACTTTTAATATCGTTCATCCAACAGAAGGCCTCAGTGGCACTCAAGCTAGATGTTTATACATCGAGGATATTGTAAGGGCGTATATACAGAAGACGCAATAGTTGGATGAGGATATGTAGAATAGATAGCAGTTACATTTGATTTGTAGAAGTTAGGATTGTAGTTATTAGGGAATTTCATCGGGAATCCCTTTCAGATTGGAACATTTCTGGGTAAGAAGATGAATGGAACTTCATCCTCACCAATGAAATATGAATGGAATTAGGATATTAGCTACTAGGTCCCACCCTTTTACTGAGAAACAGATAAGATGTAACCGCAATTTCTACTCCAACAGCTTCTCTCCTAGCACTTCTCCCCTGTGGAATTCCCTTCCATACAATTGTTTCCCCGACAGCTACAATCTCCATGAGTTGAAATGTAAGGTCAATAGACACCTTCTAACACACTAACTCGCATCCATTCTCTCAAACACTCTTCCCATCTACCCAACCATCATCCTCGGTATCCTTACCCGTCTATCACCCTCCTTCTGACATTTTCTATATCTAACCAACCTTCCTCATCACTTTCCCCTATGTAACCCACTGCGAAATACTGGCAATACTTGCTTGGGGTGAAATTATTAAAAAAAAAATCTGTACGTGACATGGCGAGTCCTAACTGTGAAATTCTGGACAGGGGGGGACTAATGAATGTAGCTCGCCCGAACATCTGCCATGGAAATAGGGGAGAATATCCAGAGACTATTAACGTTTCGTCTGATGGCAAGGAATTGAATGGTGCCACATATAAAGATTCTTGATAAAATCCAAAGAAGCAAATGCAATCTCGCTTGTCCCGAGTTGGTATCTCGGCTTTAGACGCTTCCCCACCGTTGTAATGTAGCTTTCCTGTGTCTTTTCTCAAATTATTTCATAGTAATTGTTCTGATAAACTATCCGTTAATAGAGATTTTGAGGTATTATGGTGGATGTAAGAATGATAAATAAGCATTTGTTTTTTAATCATATCACCCCGAGCAAGGCGGTAACGCCACTGATGTGCAGGGGGCTGCATAGGAGTGAAAAGATTGGAAAAGAGAAAACCGGAAACCGCATCCTAAACAGTAAACAAGGGATGAGGCTCTTCACCTGTTCAATAGACGTGGGTGGAGTGTAAACCGGGCGATAGTTTAGTCTATCTACTCCAATTGAAAAAAAAGTGAGAAGATTGGAAAAGAGAAAACCGGAAACCGTATCCTAAACAGGAAACAAGGGATGAGGCTCTTCACCTGTTCAATAGACGTGGGTGGAGTGTAAACCGGGCGATAGTTTAGTCTATCTACTCCAATTGAAAAAAAAGTGAGAAGATTGGAAAAGAGAAAACCGGAAACCGTATCCTAAACAGGAAACAAGGGATGAGGCTCTTCACCTGTTCAATAGACGTGGGTGGAGTGTAAACCGGGCGATAGTTTAGTCTATCTACTCCAATTGAAAAAAAAAGTGAGAAGATTGGAAAAGAGAAAACCGGAAACCGTATCCTAAACAGGAAACAAGGGATGAGGCTCTTCACCTGTTCAATAGACGTGGGTGGAGTGTAAACCGGGCGATAGTTTAGTCTATCTACTCCAATTGAAAAAAACGAAAGAAAAAGAAGTGAGAAGATTGGAAAAGAGAAAACCGGAAACCGCATCCTAAACAGGAAACAAGGGATGAGCCTCTTCACCTGTTCAATAGACGTGGGTGGAGTGTGAACCGGGCGATATTTTAGTCTATCTACTCCAATTGAAAAAAACGAAAGAAAAAAAAGTGAGAAGATTGGAAAAGAGAAAACCGGAAACCGCATCCTAAACAGGAAACAAGGGATGAGCCTCTTCACCTGTTCAATAGACGTGGGTGGAGTGTGAACCGGGCGATAGTTTAGTCTATCTACTCCAATTGAAAAAAAAAAAAGAAAGGTTGTTTTGCTGTAAGGAATACCGTGTTTTGTTAGAATCAGTAACTGTGTTTCGCTAAGTTGAAAATAAGACAGATTGAATACCAGCCTTCTCATCCACACGCCTTTTTTTGGCCTTGAGCCATAAATATTACTTTCTGTTATGGTCCCTAGACTTTATGAATTTAAACGCAATACGAGATAGGCGGCAAGAACCCACCATTTCACAGTTGATCTAATCGTAAGTTCCCTGCTAACAGTTTCTTTTATTTGGCTTCTCGCTTGGGGAACAACTTACTGTTTCACAGTCAACTTTGATCTTCAAAAATTTAAATGCAATATCAACCGTTCTGTCATAAAGCTTGTTCTTTTATTGTCCTCTTTCGTTAATATAATAGTTTTCTCACAGTTTTTAACAATCTGTAGCCTATTGCGTTCTTGTGTGTTTATTGCCTTCCTTGGGGTGAAATGATTAACAAATAAATTCAGTTTGGTTTCAGGCTTACGGCTATATCACGTTGAATACACTGGTTCTCGCTTGATCACAGAAGTGGTCAGTACTTAGATGAGTGACCGCTTGGAAATGCCAGATGCTGTAAGCGTTTAGTGACGGATGTGCGTTGTGGTGCGGTGGGGATCGGCTCGGAAAGAGAAATCGGTGAGCGGAGTTCGAATTCCAGTTGAATACCCTGCATTTCACTTAAGCACTGGTACGCTTGGGAAAAGGTATTAATCCGTCCCTTCCCTCCAGTTATAGGTTAAATAACAGGGTAGGACTTGGGGACCCTGCCCTTAAAAATAAATCCCAATGAATCTTGATACTCGAAAAGAAAAAAGTATTACTAGACAGAAAACTTATATATAAAAAATACAACAATAAATTGTTGAAAGAAAAAGGTATTACCAGCAATAAATAAATAAAAATTTAGTTGGCAATAAATGACCCGCCGAGGTTGATATGCCATAAAATAAAACAACCAACCAATTTTGTTTCAGCATGTTATACTAAGCATGTCGTGGTATCGTGGAAGAACAAGTACCAAACGACAGAGGTTTATGAAATAAACAATTGTATTAGTGGATATCGGCTCGGAACGAGAAATCGGGGAGCCGTGTTCAAATTCCAGTTGAATTCATTACATTCAATACCCTTGGGAATCCGTCTCTTCCTTTCAGTTATGGTTTAAATAACAGGACAGATTGGGTTCTATAGCCTTGGCTGGCAACCAGTCTACCGCAGAAAGCAATATCAAGAGATAAACAATGTTTGTAACTAGATTCAGAACATGGAACGACATTTAATAGCTTATGTGCGTTGTGATACAGTGGATATCGGCTCGGAACGAGAAACCGGGGAGCCGAGTTCGAATTCCAGTTGAATCCATTGTATTCACTTACGCGCAAATACCCTTGGGAAAGGTATTAATCCGTCTATTCCTTCCAGTTATGGGTTAAATAGCAGGACAGATTGGGTTCTATAGCCTTGGTCGGCAACCAGTCTACCGCAGAAAGCAATGGCAACCTACTGCGGGATAATCTTCTGCCCAGTCAGTCATGTCTCTTTCGAGACATGATCGCCCAACCGTGTATCACGTATGGCACTTAACTGACTGATTAACGTAAAAATACAACAAATGTTAAATGAGTGTAAATGTTTCTCGTTGAAAAAAAGAGATAAGTAGAATCGTAAACGTCGTTCGCAGGGTCCCTACGGTAGGAGAGGGAAGGTGAGTTACTGCGGCGACGGCCTTGGTGAGGTTGCGTTCCGACGAGTGTTGTGAATCCTAGTTGTTGTACCAACCGACTATCGAAGGAGTTCTTCTGACGGGATTTTATGGCCTTTTCTTAGACTCAGAGCGGCTTCAAGCTTTATTTTGCTTGTTTCTTTTTTTATAATCGTGTCACCCCAAGCAAAGCATTTGACTGCCACTGTTGTGCAGGGGTTACGTAGGAGGAATGTTATGAGGAGTGAGAGGTTGCATGGGGTGTTAGAAAGAGAGTAGGAGAGGGAAGAGAGTACTGATGAGAGTGGGGTGGATATAGAAGAGCATGAGAGAGAGAGGATGTAAGTTAGTGAGACAGGAGATGACTATTGACTTTACATTTAAATTCTTGTAGATTGTAACTGTCAGGAAAGCAAGTTTAAGCGGAAGTTGGTGCTATTGGTGAAAATTATGGATTGTATTTTTCCTTCAGTGCGTAAGTAAACAAGCTATGTGCGGAGCCGATGCATAACTGACGAAGTTTTTAGTCCAGCCTTGGGGTTCACAGTTTTCACATCCGGCCAGTAGTGGAAATTTGAGGAACATGAATCAGAAGAAGATCTGGTTTTACGAAGATTATAACAGGCACAAGTTACGTCCTGCGAAACGTGGACACGACGATTGTTTCGCTTGTTATGAGTGTGTATATAAAAAAAGCATTTGAATTTTACGAAAATATGTGTTACCATTTAATGACAAAAATTTAATCTACTCGAACTGATTTCTGTATTTAAATGCTTGTCTGACTAGGAACTCCACATTTTAAACTGTTAGTCTTTGAAAACCAGTCTCTGGTACCTACAGAAGATATACAACTTATTCACTCATATTTTATGAGCACGTTTCTACTTGGTTGACTCCTAATTTTCGTTTTCAGGAACCAGTTGGAATTACAGTCTGTCATTAGAATGCTATTTTTTATATGGTGTATGATGCGACCCCATTAAAACTGCCTTAAAATTAGGTCTACAAAAGTTGCAAAATACACAAGGATAGACGGTATATAATTTTACATTAATGATCCCTTAAGAATAAAATTCCCATTTCCGGGATTTTCTGCTAAGATGACATTACTTTCCGAACAAGCTGATATTTAGATATATTCAATTTACAATTGCTTTCAAACCATTTTTATTAAGCCGTCATTACTTTTTGAACCTACGAAGATATTCAGAAATATATATCTAAATCTAAACATATTTATAAATGGAACTTTGACTCTGTGTGTGTGTGTCTGTGTGTGTGTGTCCGTTACCTATAGACTCCGAAACGGCTGAACTGATTTTATTGAAAATTTACACAGTTGTACTATAAGCGTCTGCGAGTGTTCTTAGCTAGGTTTTGTGTCGAGATACCCCAGATAAATATCGAAAATCGATAATCGAAAAAAACGGGTTATAGAAGGAGTGGTTCGATTTTAATAAAATTTGATACACTCATAGACAAAGACATAAAAAACGATATTCAGAAGTTTCAAGGTTACAGTCCTTACAATAGTGCAGAAAATCGATAATATATATTTTTTTTTTTTTTTTTTTAATCATATCACCCCGAGCAAGGCAGTAACGCCACTGATGCGCAGGGGGCTACGTAAGGGTAAAAAGAATGGAAAAGAGAAAGCCGAAAACCGCATCCTAAACAGGAAACAAGGGATGAGCCTCTTCACCTGTTCAATAGATGTGGGTGGAGTGTGAACCGGGCGATAGTTTAGTCTATCTACTCCAATTGAAAAAAATAAAATAAAATAATACACCCGAGCAACGCCGGGCTATACTGCTAGTTAGAAATAAATAGGTTTACATATAATTCAGTTTAAACCCTTCTACGGTCATTTCAACAGTTATAAAGGTTTATCCGTTGTTTCTACTTTAAGATAATGTTTCCAGTTCTATACTAATGTTTAATTCAACGCTATACTCCTAACGTCCCTTCTGTCTTTTGAACAAGAGTAAAGGTTCATCACCTGTTTCCTTTTTAGGATAGGGTTTCTAGTTTTATTCTGGAGTCTACGTCAACTCTATGTCTAACTTCTCCTCTCCGGTCATTTGAACAGGGGTAGAAGTTTATTCCTTTTTTCCTCTTTAGGGTTAGGTTTCTGGTAACTTTTAAAGTCTAATTTAACTCTATAAATCTAAGGTTACCTTTCCGGTCATTGGAACAGGAGCAGAGGTTTATCTCTTGTTCCTTCTTTACGATTAGGTTTCTGGTTACTTTTAAAGTTCACTTTAACTCTGTACTTTTAACGTCTTTTTACCGATTTTGAAACAGGAATAGTGGCTTATCCCTTGCTTCCTCTTTAGGATTATGTTTCATGTTCCTTCTAAAATCTACTTCCTCTAAACTTCCAACGTCTATGCCTAATCTTGGAAATTTTATTGTTTATTTTTCTTAATCGGTGAAGATAAGTTTACTTATCATTCAGACCACACTCCTGTCCGCTCCTTTGAACAGGAGTCAATGTTTCTTGGTTCTGGTTTTGACCATAAACTGCAGCCAGCCTCTGATTGGGAATTTCAAAGAAGCATGGAACCACTTCTTAATTGCCGTTGTTCTCAGATCCACTCTGGAGTGTATTTTTCTTTCAGTGCGTAAGTAAACAAGCTATGTGCGGAGCCGATGCGTAATTGACGAAGTTTTTAGTCCATCCGTGGGTTTCAGAGTTTTCACACTGACCACACCCAAACTGTGGTCAGTACACTTTGAGAGGCATAAAAATATATTTTCATCATAAAAATACCGGCAAAATATTCTTAAGAAAAGAATTACTAGAAATACATTAAGAAAATTAGTACCAATTCTTCTTCTTCCTGTGCTGTGTCCCTTCAGGACGTAGGCGATCATTGACCTCCACTTGTTCATATCTCTTGTCGCTCTCTTTATCTTTCCTCTTGGTATCTCTCCCAAACCCCGATTCGCCATCTATTTACTCAGACGTATCAAATATGTCTTGCGCTGCTTTCCCCAGTCTCTTTTTCCTTCTTTTCGTCCAGTGAGTATTAAATTCTCCAGACCTTCCTTCCTCATTACATGTGGAAGGAAACCCAGCTGTTGCTTCCTGATGCTAAGTATGAGTTCTCCTCGTTTGCATCCTCTCTACACCTCATCGTTGCACACGTGCTCAGTTCATGGTATCCTCAGCATCCTCAGTATCCTTCTGTAGAACTATATTTCTGGGGCCTTCATCCTTGATGAGATCGTCCAACATACACTTCCACACAGAAGGACAGATATCACGTAGTAATGTAGCATTCTTTTCTTTGTTTCCAATGAGATTTTCCCGTTTCTCAATCCTCTGCTTAGCTTTTGAAATGCGTTCTTGGACATGCCAATGCGTCTTCGGATCTCAATGTCGCACTTTCCATTCTTTGTCAGAACACTTCCCAGTTATCATAATTTCTTTACTTGTTTTATTTTATTTCTCCGACCTGTCGTTGGCATTTTGGGGTCTTCTTTTTGCTGATGACCATACATTCCATTTTCTTGAAATTTATGCTTAGTCCTTTCTTCTCGCTTACTCTTGCTTCCTTCTGTAGGAAGACATACATTTTCTTTTTCGTGTCTGCTATCAGCACTGTGTCATCCGCGTATCTTACATTGTTGAGTTCGTGGCCGCCCAGGACGAATCCTGGTAAGGATTTTCTTTTCCTGATAATTGTTTTGGTGTATAGATGTATTGAATAGATCCGGTGAGAAAACACATACTTGTCTCACGTTTCTTTCTAGTTTTGTATATCATTTCGCATCCGTACGCAATCAGTTTGCTGCCACTATAGGTTCTTGATTATCTTTATCCTATCGCCTTTTCCGAAAATATCGAGGTTGTCTAGTATCTCTATCAAGTCTTTGTGGTGTATTTTGTCAAACCCCTTTGTGTAGTCTATGAAACACAGATAAAGATACTTCTGCATCTGTATTGCCCTTACAGATAGCATTCTGAGCGTGAATATCGTATTCTTTGTTCCAGTATTTTTAACAAAGCCATACTGTTCTTGTTTTTATCTCTGGGCCAATTCAGAATCCGGATGATGAGTTTTGTTATGTGGTTCATTAAGGTGATTGTTCGGTGCAATTCATGTTCTTTTGCACCTGGATTCTTAGGTAGTGCTATGAAAATTCATCTTTATAGTGTTTCTGTTGTAAAATTACTTACGTTATTGAAAAGAATATTACCAGTCATACATTTAAAGAAATTACCAGAAGACGTTCTTGAAAAACAAAAGGATTATTTGCAATACATAATTGAAAAAATAGTAGCAACAATAAATTTTAGAAAAAAAACTTACAAGTAATAAAAATATAAAAAAATATTAGCGATACGTTCTTGAAAATATTACCAGCAATACATTAAAAAATATTACTAGCCATACATTTTTGAAAAAAATATTACCAGCAATACATTAAAAAATGTTACTAGCCATACAGTTTTGAAAAAAATATTACTAGCAATACATTAAAAAATGTTACTAGCCATACAGTTTTGAAAAAAATATTACCAGCAATACATTAAAAAATGTTACTAGCCATACAGTTTTGAAAAAAAATATTACCAGCAATACATTAAAAAATGTTACTAGCCATAGAGTTTTGAAAAAAATATTACCAGCAATACATTAAAAAATGTTACGAGCCATACAGTTTTGAAAAAATATTACCAGCAATACATTAAAAAATGTTACTAGCCATACAGTTTTGAAAAAAATATTACCAGCAATACATTAAAAATGTTACTAGCCATACAGTTTTGAAAAAAATATTACCAGCAATACATTAAAAATGTTACTAGCCATACAGTTTTGAAAAAATATTACCAGCAATACAGCAGTACATTTTTGAGAAATAATTACTAGGAATTAATTGTTGAAAAAATATAGTTAGCAATACATTTCAAAATATGTTAACAGGAATGCAATTTTAGAAAAAAATAAAATTATTACCAGCTATCATTACGAAAAAGACATGGCTGACTGGGCAAAATATTTTTTCGTGGTAGATTGCCACTACATTCTTCAGTAGACTGGTTGCCAACTCAGGCTATAGAACCCAATCTGTCCTGCTATTTCACACATTGCTGGAGGGAGAAATGGCATTTTGGCCGTAAGTGAATGCAATTGGAATTCGAACTCAGCCCTCCAATTTATCGTGCCGAGCAGATATCCACTGCAGCACAACACATCAGCAATAAAATATAAAAATAAAAAACAATATTACCAGCAATAGATTTTTAAAAAGAAAATATAGAATTACAAGCAATATATTTGACTATCAACAAAATGTCAATGTAACCTGAGCCAGAAACTAATTTCTTACAAACAATACATATTTTGTTCATACGAATCTATCCTAAAATTCTTCTCTGCATTAAATAACCCATTGAGGTGTTGATATGCCCTAAAGCATAATAATCGAAATCAAACTTGTTTCTTGCTTAGGATTGCATTTCCTATTCTTCCTATATTGTTTTTCATTCTTTTTTCACACCCAGTAGCACCTTGCGTCTTATCGGCATTATATCCTTGTTTGGGGTGAATTGATTAAAGAAAAAGTTAGTGCTGTTTAATCCTTCAAAATTTAAGCATTGATTCTCCCGCTGAACTTTCTCAATTTTTAAGGAAATTCGAGCAGGTATTGTATGGCCATGTTTTTTTTTCTACAGAACGTTTCGCAAATTAACTCGCAGATGACGCTTGGTTCTATTTTTTGGGCGGCTGGTTTGTTATCTTTTCTTGCGTGGTCGTCTTTGAGGTCATTATTTTATTCTTTAAAGGTCATTTCATTGCAAATCTCGTTGTGTTGATTACTGTCAGATAATTAACGTCATAAACAAACGTCAGCATTACTTAATGTCAAAGATTGAAGTCAAAAGGGAGTATAATTAATTGTAACGCCGGTTTATATTTATTCAAAACTTGCTTCTGTTTTCGCAGATATAATTTAAAAGTATAAGGAAAAAAAAAAGAAAAAAGAAAAAAAAAACCTACAGAGGAACTTTACTTCATTTCCTGTGTATCTAAAATAAAGAAATTTTATCGCTAATGTCAACAATAGCGACGACCCTTACCGGGTTTGTATGTAATTAATTAGTATTTTGTTTATTACTTAGTAAGTTTATTATGCCTGCTAAAATTTTAGGCTGATATACAGTGTAACCCTGATATAAGATAGTTGTCGAGACAGGATACAAGTTTTCTTATATCCGGATTATCTTATATCAGGGTTTGGTCTAATTTATATACATTACCATAGGCTCTAATTTGGGACCAGAGGAAACCTCTCTTATATCCGAATTTATCTTCTATCGGGGTCTCTTATATCCGGGTTATGCGTCGAAAATGATTGGATTAGTATTCTTGCTTTCGTTATTCTAATCAGTTCTTTGGAGAAAGTCGGCTTTTCAACACAAATCAGGTGTACGTCACACGCAGGCAATTTTCTGTTAATTTCGTTGCATTCAAAAGCGCAAATACCTCTGAGAAAGGTATTAATTCACCTGTTCTTTCCCCAGCTATGGGTTGAATAGCAGGACATATTGTGTTCTGTAGTCTTGGTTGGCAACCAGTTTATCACAAGAAGAAATGGTGACATACTCCTACAAAATCTTCTGCCTAGTCAGTCATGGATCGAAAGAGGCATGATCGCCCAAGTGTGTACCATGTATGGCACTTAACTGACTGATCTGGATATAAGAATTGAATAGCAGGACAGACTGAGTTCTGTAGCGTGGGTTGGCAACCAGTCCACCGCAGAAAGAAACGGCAACCTACAGGGGGAAAATCTTCTACCTAGTCAGTCACGACTCGAAAGAGACATGATTGCCAAACGCGTATCACGTATGGCCTTTAACTGACTGATCTGGATAAAAGAATTAAAAAGCAGGACAAATTGGGTTCATTCGCCTTGGTTGGCAACCAGTCTATTGCAGAGAGAAATGGAAACATATTTCGGGAATATCTTCTGCCTAGTCAGTCGTGGATCGAAAAGACATGATTGCCTAAATATGTATCCCGTATGGCACTTAACTGATTATCTGGATAAAATGATTAAATAACAGGACAAATTGGGTTCATTCGCCTTGGTTGGCAACCAGTCTACTGCAGAGAGAAATGGCAACATATTTCGGGAATATCTTCTGCCTAGTCAGTCGTGGATCGAAAAGACATGATCGCCTAAATATGTATCCTGTATGGCACTTAACTGATTATCTGGATAAAAGGATTAAATAACAGGACAAATTGGGTTCATTCGCCTTGGTTGGCAACCAGTCTACTGCAGAGAGAAATGGCAACATATTTCGGGAATATGTTCTGCCTAGTCAGTCATGGATCGAAAAGACATGATCGCCTAAATATGTATCCCGTATGGCACTTAACTGATTATCTGGATAAAAGGATTAAATAACAGGACAAATTGGGTTCATTCGCCTTGGTTGGCAACCAGTCTACTGCAGAGAGAAATGGCAACATATTTCGAGAATATTTTCTGCCTAGTCAGTCGTGGATCGGAAAGACATGAACGCCTAAATATGTATCCCGTATGGCACTTAACTGATTATCTGGATAAAAGGATTAAATAACAGGACAAGTTGGGTTCATTCGCCTTGGTTGGCAACCAGTCTACTGCAGAGAGAAATGGCAACATATTTCGGGAATATCTTCTGCCTAGTCAGTCGGGGATCGGAAAGACATGAACTCATAAATATGTATCCCGTATGGCACTTAACTGATTATCTGGATAAAAGGATTAAATAACAGGACAAATTGGGTTCATTCGCCTTGGTTGGCAACCAGTCTACTGCAGAGAGAAATGGCAACATGTTTCGGGAATATCTTCTGCCTAGTCAGTCGTGGATCGAAAAGACATGATCGCCTAAATATGTATCCCGTATAGGACTTAACTGATTATCTGGATAAAATGATTAAATAACAGGACAAATTGGGTTCATTCGCCTTGGTTGGCAACCAGTCTACTGCAAAGAAAAATGGCAACATATTTCGGGTATATCTTCTGCCTAGTCAGTCATGGATCGAAAAGACATGATCGCCTAAATATGTATCCCGTATGGCACTTAACTGATTAACTGGATAAAATGATTAAATAACAGGACAAATTGGGTTCATTCGCCTTGGTTGGCAACCAGTCTACTGCAGAGAGAAATGGCAACATATTTCGGGAATATCTTCTGCTTAGTCAGTCATGGATCGAAAAGACATGATCGCCTAAATATGTATCCCGTATAGCACTTAACTGATTATCTGGATAAAAGGATTAAATAACAGGACAAATTGGGTTCATTCGCCTTGGTTGGCAACCAGTCTACTGCAGAGAGAAATGGCAACATATTTCGGGAATATCTTCTGCCTAGTCAGTCGTGGATCGAAAAGACATGATCGCCTAAATATGTATCCCGTATGGCACTTAACTGATTAACTGGATGAAATGATTAGATAACAGGACAAATTGGGTTCATTCGCCTTGGTTGGCAACCAGTCTACTGCAGAGAGAAATGGCAACATATTTCGGGAATATCTTCTGCTTAGTCAGTCATGGATCGAAAAGACATGATCGCGTAAATATGTATCCCGTATAGCACTTAACTGATTATCTGGATAAAAGGATTAAATAACAGGACAAATTGGGTTCATTCGCCTTGGTTGGCAACCAGTCTACTGCAGAGAGAAATGGCAACATATTTCGGGAATATCTTCTGCCTAGTCAGTCGTGGATCGAAAAGACATGATCGCCTAAATATGTATCCCGTATGGCACTTAACTGATTAACTGGATAAAATGATTAAATAACAGGACAAATTCGGTTCATTCGCCTTGGTTGGCAACCAGTCTACTGCAAAGAGAAATGGCAACATATTTCGGGAATATCTTCTGCCTAGTCAGTCGTGGATCGAAAAGACATGATCGCCTAAATATGTATCCCGTATGGCACTTAACTGATTAACTGGATAAAATGATTAAATAACAGGACAAATTGGGTTCATTCGCCTTGGTTGGCAACCAGTCTACTGCAGAGAGAAATGGCAACATATTTCGAGAATATCTTCTGCCTAGTCAGTCATGGATCGAAAAGACATGATCGCCTAAATATGTATCCCGTATGGCACTTAACTGATTAACTGGATAAAATGATTAAATAACAGGACAAATTGGGTTCATTCGCCTTGGTTGGCAACCAGTCTACTGCAGAGAGAAATGGCAACATATTTCGGGAATATCTTCTGCTTAGTCAGTCATGGATCGAAAAGACATGATCGCCTAAATATGTATCCCGTATAGCACTTAACTGATTATCTGGATAAAATTATTAAATAACAGGACAAATTGGGTTCATTCGCCTTGGTTGGCAACCAGTCTAGTGCAAAGAAAAATGGCAACACATTTCGGGAATATCTTCTGCTTAGTCACTCATGGATCGAAAAGACATGATCGCCTAAATATGTATCCCGTATAGCACTTAACTGATTATCTGGATAAAAGGATTAAATAACAGGACAAATTGGGTTCATTCGCCTTGGTTGGCAACCAGTCTACTGCAAAGAGAAATGGCAACATATTTCGGGAATATCTTCTGCCTAGACAGTCATGGATCGAAAAGACATGATCGCCTAAATATGTATCCCGTATAGCACTTAACTGATTATCTGGATAAAAGGATTAAATAACAGGACAAATTGGGTTCATTCGCCTTGGTTGGCAACCAGTCTACTACAGAGAGAAATGGCAACATATTTCGGGAATATCTTCTGCCTAGTCAGTCGTGGATCGAAAAGACATGATCGCCTAAATATGTATCCCGTATGGCACTTAACTGATTAACTGGATAAAAGGATTAAATAACAGGACAAATTGGGTTCATTCTCCTTGGTTGGCAACCAGTCTACTGCAGAGAGAAATGGCAACATATTTCGGGAATATCTTCTGCTTAGTCAGTCATGGATCGAAAAGACATGATCGCCTAAATATGTATCCCGTATAGCACTTAACTGATTATCTGGATAAAAGGATTAAATAACAGGACAAATTGGGTTCATTCGCCTTGGTTGGCAACCAGTCTACTGCAGAGAGAAATGGCAACATATTTCGGGAATAACTTCTGCCTAGTCAGTCGTGGATCGAAAAGACATGATCGCCTAAATATGTATCCCGTATGGCACTTAACTGATTAACTGGATAAAATGATTAAATAACAGGACAAATTGGGTTCATTCGCCTTGGTTGGCAACCAGTCTACTGCAAAGAGAAATGGCAACATATTTCGGGAATATCTTCTGCCTAGACAGTCATGGATCGAATAGACATGATCGCCTAAATATGTATCCCGTATAGCACTTAACTGATTAACTGGATAAAATGATTAAATAACAGGACAAATTGGGTTCATTCGCCTTGGTTGGCAACCAGTCTACTGCAGAGAGAAATGGCAACATATTTCGGGAATATCTTCTGCTTAGTCAGTCATGGATCGAAAAGACATGATCGCCTAAATATGTATCCCGTATGGCACTTAACTGATTATCTGGATAAAAGGATTAAATAACAGGACAAATTGGGTTCATTCGCCTTGGTTTGCAACCAGTCTACTGCAGAGAGAAATGGCAACATATTTCGGGAATATCTTCTGCCTAGTCAGTCATGGATCGAAAAGACATGATCGCCTAAATATGTATCCCGTATAGCACTTAACTGATTATCTGGATAAAAGGATTAAATAACAGGACAAATTGGGTTCATTCGCCTTGGTTGGCAACCAGTCTACTGCAGAGAGAAATGGCAACATATTTCGGGAATATCTTCTGCCTAGACAGTCATGGATCGAAAAGACATGATCGCCTAAATATGTATCCCGTATAGCACTTAACTGATTAACTGGATAAAATGATTAAATAACAGGACAAATTGGGTTCATTCGCCTTGGTTGGCAACCAGTCTACTGCAGAGAGAAATGGCAACATATTTCGGGAATATCTTCTGCTTAGTCAGTCATGGATCGAAAAGACATGATCGCCTAAATATGTATCCCGTATAGCACTTAACTGATTATCTGGATAAAAGGATTAAATAACAGGACAAATTGGGTTCATTCGCCTTGGTTGGCAACCAGTCTACTGCAGAGAGAAATGGCAACATATTTCGGGAATATCTTCTGCCTAGACAGTCATGGATCGAAAAGACATGATCGCCTAAATATGTATCCCGTATAGCACTTAACTGATTAACTGGATAAAATGATTAAATAACAGGACAAATAGGGTTCATTCGCCTTGGTTTGCAACCAGTCTACTGCAGAGAGAAATGGCAACATATTTCGGGAATATCTTCTGCCTAGTCAGTCGTGGATCGAAAAGACATGATCGCCTAAATATGTATCCCGTATAGCACTTAACTGATTATCTGGAAAAAAGGATTAAATAACAGGACAAATTGGGTTCATTCGCCTTGGTTGGCAACCAGTCTACTGCAGAGAGAAATGGCAACATATTTCGGGAATATCTTCTGCCTAGTCAGTCGTGGATCGAAAAGACATGATCGCCTAAATATGTATCCCGTATGGCACTTAACTGATTAACTGGATAAAATGATTAAATAACAGGACAAATTGGGTTCATTCGCCTTGGTTGGCAACCAGTCTACTGCAAAGAGAAATGGCAACATATTTCGGGAATATCTTCTGCCTAGACAGTCATGGATCGAAAAGACATGATCGCCTAAATATGTATCCCGTATAGCACTTAACTGATTAACTGGATAAAATGATTAAATAACAGGACAAATTGGGTTCATTCGCCTTGGTTGGCAACCAGTCTACTGCAGAGAGAAATGGCAACATATTTCGGGAATATCTTCTGCTTAGTCAGTCATGGATCGAAAAGACATGATCGCCTAAATATGTATCCCGTATAGCACTTAACTGATTATCTTGATAAAAGGATTAAATAACAGGACAAATTGGGTTGATTCGCCTTGGTTTGCAACCAGTCTACTGCAGAGAGAAATGGCAACATATTTCGGGAATATCTTCTGCCTAGTCAGTCATGGATCGAAAAGACATGATCGCCTAAATATGTATCCCGTATGGCACTTAACTGATTATCTGGATAAAATGATTAAATAACAGGACAAATTGGGTTCATTCGCCTTGGTTTGCAACCAGTCTACTGCAGAGAGAAATGGCAACATATTTCGGGAATATCTTCTGCCTAGTCAGTCGTGGATCGAAAAGACATGATCGCCTAAATATGTATCCCGTATAGCACTTAACTGATTATCTGGATAAAATGATTAAATAACAGGACAAATTGGGTTCATTCGCCTTGGTTTGCAACCAGTCTACTGCAGAGAGAAATGGCAACATATTTCGGGAATATCTTCTGCTTAGTCAGTCATGGATCGAAAAGACATGATCGCCTAAATATGTATCCCGTATAGCACTTAACTGATTATCTGGATAAAAGGATTAAATAACAGGACAAATTGTGTTCATTCGCCTTGGTTGGCAACCAGTCTACTGCAGAGAGAAGTGGCAACATATTTCGAGAATATCTTCTGCCTAGTCAGTCATGGATCGAAAAGACATGATCGCCTAAATATGTATCCCGTATAGCACTTAACTGATTATCTGGATAAAAGGATTAAATAACAGGACAAATTGGGTTCATTCGCCTTGGTTGGCAACCAGTCTACTGCAAAGAGAAATGGCAACATATTTCGGGAATATCTTCTGCCTAGACAGTCATGGATCGAAAAGACATGATCGCCTAAATATGTATCCCGTATGGCACTTAACTGATTAACTGGATAAAATGATTAAATAACAGGACAAATTGGGTTCATTCGCCTTGGTTGGCAACCAGTCTACTGCAAAGAGAAATGGCAACATATTTCGGGAATATCTTCTGCCTAGACAGTCATGGATCGAAAAGACATGATCGCCTAAATATGTATCCCGTATAGCACTTAACTGATTAACTGGATAAAATGATTAAATAACAGGACAAATTGGGTTCATTCGCCTTGGTTGGCAACCAGTCTACTGCAGAGAGAAATGGCAACATATTTCGGGAATATCTTCTGCTTAGTCAGTCATGGATAGAAAAGACATGATCGCCTAAATATGTATCCCGTATGGCACTTAACTGATTATCTGGATAAAAGGATTAAATAACAGGACAAATTGGGTTCATTCGCCTTGGTTGGCAACCAGTCTACTGCAAAGAGAAATGGCAACATATTTCGGGAATATCTTCTGCCTAGACAGTCATGGATCGAAAAGACATTATCGCCTAAATATGTATCCCGTATAGCACTTAACTGATTATCTGGATAAAAGGATTAAATAACAGGACAAATTGGGTTCATTCGCCTTGGTTTGCAACCAGTCTACTGCAGAGAGAAATGGCAACATATTTCGGGAATATCTTCTGCCTAGACAGTCATGGATCGAAAAGACATGATCGCCTAAATATGTATCCCGTATAGCACTTAACTGATTAACTGGATAAAATGATTAAATAACAGGACAAATTGGGTTCATTCGCCTTGGTTGGCAACCAGTCTACTGCAGAGAGAAATGGCAACATATTTCGGGAATATCTTCTGCCTAGACAGTCATGGATCGAAAAGACATGATCGCCTAAATATGTATCCCGTATAGCACTTAACTGATTAACTGGATAAAATGATTAAATAACAGGACAAATTGGGTTCATTCGCCTTGGTTGGCAACCAGTCTACTGCAGAGAGAAATGGCAACATATTTCGGGAATATCTTCTGCTTAGTCAGTCATGGATCGAAAAGACATGATCGCCTAAATATGTATCCCGTATAGCACTTAACTGATTATCTGGATGAAATGATTAGATAACAGGATAAATTGGGTTCATTCGCCTTGGTTGGCAACCAGTCTACTGCAGAGAGAAATGGCAACATATTTCGGGAATATCTTCTGCCTAGTCAGTCGTGGATCGAAAAGACATGATCGCCTAAATATGTATCCCGTATGGCACTTAACTGATTAACTGGATAAAATGATTAAATAACAGGACAAATTGGGTTCATTCGCCTTGGTTGGCAACCAGTCTACTGCAAAGAGAAATGGCAACATATTTCGGGAATATCTTCTGCCTAGACAGTCATGGATCGAAAAGACATGATCGCCTAAATATGTATCCCGTATAGCACTTAACTGATTAACTGGATAAAATGATTAAATAACAGGACAAATTGGGTTCATTCGCCTTGGTTGGCAACCAGTCTACTGCAGAGAGAAATGGCAACATATTTCGGGAATATCTTCTGCTTAGTCAGTCATGGATCGAAAAGACATGATCGCCTAAATATGTATCCCGTATAGCACTTAACTGATTATCTGGATAAAAGGATTAAATAACAGGACAAATTGGGTTCATTCGCCTTGGTTTGCAACCAGTCTACTGCAGAGAGAAATGGCAACATATTTCGGGAATATCTTCTGCCTAGTCAGTCGTGGATCGAAAAGACATGATCGCCTAAATATGTATCCCGTATAGCACTTAACTGATTATCTGGATAAAATGATTAAATAACAGGACAAATTGGGTTCATTCGCCTTGGTTTGCAACCAGTCTACTGCAGAGAGAAATGGCAACATATTTCGGGAATATCTTCTGCCTAGTCAGTCATGGATCGAAAAGACATGATCGCCTAAATATGTATCCCGTATAGCACTTAACTGATTATCTGGATAAAAGGATTAAATAACAGGACAAATTGGGTTCATTCGCCTTGGTTGGCAACCAGTCTACTGCAGAGAGAAATGGCAACATATTTCGGGAATATCTTCTGCCTAGTCAGTCATGGATCGAAAAGACATGATCGCCTAAATATGTATCCCGTATAGCACTTAACTGATTATCTGGATAAAAGGATTAAATAACAGGACAAATTGGGTTCATTCGCCTTGGTTGGCAACCAGTCTACTGCAGAGAGAAATGGCAACATATTTCGGGAATATCTTCTGCTTAGTCAGTCATGGATCGAAAAGACATGATCGCCTAAATATGTATCCCGTATGGCACTTAACTGATTATCTGGATAAAAGGATTAAATAACAGGACAAATTGGGTTCATTCGCCTTGGTTTGCAACCAGTCTACTGCAGAGAGAAATGGCAACATATTTCGGGAATATCTTCTGCCTAGTCAGTCATGGATCGAAAAGACATGATCGCCTAAATATGTATCCCGTATGGCACTTAACTGATTATCTGGATAAAAGGATTAAATAACAGGACAAATTGGGTTCTATAAACTTGGTTGGCAAGAAGTCTACCGTAGAAACAAACGGCAACCTACTGTGGGAAAATCATGTTCCTAATCAGTCAGCGATCGAAAGAGACATAATCGCCCTAGCGTTTACCATGTATGGCACGTAACTGACAGATCTGGATATAAGAATTGAATATCAGGAGAGACTGATTTCTATGTCGTTGGTTGGCAACCAATCCGCCGCAGAACGAAACGGTGACCTACAGGGGGAAAATCTTATGCCTAGTCAGTCATGGAGCGAAAGAAACAAAGCGTGGAACACGTATGGCACTTAACTGAATGACTGACTGATCAACTTATAACGTAAATAAAATTTGATTGCATAAGTGAAATCTTTACGATTTGGTCATTCTAAAATATTATACAAGAGAGAGAGAGAGAGAGAGAGAGAGAGAGAGAGAGAGAGAGAGAATAGATATACTGATAGATAATAGATATTTTGCGTGAGAAATAGAAATAGAGAAAGCGATATATATATATATATATATATATATATATAGACTTTGAAAAACAGTAGCTACTCTAGCATCTACACATCGTTCATTAAGCAATGAATTAGAACACTCTCAGCTATTGGGCATGTATAATGATAATATACACGTTAAAATGTCTACCAACTTCTACCGAGAGCCCATAGAGGAAGAATCGCCGACTGACGCCAATTTGGTCGGGTTTCAATCCTGGATTAAAAAGCAATCGTAGTCTAACCGTACTGATGAGCTGTGATACAGCGAAACAGATCTGTCTGCGGATGACTATATATATATATATAAATAAATTATTATTAGTTCAAAATCGTATTAGAAATGAAAGAAATTTAATATTTACAGGCATTGTAGAAGAAAACAAGATGAACAATAAAAAGTAAAAAAAATAAATAAATAAAAAGCGAAGGAACAACGAAAGACCGGTTTCAATCCCAACCTCTTCAAGGTCATCTGGGAAATTTATTTCATTTTTAAAAATGTAAAAATGAAGATGAAAATGTATAAGAGACAAAAAAATTTATAGACAAAGAATGTTTTCTTGTAAACGTTAGATACTGATAATAAGAAATCCAAGTAGGCAATCTCTCTGTTTACCGTGACTTCAATGCCTGCAAATGAAATAACGAGTGCGAACCTGACAGAATAGAAAACCGGTGCGCAATAAAGTCAGTCGCACAATCTCTGCTATTTATTAAATGTTGAGTATTAGCTGGTCCGGAAGTATTCACGAGCTGGTTCATACAGGCATCCGGATTAAGAACTTTAGATGGGACATGCTGCTTTATTCTATAGTCCAAGCGCTGCAAAGTCCTTCCTATGTAGTTACTACTGCAATAACAAACATATAAATCCCATATGAAATATGGGAGAGGAGGAAGGAGATCCTTACGCATAGAAGGAAAAACAGAACGAGTACCAAAATGAATTCTAATTTGGGCAGAGAAATAAGAAGAGAGAACTAAAAAAAAAAAAAAAAAATTCACTTAGCTAAGATCTTACCCCGCGAACCAATATAAGGAAGCCGTAAGTATACAGGACATTTCTCCACTATAAGTGGCTTATCCTTAGAGAAATTAATTTTGTCACGCATAACACTATTCACAATATAATTAGGATATGCGTTTTTCAGAAGAGTGCAGTTCAACATTTAAAAAACTTTTGATGTAAATCATAAGAAATCATATATATATATATATATATATATATATATATATATATATATATATAAAGAAGTAACCATGGTTTCAAACTTTTGGTATCATCAGGAATTACAGATTAACTGATTTCCTAATGCTCTATTTTAACGCACAAGAGGAATTTTAAGACGTATAACAGGAAGTTTAAAATAAAGGGAGGAGGTAGTCAAAACTAGCGTCAGATGTATTGAAAGCAATTTATAAAAACGATGGCGTAGCCACAAATCATTATTCAAGCTACAAAAGCATTAGGAATTGTACCAAACTAAACAATTATGTGTGGTAATTAAAAGAAAAGGATAAAAACCCTAATGTGATCTGGAGTATATTAAGAAAGGCCAGACCTTGCAGAAGTGGGGATGTACACAGATTGTGCGAAGAAGAAAGGTTGGTTATAGTATCATTTTTAGAATGAATATGCCCTGCATAAAAAAAACAGCATTTAAATTTTACGATGCATGTGTTAACATTTAATGACAACAATCTAATCGACTCGAACCGATTTCTGTGTTTAAATGCTAGTTTAACTATGAATTCTGCATTTTAAACAATTAGTCTTTGAAAACCAGTCTCCGGCACTTACAGAATATATACAACCTTTTCCATGATATATACGTACGTTTCTATTAGGTTGGCTCATAAGCAATTTTCGTTTTTAGAAACGAATTGTAATTACGGTCTGCCGGTAGTACATATGTTAATTTGGAGAAAATTTGGTTATAGTATCATTCCCAGAACGAGAAAGTTGACGAAATAAAAGAACCAAAATAATGTCCGGATGTATCAGTCAGTCAGTTAAGTGCCATACGTGATACACGCTTTTGGCGATCATGTCTGGAAAGAGACATGACTAACCGGGCAGATGATTATCCCGCAGTAGGTGGCCATTACTTCCTGCGGTAGATTTGCTGCCAGCCAAGACTATAGAACCCAATCTGTCCTATTGCTTAACTCATAACTGGAGGGAAGAGACGGATTAATACCTTCGTAAGGGTATTTGTGCGTAAGTGAATGGAAGGAATTCAACTGGAATTCGAACTCGGCACCCCTATTGTCGTTCTGAGTCGATATCCACTGCACTACAACGCACATCCGTCCGGATGTATACACATTAGAAAATACATTTTTTGTTCGTACGAACCCGGATGAAAGTGTCTGCAATAGTATTTCACTAGTTTTAACTAATTCTCCCCATTATTTAAAACTTTCTGTTGAGCGTTTTAAAATTACTGCTATTAATTCAAAATGAAGCGTTAGGAAATCAGTTTTTATTTACCCTACTCCCTCATAGTCATTTTTTTATGTGGAGAACCTGAGCGCGGACGCTCATGTCACTTATTAAAGATTACCCAGCTTACGCCGTAACTGGGTACCAAATTTGTCTTTACATGTCTAAGCTTGTCTTAACCGATCTCACAGACCCAGAAAAAGGCAGGTCAATGCGCTGGGTAATCAACTAATCTATAACTTCTCACGATACCGAAAGGTTGCAACTATGGTAGCGAAAGGTGTGATGTTCCTAATTTAAATGTTTAAAAACTCTGCACTTTAAATTTTTTTTTCTTTTCTTAAAATGTGTATTGAGCTCTTTTTAATACAAATGTTTACTGGTCTAATTTGACTTTGACCAATAACTGTTTAATAATTACAATTATATATATATATATATATATATATATATATATATATATATATATATATATATATATATAAGGATCGGGTTTTTGGAATTTACCTATCTGATCATCCTTTTGGATTTGAAATATATATATATATATATATATATATATATATATATAGTTATCCGCAGACAGATCTGTTTCGCTGTCTTACAGCTCATCAGTACGGTTAGACAGCCGATTGCTTTTTACCCAGGATAGAAACCCGACTGAATTGGCGTCAGTCGGCGATTCTACCTCTGAGCTACGGGAGCTCGGTTGAATGAGGCACTTTTTAGCGTGTATATTATCAATATACACGCCCAAGAGCTGAGAGTGTTCTAATTCATTGCTGAATGAACGATGCGTAGATATGCCAGAGTAGCTACTGTTTTTCAAAGTCTACCATTCTTCCAGAGTGCTCAATCAGGGTGTATATATATATAAGTAAAAGGGAAATAGGGAAAGAGAGAGAAATAGTGATAAATAAGTGAGAGAAATAGAGAAAGTAAGAATGAAAAAGAAATAGATAGAAAGTGAGAGAGAAAAAGAGAAAGATAGAGTAAAGTCACTGAATGAGAAGGATCAAAAGACACAGAGAAAACTAGAAAGAGAGAAAAAAGAAAGGGTAAGAGAGAGAAAGAGATAGATTGATAAATACTGAGGGAAGAGAGGGGGAAAGAGAGAGAGAAAGCGAGGACAAGAGAAGGAGACGGAAAGACTGATATAGATACTGAGTGAGGGAGATAGAGCGAAGAAGAGAAAAGGAATGTGATAGATAAAGATACTCAAAGAGAGAAAGAGAGAGAAAGAGATAGAGAAAGTGTGAGAGCTTGAGGGAGAAAGAGAAAGTGGGAAAGAGATAGAGATTTTAAGGGATAGATAGAAGGAATTGGAGAGAAAGAAAAAGCGAGAGTTAGAGAAAGAGAGAGAGAGATAGCGATAGAGAGAGAGAGAGAGAGAGAGATAGCGATAGAGAGAGAGATGAAAATGAAAACTTTTTTTTATTGACGTTAGTATAGATCATGGTAACGTGTTTACTCACCGAGCTAAATATGAAATGATATCTAATAACCAGCGATAATAACTCGTTTCACCGCAACACGAAAGCCAACGACGACAACGTCATGGAAGTAAAAAGGCGAGACTAAAACGAACGCATGGCGAAGACGAGGCCAGCGACTCTTTTATTTACAGACGCAGGGAGACAGGATTGACGGCTGGAAAGGGGAAAAATGCCCAATAAAAGCGAATAAAATCTGACAGGAGGTAAAAACGGATAAAGATGATGGAGGATAAAAGCTGGTGATTTAACAAAAGATCAAACATTTCAAAGCGAACAGGTAGCATTCAGAGGGAAGGAGCATGAATTGAAAGACCGTCCTGACTCTTAAAAGAAAAAGAGAAAGAGAGAGAGAGAGAGAGAGAGAGAGAGAGAGAGAGAGAGTGAGATAGAATCAAAGAGAATGAAAGGGAGGGGCAGGTAACAAAGATAGAGAGGGAGAGTCAAAGAAAGGGAAAGGGAGGGGCAGGTAACAAAGAGAGAGAGGGAGAGTGAAAGAAAAGGAAAGGGAGGGGTAGGTAACAAAGATAGAGAGTGAGAGTCAAAGAAAGGGAAAGGGAGGGGCAGGTAACAAAGATAGAGAGGGAGAGTCAAAGAAAGGGAAAGGGCAGGTAACAAAGATAGAGAGTGAGAGTCAAAGAAAAGGAAAGGGAGGGGCAGGTAACAAAGAGAGAGAGGGAGAGTGAAAGAAAGGGAAAGGGAGGGGCAGGTAACAAAGATAGAGAGGGAGAGTCAAAGAAAAGGAAAGGGAGGGGCAGGTAACAAAGAGAGAGAGTGAGAGTCAAAGAAAGGGAAAGGGAGGGGCAGGTAACAAAGATAGAGAGTGAGAGTCAAAGAAAGGGAAAGGGAGGGGCAGGTAACAAAGAGAGAGAGGGAGAGTGAAAGAAAGGGAAAGGGAGGGGCAGGTAACAGAGAGAGGGAGAGTGAAAGAAAGGGAAAGGGAGGGGCAGGTAACAAAGATAGAGCGGGAGAGTCAAAGAAAGGGAAAGGGAGGGGCAGGTAACAAAGAGAGAGAGGGAGAGTCAAAGAAAAGGAAAGGGAGGGGCAGGTAACAAAGAGAGAGAGGGAGAATGAAAGAAAGGGAAAGGGAGGGGCAGGTAACAAAGATAGAGAGGGAGAGTCAAAGAAAGGGAGGGGGAGGTAACAAAGATAGAGAGTGAGAGTCAAAGAAAGGGAAAGGGAGGGGCAGGTAACAAAGATAGAGAGGGAGAGTCAAAGAAAGGGAAAGGGAGGGGCAGGTAACAAAGAGAGAGAGGGAGAGTGAAAAAAAGGAAAGGGAGGGGCAGGTAACAAAGAGAGAGAGGGAGAGTGAAAGAAAGGGAAAGGGAGGGGCAGGTAACAAAGATAGAGAGGGAGAGTCAAAGAAAAGGAAAGGGAGGGGCAGGTAACAAAGAGAGAGAGGGAGAGTGAAAGAAAGGGAAAGGGAGGGGCAGGTAACAAAGATAGAGAGTGAGAGTCAAAGAAATGGAAGAGCAGGTAACAAAGAGAGAGAGGGAGAGTGAAAGAAAGGGAAAGGGAGGGGCAGGTAACAAAGATAGAGAGTGAGAGTCAAAGAAAGGGAAAGGGAGGGGCAGGTAACAAAGAGAGAGAGGGAGAGTCAAAGAAAGGGAAAGGGAGGGGCAGGTAACAAAGAGAGAGAGTCAAAGAAAAGGAAAGGGAGGGCAGGTAACAAAGAGAGAGAGAGGATCAAAGAAAAGGAAAGGGAGGGCAGGTAACAAAGAGAGAGAGGGAGAATGAAAGAAAGGGAAAGGGAGGGGCAGGTAACAAACAAGAGAGGGAGAGGAATATAGAAAGAAAGAGAGATTGAGAAAGTGTGACAGAGAGAGAGAGAGAGAGAGAAATGAAAAACAAATAGAGAGATAGAGACAGAGAAAGTGTGAGAAAGAGAAATAGAGAAAATGAAGAGAGAAAGAGAAAGGTTGAAAAAACGCAGAAAAGGAAAAAGAAAGAGAAAAACAGAAAAGAAGTAAACAGAGAGAAAATGAGAAAGAAAAAGAAAAAGAGAGAGTAAGAAAGAGGAGAAAAAGGAGATAGAATAGGCAAGAGAAAAAGAGAATGAAACACACAAAAAGAAAGCGAGAAAGAAAGAGAGAGAAAAAAGAAAGTTAGAGAAAGAGAATAAAAAACAGAGATAAAGAGAAAGGGAGAGAAATAAAATAAGAGAGTGAGGGAAATAGAAAGAAGGAGAGGAAAAGAGAGAGAAATTGAAATAGAAAAGAAAAATAAAGAGAGAACAGCAAGGAAAAGAAAAAGTGAAAGCGAGAGTGAGAGAGAGAGAAAGAAAGAGAGAGAGAGAGATAAAAAAGAAAAGTTGGACAAAGAGAAAAAGAGTGATATAGAAAGAGAATGAGGGAGAGAGAAAGAAAGCTATAGCGAAACAGAGTAAGCGAATGAGAGAGAAACGAGAGAAAAATGAAAGAGGGAAGATGTTGAAGGAATGAATAAATATTTACTAAGTTTTATAAAGCTTAGCTAAGTCTGGTACAAGAACAAGATAGGGATAATACTCTTGCTTTACTACAAATGGTTTGCGATGGTTAGTTAGTTAAGTGCCATACGTGATACACGCTTGGGCGATCATGTCTCGAAAGAGACATGACTGACTGGGCAGAAGATTATCCCGCAGTAGGTTGCCATTGCTTTCTGCGGTAGACTGGTTGCCGACCAAGGCTATAGAACCCAATCTGTCCTGCTATTTAACCCATAACTGGAAGGAATAGACGGATTAATATCTTTCCCAAGGGTATTTGCGCGTAAGTGAATACAATGGATTCAACTGGAATTCGAACTCGGCTCCCCGGTTTCTCGTTCCGAGCCGATATCCACTGCCGCACAACGCACATTTGCGATGGCAGCTAAGCTATTAAATGTTGTTCCATGTTCTGAATCTAGTTACAAACATTGTTTATTTCTTGATATTAATCGAAATGATGATTCATATGAGATCCAGGTATGTCTTTCTTTTCAAATAAAAATGTTCCATTACAAAAAAACAAAAAAACAAAAAAAAAAAACAAACAAAAAACAAAAACTAAAAAACAAAACAAAACAAAACAAAAAAAACAAAAACAAAGGAAAAATCGTTGTCATACACCTTCAAGTGCTACCTCCGGATATCTCATCAGTGTTGTTACTTCCAAGTCATCAGAAGTTTCGGGTCTAGGCAACATACTCTTTTGTTGGGTAACCCGACCGTAATGTGATCAGCATTCGGTCTACATCCAGAGGCAAAAAAAAAACAAAAAAACTACGCCCAGTAAAAAGTGCTATTTATTCTAGCAGAGTAGTTCAATTGCTGGTCAGATGACCACCCTTAGTTATTCTGATTGGTCGAAAGAACACCACAAGGTGAAAAAGATAGAATCAGTAACCGTGTATCTATTTTCATACTTCCCTTTTTTTTTTTCCCTCTCCCTTTCAGGTAAAAACTATAAGCTAACTTTCAAGGTAACTCCCCTTCCCCGCAAAAAAAAAAAAAAAAAAAAAATTACCCTACACCTGAGGGAGGTGAAAATGGATTGATTATTTACAAATGTAGTAAAAATTTAATCGAGTAAACAATGATAAAAAAACATTAAATCTAAGCTTATTTATAAATGGAACATTGTGTGTGTGTGTGTGTGTGTGTGTGTGTGTGTGTCTGTGTGTCTGTGTGTGTGCATCCGTTACCTATAGACTACGAAATGGCTGAACCGATTTTCTTAAAAATTTACACAGTTGTACTATCAGCGTCTGCGAGTGTTCTTAGCTAGGTTTTGTGTCGAGGTACCCCCGATAAATATTGAAAATCGATAATCGAAAAAATCGGGTTATAGAAGGAGTGGTCCGATTTTAATCAAATTTGATACACTCATAGACAAAGACATAAGAAATGATATTCAGAAGTTTCAAGGTTGCAGTTCTTACAATAGTGCAGAAAATCGATAATATATATCTATATATATAAATGTTTTCATTACACCCGAGCAACGCCGGGCTATACTGCTAGTAAAATATATTAATAAAAACAATTTTACACTGTTCTTAACGAGTTCAGAACGGAAGTTTCATTATTTTCTATTGGTTTTTATTAACAAAGTGCTAATAAAAAAGAATTATCATATGGAGAATTAGTCTAAGCAGTAACCTTATCACCCTCGAAACCCCGCCATGTTCCCATCATTTTACTATCTATAATCCAATCCTAAAACATCGCATCCTTTTCATGTTGTTGATCTGTTAACTTGAGAAATCATTTTTTGAGTTCCCCGTCGTCGCTGGATCCCAACACCTCTGCATATATGGTATTAACGAAAATTGGTTTCTTTTGATTAAAGAAGAGGCACAGAGGTAGCAGTTTAGGTTCTAGGAAGCACATATTGCTCATTGGCTTAGCCGATCCTCCGCTAGTGGTCCGAACCTGGGTGAGGGAAGCGTATCGAATCTTCAAAATTATTGCTGCTCTCTTTTGAGATCATGCCCTTTTAGACATATATCCAAAACTCAGACAAAAACAATCCATCACTGTCAGAATGCCACTAACTAAACAAAATAAATTAAAGCATCAAGAACCGCATTTGTTGATAAATTACCATTTTATTGTAAACTTCCTTGGGATGATACTACACGCGAGATCCATATATGTCTTTCTTTTTGCATAAAAATGTTCTGTTACAAAATAAGAAATTATTGTATAAAGAATTACCCTAATCAGTAACCTTATCACTCTCGAAAACCCACCATGTTCACGTCAATTTACTATCTATAATCCAATCCTAAAACAACGAATCCTCTTCATGTTGTTGATCTGTTAATTGGCGAAGTAATTTTTTTGAGTTCCGCGCTGTCGCTGGATCTCAAAGCTTCTCTATAGATGACATTAACGAAAAAACGATTTTGAGTTATCAACCGTTTTTATAGAAGGCACAGATGTGGCAGTTTGGGTTCTAAGTGACAGCGGAAGTAAGGACTTCTAGGAAAAACCTTACTCGTTGGTTTAGTCGTTCCTTCGCTTGTGGTCCGAATCTCGGCGTGGGAAGCTCATCGAATCTTCAAAATTCTTGCTGCTCTCTTTTGAATTCACGCCTTTTTAGACATAAACCCAAACATCAGACAAAAACAAACCATCATTGTCAGAATTGCGCCAACCAAACAAAACAAACTAAGGCTTCCAGAATAGCATTTGCTGATAAATTACCATCTGCTTTTGAAAACTTCGTCAAGATGATGCTCCACACGAGATCCAGGTATGTCTTTCTTTTTGAATAAAAATATTCCGTTACAAAATAAGGAATTATCGGATAAAATAATCAGTAACTTTATCACTCTCGAAAAATCGCCATTTTCCATGATTTTGCTATGAATAATCCAGTCCTAAAAATAGCACCCGCTTCATGTTATTAATTTCTTAATTTGCGAAGTCATTTTTTGAGTTTCATGTTGTTGGATTGCTTCTGCAGAGATGGTATTAACCTTTTTGTTTATAATCATATCATCCCAAGCAAGGCATTTTACTGCCACTGTTGTGCAGGGGGTTACATACGAGGAAAGTTATGAGACAGAGCGACATGTTATGGCGGGGTCAGGAAGTGGGTAAGAGAAGGATAAGAATACTGATGTGATAAGAGTGGAGTGGACGACGAAAGGAGCATGAGTGAGAGAGGAAGCAAGTTAGTGAGAGAGAAGATGACTATTGACATTACATGTCAATTATTGGAGATAGTAGCTGTCGAGGAAGCAAGAAGCTGGTGGAGTAGAATTTTCGTTTGCATTTTATTGGTTTCACAGTGAAATGGTGGAACCTAGTTGCTAATCTTGTGGCTCGAGTAAATTCATACATAGGGGGCACCAGAGAGCTAAGTTCATCGGAGCAGAAGCCGTGAAAATATTTGTAGAAAAGGCACAGGGAATCCACTTTGCGCCGGTGAGAAAATGACAGTATCTGAACTTCTAAGTCGCGATCGATCACATTACAGATTCTCCGTTGGATTTTTTCAAGGACACTTAGGGTGATAGCAGGATTACCGACTAGATATGGCAGTAGTATTCAATGCACGGGCGTATGGTAGATTTATGTATGTTCAAGATTGTTTCAGACGGGAAAAACTTCCTGGCCCTACACAGAGAACCGACTTTCTTAGCAGCGGATTTAGCTATGGATTCCATATAGTCACATATGTTGTGAGAGTTAAGCCGGGGTGGCGAAGTGTTTTGCTTTCAGGGAGACTATCCTGCTTCATGCTAATGGTGGGTAGGAGAAATTGTCTGTGGTGGGTAATACATAGCAGCTTCGTTTTGGAAGCATTAAAATTCACGAGCCATTCTTTACCCCAGTCCGCCACGAAGCATTAAAATTCACGAGCCATTCCTTACCCCAGTCCGCCACGAATCGGAAGTCCTTTTCAAGCACGGCAGCGAGATGGGGCATGTGGTCTAGGTTTCCATATGTCACTGTATATAATATTCATATCAGTCAGTCAGTTTAGTGCCATATGAGATACACGCTTGGGTGATCATATGTCAAAACAGACATGACTGACTGGGCAGAAGATTTTCCCACGGTAGGTTGCCATTACTTTCTGTGGTAGACTGGTTGTCAAGCAAGGCTATAAAACCCGATCTGTCCTGCTATTTAAGTAGTCACTGGAGAGAAAAAAGGCAGATTTATATATTTTCCAAGAGTATTTACGCGTAAGTGAATGCAACGTATTCAAATAGAATTCGAACTCGGCTCTCCGATTTCTCGTTCCGAGCCGATATCCACTGCATCACAACGCACATCCATGAATATTCATATACGTAGATTATATATATTCCAAAGGT
Organism: Ascarosepion bandense; assembly: GCA_037127315.1. Taxonomy (NCBI): domain Eukaryota; kingdom Metazoa; phylum Mollusca; class Cephalopoda; order Sepiida; family Sepiidae; genus Ascarosepion; species Ascarosepion bandense. The sequence goes on from JBBBDQ010001389.1 coordinate 5,662,209, forward strand.
CACAGACGGAGGTGATAATGAAAACAATCTCCCACTGTTTATAAAATTCTTCCATGCCATGTATATCAAATAGCCTCTGTCAACTAAGTCCAGCTCCATTTGGAAAATGGGTGAAGGCAGAAAACTGGCGCTTCATGACCAGCTGGATCGCGTATATGGAGCTCGGCAGCTCAAAAAAGGCAGTCTATTTCCAGAAAGGAAAACACTGATTTGAAACCTCTGATGACTTGTGATTATATCTAAGACTATGGAGGTAAATACAGACAGAAAACCATGGAGTGGAGCCACGAAGACGGTTGGCTGTTAACACTGATAACTTTCCCGCAACTCCTGCAGCCAAGCCATCACCAAGTGTAATTAATAGTATTGCTTTTGATCTTGTCCGTACAGCTGAGAATAGATGTTTTTAATCTGGATAGTGCATGGCCTCCATATACTATCTTTCTTTTTTTTTTTTTAATCATTTCACCCCGAGCAAGGCAGAAATGACACTGATGTGCAGGGGGCTACATAAATGTAAAAAAGATTAATTAGAAAAGAGTGAGGAGTACAAACTAGTTAGAAAGGAACAATAGAAAGCTGAGAAAGCAAGTGCGATGACAGATACATAGGTGGAGAGAAAGGGAAGGTTATACAGGGGTGGGGAGAGAGCTAGAGTCCAGTGGTTAGTAGATGAGTATTGACTTTGCATTTAAATTTCTGGAGGTTGTAGCCGTTAGGAAAGCAAGAATACGGGAGCGAGTTCCACAGGCGGGAAGTGCGAGAGAAGAAGCTGCAGGAGTAGAATTGTCGTCTGCATTTGGCTAACCTGACTGTGAATGGGTGGGACCCAGTTGCCAGTCTGGTTGCACGAGTAAACACCTGTTGAGGAGGCATCAGTGACTTAAGTGCGTCTGAGCAGAAGCCATGAAAGTATTTATAGAACAGACAAAGGGAGGCCACATTTCGACGATGGGGAAGTGGCTGCAGTCGAGCCGCCAGATCAGTACCTATCACATTACAAACTCTCCTTTGGAGCCTGTCAAGAATACTGAGGAGAACGGCAGGGGCACCTGACCATAAATGGCAGCAGTACTCCATGCTTGGACGGATGGTTGACTTGTATATATGCAGGATGGATTCAGGTGGAAAAAACATCCTGGATCGACATAGTGACCCAACTTTCTTAGCAGTAGATTTTGCTATGGATTCAATATAGTGGTTCCATTTGAGGTCTGAAGACAGGGTAAGTCCGAGGAGGCGTAGTGTATTACTCTCCAGGAGAATCGCTTGGTCCATGCTTATGGGAGGCAGGAGAGGTTGCCTGTAATGGTTGACAGACAACAGCTTGGTCTTAGTCGCATTGAAATTGACAAGCCACTTCTTGCCCCAGTTCACCACAGAGTGTAGATCCCGCTCAAGGTCAGCAGCGAGATTATGTCTGTCCGCCACGACAGGTTTCTTACTGGTGCGGGAGTATATTGTAGTGTCATCTGCGTAGATGCCTACTTGGGACTTGATCTCATCTGGGAGGTCGTTGATGAAAATAAAGAAGAGCGTTGGGCCCAGGATAGAGCCCTGTGAGACACCAGCATTCGTGCTGTAGGGCGAAGAGGGACGCCCATTCAGAACGACCTTCATTTTGCGGTTATTTAAGAAAGATTGGATTAGGTCAAGCAGGCGACCGGTGATACCATAACCGCGTAGTTTGCATAGGAGGCCAGAGTGCCAAACCCTGTCGAAAGTGGCCTGCGTCCTAGAGAGTTTCTACTCCAGTTTCATCACCAAAGAACTGAATTTTAACCAAACTAGGCGCTCCCTTTAGTCAGTTACGTGCCATACATGATACACACTTGGGTGATGATGTCTCTTTCACTGATTGAGCAGAAGATTTTCCCGGAGTAGGTTGCGATTATTTGTGGTAGAAAGGCTACAGAACCCAATCTGTCCTACTATTTAGCTCATAGCTGGAGGGAGAAGAGACGGATTAATACTTTTCACAATGGTATTTGCGCGTAAGTGAACGCAGCGAATTCAAGTAGAATTCGAAAGCGGCTCTACGGTTTCTCGTTTCGGGCCGATATCCACTGCACTACAACGCACATTCTAGTAAGTATGGTAAATATGAATGTATTGTTTTGGTGAATGGAATAATTTTGACTGTTTTGGTCAGTGATTCTGATTAACTATTGTTAGAAATTTCTCCATTAAACGCCTCACACTTACTCCCTTGCTCCTTCCATTTTCTCCCCCTTTCCTCTGTTCTTCTAAGGGAAAGGAGGAGAGATTTTAAGAGTAAAATTTTGACGCCTTTTATGAGCACGTGAGACAGCAGAAAGGGATCTTTTGCGCAGTTGAAATTATGGCAGCCTTCTGATAAACTCGTGCCAACCTGCTTGGTTATTTTACCATTTTTGTTTTATGAACTGTCTTCAAGCATGAAAGACAGAATTTCCTGATAGCCACTAACAAGTTGTAGTTACGCTAGACGTAATCATTTTGCAAAAGGACCATACAGGAATTCTACTAATAAAGTTAAGTGTGACTTGTTTAACGGTGTGTCCTTACGTTTCCTCTATCCCCCTCTATGGAGAAGAAATTTCTCACACTATGTTTAGCGATAGAACAGAAGATGACCATTTGTTTTTCCTGCCGCAAACTTTGACCTTCTGGTGCATTTTATATATTTTTTCATAAATAAATATTCTTGCACGACAGCTAGTCTAAGAGAAAGAAATCACTGTAAACGCAACAGTAGAGAAATCAACTGGAAAACTACACTGGTTTTCGAGATTCTTGACAAAAGCCAAAGAAGGGGGTCTGTAATGTGGTCAATCCTGACCTGGTATCTTGAATTCAGTCACTTTCTCACGGATCTGACGTGGCTTCCCTATGTCATTTCTATAAATATTTCTATGGCAAATGTTCTGATTAGTTTTTTTACCCATTCTCTCGACTACATAAATTTTAGAGTGCTTGTAGATTGGAAAGTAAGAGGATGGTTCGAAAAGTTCTAACATTTTTCCTTCCAAGACGTACTTTTCTTAGTAACATATTTCCTTCAATAATGTAATTTGTTGGTAACATTTTTTTTGAAAAACGTATTTTTGTTTATAATATTTTTCTTTCAAAAATGTATTTTTGTTGGTAATTTTTCCTTCCAAAACGTAGTTTTCTTGGTATTATCTTTCTTTCAAAAAGTATTTTTGTTAGTAACATTTTTCCTTCAATAACATATTTTTGTTATCGTACTTTTCTTGGTATTATTTTCATTCAAAAACATATTTTTGATGGTAACATTTTTCCTTGAAAAACGTATTTTTGTTGGTAAAATGTTTTCATCAAAAACGTATTTTTGTTAGTAACATTTTTCCTTCAATAACATATTTTTGTTATCGTACTTTTCTTGGTATTATTTTCATTCAAAAACGTATTTTTGTTGGTAACATTTTTCCTTGGAAAACGTATTTTTGTTGGTGAAATGTTTTTATCAAAAACGTATTTTTGTTGGTAACATTTTTCCTTCAATAACATATTTTTGTTATCGTACTTTTCTTGGTATTATTTTCATTCAAAAACGTATTTTTGTTGGTAACATTTTTCCTTGAAAAACGTATTTTTGTTGGTGAAATGTTTTTATCAAAAACGTATTTTTGTTGGTAACATTTTTCCTTTAATAATGTATTTTTGTTGGTAACATTTTTCTTTCAAAAATATATGTTTGTTGGTCGCATTTTTCGTTCAAAACGTATTTTTGTTGATAATATTTTTATTTCAAAAATGTTTTTTGTTGGTAATATTTTTCCTTCAAAATGTTTTGTTGCTAATATTTTCATTAAAAAAAGTTTTGTTGGTAAATACTTTCAAAGCTTTTTGATCTCAGTTTTGGGAATTAACTTTTTACCCAGAGCTGGGACCCTAACAGGTGCTACCATTCCGGGTCAGTGTGGACTTGGAAACAACAGCAATTAAGGGGTGGTTCCACGCTCCTCACAACCTCCCAACCAGAGGCCTTGCTGCTAGATGCAGTTCACGGTCATATCCAGCACCACAGACGTTAGAGAAACAAAACAATTATTATCATTTTTCGATTTAGTTCCCGTTGACATCAATGCTATTGATCCAACGATGCTTAAGCATTGCAATCACTGAAGAAGGTAGCCTCCAAAAACTTCCCCATAGCACCTATGACCTCATAATTGTTTCCAAAATGGTGACCACACGGGTGGAATTTGAGTTTAGAAAACATGCACAAGTCAGATGGAACTAAGTCTGATGAGTAAGTAGGATGGGGTGGCAGTTCAAAACTATAGTTGGCTTTTTCAGATACTGCAACCTTAGCAATGTGAACGGTCGTGTTATTTTGGAGCAAGAGCACACCTGCCCTCAGCTTTCCTCTGCGTTTCGACAGAATTGCTTCCTTCTTCTTTTATGTGCCCTGTCCCTTCAGGACGTAGGCGATCATCTTTTTTCACGTTTCCCTGTCACTGGTAGCTCTGAGCACGCCTTCTCCTGTTACACCATGCAATCTTCGTTCCATCATCCACCTGATTAGGTCCTTCAAATATGTTATCCATTGCTTTCCCCTGTCTCTTTTTTCCTCTACCTGGCCTGTTAGTATCAGGTTCTCCAAGCCCTCATTCCTCATTGCATGACCCAGGAACTACAGCTGTCTCTTCCTGATGCTAAGTATTAATTTCCTTTTTGTTTACATTATTTCTAAAACCTCATCACTGCTCACATGCTCTATCCATGATATTTGCAACATCCTTCTGTAGAACCACATTTCAGTTGCTTCAAGTGTTTCCTTCATCTTTGATGATATTGACCAGCATTCACTGCCATATTGAAGGTCGGCTAGCACGTAGTAATCCAGTATTCTCTTCCTTGTTTCTAGCGAAATTGTCCTGTTTCTTAATACCTTACTCAACTTCTGGAATGCTTCCTTCGCCATGCCAATTCGCCTTCGGATCTCTGTGTCGCACTTTCCGTCTTCTGTTAAAATACTTCCCAGGTATTTAAATTTTTGTATCTGTTTGATTCTAGTATCCCCCACCTGTATTTGGCATATTAGGCTGCCATTTTTACTGATGACCATGCATTCGGTTTTCTTGCAGTTCTCTATTTCTAGTCCTTTCCTGTTACTTGTAGTTTCCTTTCTGTGTCTGCTATCAGCACTGTATCATCTGCGTATCTTAGGTTGTTTAAATTGTGGTCTCCGATTATGAATCCAGGCATAACTTCTAGAGTCCTCAAAATATTCTCGCTGTACAAGTTGAACAGATCCTGTGAAAAGACACATCCTTGTCTTACGCCCCTTTCTATCTTTGTATATCTACTCAATTCGTTAACTGTCCATATGCAAGCGGTTTGCTGCCAGTAAAGATTATTGATTAATCTCAAGTCTTTCCCAAATATGTCAAGGCTGCCTAGCATCTCTATCAATTCTTTGTGGCGTATTTTGTCAAACGCCTTCGCATAATCAATAAAGCACAGGTATGAGTCCTTCTTCATTTGTATTGCTCTTTCAGAGAGCATCCTAATCATAAATATGCTATTCCTTGTTCCTGTGTCTTTAACGTAACTACACTGTTCTTGTCCTATCTCTGGCCTGATTCTGCATCTCGCTCTATTCATCAGGATTCGGACGATCAGTTTTGTGATATGACTTGCTGAGGTCATCTGGTATTACTCCACTATTATAAATTTCATTTATTATTTCAGTAATTTTCTCTATACCAAATTCTTCCAGAGCTGTCAGCAGCTCTATGACTATGCCGTCTGGTCCCGCTACTTTGTTTCTATTCAGTTTGGCTATTGCAGATTCCACTTCAGACTTTAATATTTCCGGTCTGTCCTCATTTTTGCGTATTATTGGTTGCACTCTCTTGCCGTGAAAAAAGATCTTTGATATATTTTTCACATCGTTGGAGTATTTCCTCTTTCTCCAAAATGATTGTCCCATCTTTAGATTTTAAGCATCCTGTTGAAAAGCAGGTTTTTTGTCCTGTCAGTTCTTTTATTTCCTTATGCATATCTGCTTTATTAGACTTGCTCAATCTCTCTACTTCCGCACATTTATCATTGAGCCATTTCTTTTTAGCCTGTCTACATTTTCTTCTTATTTCCTTGTGTAGTTTCCTGTATTCCATTCCATGTCTTGATATCATTTTCTGCCTCCTTTGCATCATGTCTAGAATCTCTTCAGCCATCCACTCGTTTTTCTTTCTGCGCCTAAATTTCCTTTGGGGCAATGTTGTTTGCTGATGTCACTATTGCTTCCTTTAGCGCGTCCCATTTCGAGTGTCCTTTCCCAGTTTGTTCTTCGTATTTGGTTTCCACGCTGTTAGTGTATTCTTTCTGTAGGTTGAGGCCATTCATGAGTGCGTTGTATATTTGTTTTGGTGCTGCACTAGGCTTCTTCAATATCCGGAGTTGCACTTTTAATTTGCGGATGACTGGGATGTGGTCGCTTCCACAGTCAGCCACTGCATTTCTGAATCTGCTGTTTATGGTTATGTAGTCTATCTAGTTTTTCGTGTCTCCTCCTGGGCTTCTCCATGTCCATAGACGTCGTGGGTGTTCTTGAAACCAGGTTAGTTCTTCCTTCAGTTGTCTTAATTCTGATGCATTATACTGTCCAATAATAGATTTTACCTTCTCTATCAAGATTAATTCTCGAAAGAAAAAAAAAACACCACCAAAAATAAACACCTACAGACACCTACTTGAACGTCTTCGGTAGTTAAGAACAAAAATGTTTTTAATTTTTTTTAATCGTTTCACCTCAAGCAAGGCGGTACCGCCACTGATGCGCAGGGGTCTATATAAGAGTAAAAGTTTAGACAGGAGAAGAGTGAAAAGAAAAAGAACCAGTTACAGGAGGTGTCAGAGAAAGGTCAAGAGAAGGATGAGAACAGAGGTGTGAAGACAGTGTGAAGACAGAATGAGGAAGGAGGGCTTGGAGAACCTGATGCTCACGGGGCGGATATAGGGGACGAGAGACAAGGGAATGCAACGCCTGAAATACTTGATGGACTTAAGCAGATGGATGGTCGGGCAGGGATTGAGTGGGATAACAGGAGAAGATGTATTAAGAGCGACAAAGGATAGAAAGATGTGGAGGACCATCATCGCTTAAGTCTTGAAGGAACAGAGAACACGGAAGATTAACAGCTGGGCTCGTTATATTTACTAGAAATATTCTTGGAAAAATTAAGAATTCACCTTTTCTACCCCCCCCCCCCCCCCCCAGTTATGAGTTAATTAGTACGTCTTGAATCGCTAGGACAATTATTATCTAAACAAAAACATTTTTAAGATTTAGGCATTAAATGACCCAAAGAGATGTTGATATGTCGCTAAACAAAAACAAACAACTAACCAAAAAATCTCCCGTGGCTTTTTATATTTTTTTTTAGATGACAGAGGAAGTCTATTTTTAAAGACCATTTTATTTCGTTTTTATTGCTAATTCTACTCCATCAGCTTCTTTTCTCGCACTTCCCGCCAGTGGAATTCCCTTCCATTTACTTGCTTTTCCGATAGCTACAATCTCCAAGAATTTAAATGTAAAGTCAATATTCATCTCCTATTTCACTAACCTGCATCCTCTCTCTCTCATGCTCCCTTCTCCGTCAACTCCACTCTCATCAGTATTCTCATCCTTCTCTTACCCACTTCCTGACACCCCCTATAACCTGTCACTCTTTCCCATAACTTTCCTCCTATGTAAACCTTTGCAAAACAGTGGCAGTAAAATGCATTGCTTGGGGCGATATGATTATATATAAAAAAAATTCCATTTTATTGATTAAATCAGGAAATCTTCTGTCCCTGATGCGCTGAGATCTGCACTGGATTCATAAGAGCCGTGTTCCATTTCCCGTCATTATACTTATTGAGCCAGTTCTATATCGATTGCCGCGCAAATGCTCTTGGGAAAAGTATGAATTCATGTCTTTCTCCCCATCAACTATAGGTTAAATAATAATACCTACATCACGAAACCATTATTATCACTGAAAAAACAACTTCTTGCAACATAAAAATATTTTTTGACTTTAAATATCAAAGTGTTGATAAGCCATAAAAATAAAAATCATTGTAATATATCCAACATGAAGGATATTGATGGTACATTTTTGGAGCCTTTTTATATTCACTATCATATGGTTTTTGATATTTGGTTATGATGGCAGGTTCGTGCTAGTTTTCATAATTTCAGGGTTTCATTTTTGAGATAATATGTACTTGTATGATTAATTCTAAACGACTAATCTAACAATGAAAAGAACATATATGCACTCCGCCGAAGGGAATAGTCTCATATGGGGAAAATTAGACAATTTTTGCCCAGGTTTTAAGGTCTGAATGCCCCACATTAAAAAAAAAATTGTCACATTCTTCTTCGGTGGGGAGGATGTAGATAAATATCATTCTGCCTGAAGATACCTCACAGTTGAAACACGGGTTGCTTGGTGCATCTTATTTGTTAAGTATAATTTGCTCTACTTTCTTCTTGTTGAACTTTGTATCCAGCACTTTTTTATTGAATCTTACCTTGGGAGCAGGATGTGCGTTGTGGTGCAGTGGATATTGACTGGGAATGACAAATCACAGAACCGAGTTCGAATTCCAGGTGAAATCTTTGCATTCACTTATGCGCAAATACCATTGGGAAAGCTATTAATCAGTCTCTTCCCTCAAGTTATGGATTAAATGATAAGACAGATTGGGTTCTATAGCCTTGGCTGACAACTAGTTTACCGCAGAAAGCAATGGCAACCGACTGCGGGATAATCTTCTGCCCAGTCAGTCGTGTCTCTTTCGAGACATGATCGCCAAAGCGTGTATCACGTAAGGCACTGACTGACATTTGGAGCGGTTGTTTTCCTCTGTTTTATATATATATATATATATATATATATATATATATATATATATATGCGTGTGTGTATGTGTGTGTGTGTGTGTTTATGCAGCAAATTTTCTTTTAGACATATCAGATTAAATAAAATGTAAACATTATTATGTTTGCTTATTTTTGATAAAATCCGTTCATACTCACGGATAATCTTTCGCGTATTATGATTGAAAGATGTCAGAAATGAGCTGTAACGTTGACAGATGATTTTATTATTCATTTCTCGATGTTCCCCAGTACTTTCAGTCTTTTCTCGAGATCCTATAATACACGAAAGATTATCCGTGAGTATGAATGGATTTTATTAAAAATAAACAGACAAAATGTTTATATATATATATATATATATATATATATATATATATATATACGTAAATGAATAAATATACATATGAGGAGGGTCTACATATATATAGTATTATTATTTAGGTGTTAATAAAACAGTGGTCAATGTATGAACAGAGCTGTATTATATATATATGAATAAATATACATATTATCCTACGTCTATGGCAGGACTGGAAGTTTCATGCGTTATACAATCATCAGATGCATATTTCAAACTGACGGTTTAATAGATTTGAATTTAAGTTCACTGGATCTTCATGGGAATAAAATCCTAAAAAATTGAATATTTTGCAGTTACATGTGGATAAAAAATTTAAATTTAAATTTAAAATTTGATTTTAATCAAATTTGATTCACTCATAGACAAAGACATAAGAAACGTTATTCAGAAGTTTCAAGGTTGCAGTTCTATCCTTGGATGACCTATTTGACTCTGATATTGGAAATTGATACCCCGATATCCTACCGGGTCTGATCAAAATCAGTTTTTCAGCCCTTTCATTTTAGTTTTGGCTTCGGGTTTGGCTCTAAGTAGATATAATTGTAGTTCTTAGTCTCAGTCATGATACTATATATATATATATATATATATATATATAGGAAAGAATATTAATAAAAAGTTTTGAATTTAAAAATGTACTCGTTTCTGATGAAGGACCGATGGCGGTCTGAAATATAAAATACAATGATAAAAATAAACAGATACTGTCCAAAAAAAGTACATTTTTAAATTCAAAATTTTTTATTAATATTCTTTCCTATACATATTAAGACAGTATACGTGGATCATCACTATGTTTTATATATATATATATATATATATATATATATATATATACTAGCAGTATAGCCCGGCGCTGCTATTGTGTAATGAAAGCTTCAAAACTAATTCATGGTCCTGAAGCTCAGACTCTTTAGACGTTGGCACGAAAAACGTAGGTTGTTAAGACTAAGAACTACAATTATACCTACTTAGAGCAAAACCTGAAATAAAACCAAAATAAAAGGGCTGAAAACCTGATTTTGATAAGACCCGATAGTATATCGGGGTATCGATTTCCAATATTGGAGTCAAACAAGTCATCCAAGGATAAACTAACATAAATTAGTCCATGAAAATTTATCGTACCCATCAGGAGTAAAATTGGAGAAAATGAGCCATACTGATGGCTGAATATCGATTTTTGATCAGATTCGATAGAATATCAGGGGTTTCGATTTCCGATATCGGGGAAAATTAGTCGTCTGAGATCTACTGATGTTTGAGACTAAAAACTATAATTTTACCAAGTTTGAGCAAATTCTGCAGCAAGAACAACGATAAAAGAGCTGAAATCCTGATCTTCATCAAACCTGATCTGATATCGGGGTATCGATTTCCGATATCGGGGGGGGGGGAAATTGGAAAAAAATAAGTAACCCATTTGTGTGGAAGTCGGTGGGAAGCGTCTACAGCTATAACGTGTTGAATGCACCGGTTCCCGTCCGATCACCGAAGTTAAGCAACATCTGAGCCTGGTCAGTACTTAAATGGGTGACCATTTGGGAATACAAGTTGCTGTAAACGTAAGGACCGAGAATGGCTAACAACCCTGCCCCGTAAAAAAAAACAGGTTTTTTTACAGAAACAGCAAGAAAAACTTGCTGCCCTATGCACCATCTGGGTGTGACCGATAAATGATGATGTTGAGAATCGGATGAAATTTGTGGATTTGTATAAAGGACAGACACACAAACATCTTGTCTTTTATATATAGAGATGCCTGTTTGTGTGTGTATTTATTGCACTTACTGTTGCTCTTCTCACGAACTAATTCTTAAGTCATATGACCTCAGTACTTAACTTTAGAGCTTTAGACAAGCCAAAATCATGATCATCTATGATTATGTACGGTTGTTATACTTAGAGAAGCACACCGCGTCCACTGAAGGTAACTTATTAGCTTTGCTAATCTGGTTGACCATTATCGACTTCTTTTGGAAGCAAATTTTATGTCACAGAGAGCTAATATGCCTCTCAATTAACCACTTCTCTGTATGGCAACCATATTTGTCTAGTTTTATTTATGGTTTGTTTATTTTCAACCGCGGAATAAGAAAAGGGACGACCAAACTTCTTTATTCGGAAGTGAATGGTAGCTTAAACTGTCTCAATATATCACGCATCAAATGTTAGTGTGTCTTCGTATTTATCACATTTAATTCAATGTCTCTGCGCACACAGAAATAAGAGAGATGCTTTGATCACTCAAATGTATCTATACCAGGATTACCAGACAAATTATAGCTTTTTCCATAAATCCCCGAATTAGGGAAAAATGTCAATAAATATAGAGCCAATATTTATAGTCGTAAAATATGCACTTCCTACGTACACATATATAGATGAAGGCGAAATAACGTAAAGAATAGTTCTTGCAAGTTCGTGTTCTTGTAAGCTGGCTGTTATGAGGAAACACACCCATTCCTCAGATAATGAACTCTCCCTCCTATATTAATAAGAGTTAACAAGAAGTTCTTGGGAAGTTCTTGATCCAACCGAGATTCCCAACCTCCCCAGTTTGTTTTGGCCTTCTTTTATCTCGGCTGGTTCAGCTTTTCATTGTCCCTATCCATTAATTTTTTACCCCCCACCCACTTCCTTAGCGAGTGTGCTTCTTGATTTCGCCGTTTGGCAGAATACAGCGGCCACTCTTTTTTTGAAATGGATGGGTCCTATTAATATTATGTATTATGTTTAGTTAAAAAATTTGTTGTATTTTTAGTTTGTTTTTTGGGTTCATCCCCCTCCCATCATTTTTATCTTTCATTAAATGCTTTAAAATATATTTTATATTGTACATAAATAAATTTTTATTGCCATGGGTTTTTCTCCCTTTTTAGGTGCCCCTTGCAAATATGTGGTATTGTGGTGTGTAAAGGATTGGGAGATGATGGATGGGTTCTTGTGGTGATTGTGTAAATTGTAATGAGTGAATGGGTCGTGATAGTGTTTAGCTAGGTATAGGATAGTTCAGTGAGTACCAACCTCTCCCCCTCTCCTTTTAGGCTTTGTGCCATAATTCTGTATTTTTTTAAGAATAAATAGAGTGTTTAGCTAGGTATAGGATAGTTAATTTCTTTTCGGCTTTGTGCCACATTTTTTTGTAATTTTTACAAAAATAAATATTGTTCATAGAAGTTCTTTAGACTTCTATTTGAGTTCAGTAGAACTACTAGGAAGCTGATATTAGATGGCAGTTAGCCGAATACTAAGGAGTCAGCTTTCAGTGCAAGGTTACCAAGTTTCTAACATTTTGGGTACTTTAAGTCGATTAGCAACCGACATAACACGATTATAACCTTCAGTGCGAAAACCACTCCACAACACTGGCCTTGTCCCATACTTGATAAATATAAAAACTAGACCAATGCTTAATATTCGAAAGCAGCTGCACCTGACAACTGTAACTAGAATGTTTTTGAGATAAGGGTACCTACTCCAGTCATTCCTCTCTAACCGCACACTGAAGGTCGTATTAAACGGACATACCTCCCAGAACTACCCTACACACGCGGGTGTCCCTCAAAGTTCTATCCTAGGTCCTACCCTCTTTTTGATCTACATCAATGATCTTCCCGATGCCATAACATCCCAAGTAGCCATATACGCCGATGACACCATTGTTTACTCTCGCCTCGATCCAAAATCTGGTGTGGGCAACAAGGCGAACCTCGCTGCCGAACTTGAAAAGGACCTGCAATCCGTGGTGGATTGGGGTAAGAAATGGCTCGTAAATTTCAATTCTTCCAAAACGAAGCTGCTATCAATTAACCACCATAGACAACCTACCTCCCATTAGCATGGAACAGGCTTGTCTTCCAGAGAGTAAAACACTACGCCTCCTTGGCCTGACACTCTCAGCGGACCTCAAGTGGAATGACTACATCGAAATCCTCTGCTATGAAAGTCAGTTCTCTGTGCAGGGCCCGGAAGTTTTTTTCCGTCTGAATCTATCCTGCACATATATAAATCTATCATCCGCTCGTGCATGGGATACTGCTGCCACATCTGGTCGGATGCCACTGCTATTCTCCTCGGGGTTCTTGACAAAATACAACGGAGAATCTGTAATGTGATCGATACCGACTTAGCTGACCGCCTGCAGTCACTCTCTCACCGGCGTGACGTGGCTTCCTTGTGCCTCTTCTATAAATACTTTCACGGCTTCTGCTCCGATGAACTTAGATCACTGGTGCCCCCTAGGTACGAATTTGCACGAGATACTAGATTAGCAACTAGGTCCAACCCTTTTACAGTGAAGCCGATAAAATGTAACCGCAATTTCTACTCCAACAGCTTCTTTACTCGCACTTCCCGCCTGTGGAATTCCCTTCCGCATACTTGCTTCCCCGACGGCTACAACCTCCAGGAGTTTAAATGTAAGGTCAATAGACACCTCCTAAAACACTAACTCTCACCCATTCTCTCAAACACTCTTCCTATGTACCTCCTTACACGTCTATTACACTCCTTCTGACATTTCCTATATCTAATCGCTCTATGTAACCCCCTGCTCTATAATGGCAGTGGAATGCCTTGCTTGGGGTGAAATTATTTAAAAAAATGCAGAATTTACTTGATTCGTTTTTACAATTTATTAAACTATTTGCAAGTTATTTAAAGTCAGAAAATACTTTTACACTGCAATAATTATGGGGAAGATAACATTAGATTAGTGATACAATCCTTACTAATTAACCCATAGCTGGGGGGAATATAGAAAAGGTGAATTCATAGCTTTCCCAAGGAAACCCAGCTGAGAATCAGAACACGGCTCTCCAATTAACAATTCCGATCAACTATCATTTACACTATCGACGCATCCAAGGTTACAGCATTTGGTATTCTCAAACAGTCATCCGTCTAGGCACTGGCCAGGTTCGACGTTGCTTAACTTCGATGATCAAAATAGGCAAATGTAACCGCCACTTCTACGACCTCAGTTTAATTTTTCGCACTTCCCACCCATGGAACTTTCTTCCATATTCTCGCTTTCTTGATATATTTTTCTTCATTAATGTGCCCTGTCCTTTCAGGACGTAGGCGATCAAGGCTTTCACATCTCCCTATCCCCAGTGGCTCTTAGCACGCTTTCTCCTGTTACACCACGCAACCCTCGTTCCGTCATCCACCTGATCAGATCCTTCAAATATGTTATTTGCTGCTTTCCCATGTCTCCTTTTCCCTCTATCTGGCCTGTTAGTATCAAGTTCTCCAAACCTTCTTTCCTCATTGGATGTCCCAGGAACTTTAGCTGTATCTTCCCGATGCTCAATATTAATTTCCTTTTCGTTTCCTTCCTTTCAAAAACCTCAACATTGCTCACATGCTCGATTCGTGATATTCGCAACATCCTTCTGTAGAACCACATTTCAGTTGCTTCAAATTTTTCCTTCATCTTCGATGATATTGTCCAGCATTCACTACCATATTGAAGAACTGGCATCACTTAGCAATCCAGTACTCTGTTTCTAGTGAAATTGTCCTGTTTCTTAATACTTTACCCTGTTTCTTAATACTTTGCTCAACTTTTGGAATGCTTCCTTCGCCATGCCAATTCGTCTTCGGATCTCTGTGTCGCACTTTCCGTTTTCTGTTAGAACATTTCCCAGGTATTTGAATTTTTGTACCTGCTTGATTTTAGTATCCCCCACCTGTATTTGACATTTTGGGCTGCCTTTTTTGCTGATGACCATGCATTCAGTTTTCTTGCAGTTTATTTGTAGTCCTTTATTGTCACTCTCTTCAGCTACCTTCTGTAGGAGGTCTTGTAGATCCTTTTCGTGTCTGCTATCAGCACTGTATCATCTGCGTACCTTATGTGGTTCAAATTGTAACCTCCTATTACAAATCCTGGCATAACATCTAGGGTCCTCAAAATAGTCTCGCTGTACAAGTTGAATAGATCCGGTGAAAAGACATCTTTGTCTTTTTAACTTTGTATATATGCTGAATTTGTTACCTGTCCGCATGCAGGCGGCTTGCTGCCAGTAGAGATTCTTGATTACTCAAATGTCTTTCCCAAATATGTCGAGGCTGCTGAGCATCTCCATCAATTCTTTGTAGCGTATTTTGTTGAACGCTTTTTTATAATGGATAAAACATAGGTAGAGTTTATTTGTAGTCATTTTTTGTCACTCTCTTCAACTACCTTCTGTAGGAGTTCTATCTTGTACTTTCATTTCCGTGTCTGCTATCAGCACTGTATCATCTGAGTACCTTACATTGTTTAAAATATGGCCTCCGATGACGAATCCTGGCATAACTATACAATCTCTAAAAGGTTAAATCAGTTGCGCCTCTTGTAACTCCTCGACTCCAATTTTTCTTATCCTTTCTTCGACAACCACGTTAACCATTTTTCCTCATCCCTCTACTCTCACTGTAACCCCCTGCACACCAGTGACAGTACTGCATTGCTTTGTGTGGAACGATTGCAAGAAAAAGTCTGAACCTATTAGGTGCGATTGATAAATTGTCGTCTGAATGTCGCAAAAATGAAATGACAGTGACATCTCATGTTAATAGATATATTTACCAAAACTACAGCAAAATAACTTGATTCAATAAAATCATCATTGCCTTCAGCCACAGTCTCCAGACGACTTCGGAATCCCCTGCAACATTTTTGGATGGCAGATTTATTTAAGTTGGTGAATGTTTTCCAAATCCTTGCTTTTTTTTCATTTCTGGTTTTTAAAGGGGTTTCGTTAGTCCCTCACTCAACTGCATCCCATACGTAATACTCAAGGAAGTTGAAATCTATGGAGTTAGGTCAACAGATGTAAGGGACAATATAGCCGCAGAAATTTCCCGAGATCTATGACTGGGTTTTCTTGCTTGTGTGGGATGGTACAGAGTCCTGTTGCCAGATATAGGTTCTTCGTGCAGTTACCTTCTTGACCTAGGGCAGCATTACCTACCCATGGCACGATGTAGGCCTCCGTGTTGAGTCTGATTCCCTGTGAGAAGATGAATGGAGACATAAAGTCGCTATCACTTGTGATCACTCCAAACGCCTTCGTAATCACCATTAGACTCATCCAAGCCTTTCTAAATACACTGGCCTGTCGTAAATTGACATTCAGACAAACTGAAATGCTCGCATTGGAGCAAATGCCAAGTAGTACAGCATGCCATTTCAAAATTTCTGGCGGGATGAATAACGTTATAACGCTTCATTTTTCACGGACAGTGCCCAACTGACCCTACTAAACAGTTCAGTCGACAAAATAAAAAACAAACAATACGCACGTGCGAAATTAAAATATATAAAATGGCGACAATGTACTCAATGCATTCTGTATGTTTACCGTTCGACTTGTGCAAATCGCAGTGATGTCATTTTGACTATAGTGTAAACTGGACTTCTGTTGCCTTTTTACTTAAGTGTAGACCAAGCCAATAATTTTTTCGTCTCTAAGGTAAATTGGACTTCTGTTGCCTTTTTGCTTAAGTGTAAACCGAGTCCATGATTTCTTTGTCTCTAGGGTAAATTGGACTTCAGTTGCCTTTTTATCTAAGTGTAAACGGAACCCATGATTTCTTTGTCTCTAGGGTAAACTGGACTTCAGTTGCCTTTTTACTTAAGTGTAAACGGAACCCATGATTTCTTTGTCTCTAGGGTAAATTGGACTTCAGTTGCCTTTTTACTTAAGTGTAAACCGAGACCATGATTTCTTTGTCTCTACGGTAAACTGGATTCTGTTACCTTTTTACTTAAGTGTAAACGGAGATATGTTCTTTTTTTGTCTATAGGGTAAACTGGATTGTGTTGTCTTTTTACTTAAGTGTAAACCGAACCCATGATTTCTTTGTCGCTACGGTAAACTGTATTCTGTTGTCTTTTTACTTAAGTGTAAACCGAACCCATGATTTCTTTATCTCTACGGTAAACTGGATTCTGTTGCCTTTTTACTTAAATTTAAACCGAACCCATGAGTTTTTTGTCTCTACAGTAAAATGGACTCTGTTGCCTTTTTACTTCAGTGTAAACCGAACCCATGATTTCTTTGTCTCTACGGTAAGCTGGATTCTGTTACCTTTTTACTTAATTGTAAACCGAGACATGTTTTTTTTGTCTATAGGGTAAACTGGACTTTTCCAGCATTTTTACTTACGTGTAAATCAGACATATATTTACCTATTTCTTAAATCATCGTGATTTTTTCGTCCGTTAAAGCTTATATTTGACATTAGGTGTCCCAACAAGGGTTTATATGTGGCTAAATTGACCAACCTAACCATGTTGTTTGCAAAACGTGTCTTGCGTTTCGGTATATTTTGCTATACTAATTTTTGTTTTCAATTTTTTTTCTCCTATTAATGTCGCCATCGATATAATGAAAATATTAACATTTCCTAAGGTTGTGTTCTACGCTATGATTAGTTCCGGATATGAAAAATATAATTGCTTGCAGTCAAATCTTGCTTATTATACATGATGGAAATGCTATACAATTTACGTTCTCCAAATGGAAATTTATGGTGACGACCTTTTATTATGGATGATGTTTCTGGAAAATTCGGAGTTAATTGTTTTCCAGCAAGTTCCAGCAATTATTGAAAGGGAGTGATCTTTACATAAATCGAGTATTGCTCTAATTCTGAGGCGGCTTAACTGCCGAACGTTTACGCGCGCTGGCCTTTTGCCAAACAGAAGAGGTAAGCGTTGAAATCACTATTCAGTAGTTCTCAAGAATACGAAAAAAATAAACAAACAAAAACGAAAACAATTTTACTTTTGGTAACTTTCAAGGTGGGTATTGTCTTCCACCTTAAAATTTTTTTTTCTAAAATTCGCCAAAGACAAGGTAAAAGATAGTGTTACTGAATAAGGTTGTTTTGATTGACATGTTTGTTTTATACAGCTTATCGACCTTTTTTTAAGAGAATGGGACAAGGCTTTTGCTTTCCATCAATCCAAAAGAAGCTTCAGAAACGGAAATGACACTGGGTAAATTATATAACTTCATACGAGGACTACTTAGAAGGAGTTTAAACTGGAATTGATTCTTTATAGTTTTAGAGAGTCTTTCATTGTTTGTTGTAAAGAAAATCCAGCTTCAAGCAATTTAATTTTATTCCTGAAACAAATTATAAGGCAGTAAAAAACAGTTTCAGTTAAGTGCCATACGTGATACACGCTTGGGCGATCATGTCTCGAAAGAGACATGACTGACTGGGCAGGAGATTATCCCGCAGTAGGTTGCCATTGCTTTCTGCGGTAGACTGGTTGCCGACCAAGGCTAGAGAACCCAATCTGTCCTGTTATTTAACCCATAACTGGAAGGAAGAGACAGATTAATACCTTTCCCAAGGGTATTTGCGCGTAAGTGAATACAATGGATTCAACTGGAATTCGAACTCGGCTCCCCCGGTTTCTCGTTCCGAGCCGATATCCACGATACCACAACGCACATCCGCTCTCGGAGGTTGGAAAAAACAAAAAACAAAAACACTTTACACTATAGAAAAAAAAGGCATTGTCGCGGTTTGCACAAGTCAAACGGTAGACACACAGAATGCATTGAGTACCTTGCAGCCATTTTATATATTTTTTAAAAATTTCGCTCATTCGTATTGTTTGTTTTTGATTTCTATCGATTCAATTCGAATTGATTTGTATTGTAGCAGCAGTCCCGATATTTTATGATCAGGTCCAATAATATTTAAAGTTTTCAGAAATTTTCTAAATAGCTTTATTGACAGGGCCCGGCAATTCCTAAAAAGGAAAACTTTTTTTAAAAAAATGAAGTGATTACTATTTAAGACACCTTAAAGCTGTTTTTCACTGCCTTATGATTTGTTTCGGAAATGAAAAAATAAAATTGCTTGCAGCTTCATTTTGTTTACTACAAATAATGGAAGACTCTCTAAACTTTCAAAGATCCAGTGTTTAACTAATAGGTTGAGTCATGAGTAATTTCTGTTTCAGAGAATCTATTGCTATTACAAATATAAGTTGAGGTGGATAGGAAATGAAGAATTAAAAGCAACTTTCTTCACTTTTACAAAAATTCACAATGACGTGTGAAATCCTGGTTTTGGCGAATAGAAAAATGACTGACCACGTGCTTAAAGAAAAAGTCGAAACCGGATTTCGCGAGTAGATGTTAAATTGATTTTCTGACCAATGGAAGCGATTTGTAAGACTGTCAAGAGTTAGCGATCCAGTGCGAAAAAATAAATGGCTATAAAGGCTTCGATCAATGTCAGTCACTCAGTTAGATGGGAGCAGCGAAAAAGACAACAAACCTAAATGTAATGGGAGAAACGTCAAGTCGACCCGGACGGAAAGTCGCGTCGCATATTCGTTCTCTTTCTCCTGTGCTGATTTCTTTTATTTCTTCTCCGTTCTTAAAATTACCATATACCTAATCTTATACTTGATAACAAACGGACATTTTAATACTGAGCGAATACTTCAAAGACACTCCTACCAACAAACGCTCATACATACATACATACATACATACATACATACATATGGATAAACACTTTCCAACAAGTTACTACTATGAACATTTCTACAACTCTTGATACCCTTAGCTCATTACTGTTTTCTCAATGAACATTAACTTCGACAATTCTTGTTATCCTTTATATTAATAAATTTCTATTTTAACATGCAAAATGTATACCTTAATCTTCCACACTGATTCACACATTTACACCTGCTGACGACCTTCTGATAAGCGAATAAATCTATAAGCTTTATAGATTTCGGTTATGTATGACACAAGGCCGAATCAATAAACATTAACCATCTTCCTATAGCTTCAAAGTAATCGTTCCTTAAATCTAAACTTATTTATAAATGGGACTTTGTCTATGTGTATGTGTATGTGTGTGTGTGTGTCCGTTACTTATAGACTCCAAAACGGCTGAACCGATTTTCTTGAAAATTTACACAGTTGTACTATAAGCGCCTGCGAGTGTTCTTACCTAGGTTTTGTGTCGAGGCACCCCCGATAAATATCGAAAATCGATAATCGATAAATCGGGTTATAGAAGGAGTGGTGCGATTTTAATCAAATTTGATACACTCATAGACAAAGACATACGAAACGATACTCAGAAGTTTCAAGGTTGAAGTTCTTACAATAGTGCAGAAAATCGATATATATATATATATATATATATATATATATATATATATATATATATATATATATAAGGCAAGATGTTTGTGTGTGTGTCTGTTTATCTGCTTGAATGTCTATTTTTTCAGCCCTTTTATTTTAGTTTTTGTTTTGGGTTTGGCTCTAAGTAAGGGCTGAAAAAATTGTACTTCTTACTCTCAGCCATGATACCATTTACTCAGAGGCCTTATTTAGCCTTCAAAATTAAGTTTACGGCGAAAAAAACTTATTTGATATCGATACCAGGAAATCAAAATTTGACTTACATCCATTCATTTTTCTTTCAGTCTACGGTTTCGCTTTAACTGGAAACAACTATTGCTTTTTAGTCTTTCGTGCTAACGTCCAAAGAGTCTGAGCTCCAGGACCATGGATTAGTTTTAAAGCTTTCATTACACCCGAGCAACGCCGGGCTATACTGCTAGTATATCATAAAGTAGTGATAAAATACGGGCTATAATCTATAATGTACACGGCAAAGTACTGTAGGCGAATCTTCAAAGCAGACCCTAAAATCTGAGATCTAAATAAAAGAAATGTAATATTGTATGATCGACGTATAAAAAATCACCGACGTTATAGAATGCAAAGAACTCTCTCAGATCTCAAATGTCTGTGCAAAACATTACCTTTTCAAATCTACTATTACTAACTTGCACTATTCTTTTACCACTTCATTGAAACCGTCTTTTACTAGTTCGGTTACCACTTCTTTACAAATTCTTTTATGAGTTCATTTTCCACTGATTTTACCAGTTTCTTATACCACTTCTTTTACCACTGTATTTACCATTTTTTTTACCAGTTCATTTACTACTTCTTTTACCGCTTCTTTTGATATAGCGTTCAATCTAACCGTGGTAATCATTAAAACGTTCAGCATATGAGTAGAAATTGTTAACATTATCCAGGCTAGGTGACGACAGAGCCAAAGGCGTTTACGGCATTTTCCTAGGAGGCTGCAACAAAAATAATGGCCGATTTCAGAAATATAATTTTATTCTTGAAAAATTTACTATAGAAATGTTGAAATTAGTCAAAGTACGAGCCTTGTGTGTTGTGGTACAGTGGATATCGGCTCGGAACGAGAAGCTGGGGAGACGAGTTCGAATTCCAGCTGAATCCATTGTATTCACTTACGCACAAATACTCTTGGGAACGGTATTAATCCATTTCTTCCTTCCAGTTATGGGTTAAATAGCAGGACAGATTGGGTTGTATAGCCTTGGTCGGCAACCAGTCTACCGCAGAAAGCTAATGGCAACATACTGCGGGATAATATTCTGCCCAGTCAGCCATGTCTATTTCGAGACATGATCGCCCAAGCGTGTATCACGTATGGCACTTAACTGACTGACTGACGAGCCTTGAGTATCTATGCACCTTTACCTCACCGAAATTATTTATTCCTCATTTTTAAAAAGGTTTTAGCTCTGCTACACGGAAATCTTTGAAAGATGATTCTACCTCTTGTTTGAACCTAAAAGTTTTAGCATTTAAAAATGTGCTTAAAAAATGATAATCAGTGGGTAAAAAATCAGAAGAATATGGAGGATGTGGTAAACTCTCGTATCCCAAGTCTGTGAGTTTTTGCAACGGCATTCTTGCAAAATTCGGCTGCACGTTATCGTGGATCGTGAATCGACATTGAACCGTGTTGATTCATCAGTGCTAGTCTCATTTTGCAAGCGTGTATGCATTTCAGCAAGTTGGTTGTAGAAACCTCTGCATTAATGCTCTGGTTGGCTTCCAGATAGCTGTAGTAGATAACACTAATTGCAGATCACCAGACCGTCACCATAATCCTTTTCTGAAGCAACTTTAGCTTTGAGAAATGTTTGGAGGACTTATCACGGACAAGCCATTGACCTAATCCTTTACGGTTACCATAAATGATGCATTTTTCATTACAAGTGACTATTCGGTCAAGAAAGGAATCATTGGTGTTACGAAGTAAGAGCATCGAGCACACTTCTAAATGCCTAAGTTTTTTTATTTTTATGCAGATCATGAGGAACCCATTTATCGAGTTTTTTCACCATGCCAATAATGTGCAAATGGCGTCGAACTTGTAGTGTTGATACCAAGCATCAGAATCATTTCTCTGACATTCTGAGGTGGGTTTTTACCCAGCAACTGCTTGACGTGTTCGCTATCAAGACTGCATGACCGTTCTTTACCTTCTTCATCTTCAAAGCTTTCATTATCAGTAACGAATTTCTGGATTCACCTTCGTACTGACCGATCACTAAGGAACCCATCTGCCCCCGGGCTCTGTTGATATTGGCAGAAGTTTGGGAGGCACTGTGCCCAAGTTTGAACTCATGCAAGAAAAGTAAACAAAGATAATATTTTGTTATGTTCATAATTCAAAGCTTTTATGCTTCAAGAATATTTCTGCCTGAAAATTAATTAAAAATTATTAAAGAGTACACAGAAATTATTATTATTTTTTTTTAATCGTTTCACCCCGAGCAAGGCAGAAACGCCACTGATGTGCAGGGGGTTACATAAATGTAAAAAGATAAATTAGAAAAGAGTGAGGAGTACAAGCTAGTTAGAAAGGAACAATAGAAAGCTGAGAAAGCAGGTGCGATGGCAGATACATAGGTGGAGAGAAAGGGAAGGTTATGCAGGGGAGGGGAGAGAGCTAGAGGCCAGTGGTTAGTAGATGAGTATTAACTTTGCATTTAAATTTCTGGAGGTTGTAGCCGTCAGGAAAGCAAGAATACGGGTGTGAGTTCCACAGGCGGGAAGTGCGAGAGAGGAAGCTGCAGGAGTAGAATTGTCGTCTGCATTTGGCTAACCTGACTGTGAATGGGTGGGACCCAGTTGCCAGTCTGGTTGCACGGGTAAACACCTGTTGGGGAGGCATCAGTGACTTAAGCTCATCCGAGCAGAAGCCATGAAAGTATTTATAGAACAGAGAAAGGGAGGCCACATTTCGACGATGGGGAAGTGGCTGCAGTCGAGTCGCCAGATCAGTACCTATCACATTACAGACTCTCCTTTGGAGCTTGTCAAGAACACTGAGGAGAACGGCAGGGGCACCTGACCATAAATGGCAGCAGTACTCCATGCACGGACGGATGGTTGACTTGTATATATGCAGGATGGATTCAGGTGGAAAAAACATCCTGGATCGACATAGTGACCCAATCTTCTTAGCAGTAGATTTTGCTATGGATTATGTATACTAAAATTCACCGAATATATACCGTGAATACTAAGTTAAAATAGCTTTTCAATATATAACACATCGAGCGGTCATTAATTTTTGAACAACCTAATATATACGAGGTTTGATCAAAGAGTATCAGAACTGTTGCTGTGTTAACAGAAGTTAAGTATGTAGAGCGAAGCCATTTGGAACAGATTGACCTTGAAATCTATCACGCATATTTCTTACATATTTGTTGCGCCGTTCAACCTGGATCGGTTGATCCAGCTTCAAAGAAGACCCCCCCAAAAAACCAAGATTCAAAGTGTAGAAAGATAATATTGTGTGCATGGTGAGATTGTCGGAGTATTATTTATTTAAAGTTCTTACAACGCAATGAAATACGAAATGCACATTTTTACGTTCAATAAGCTGTAACGCGTCCATAAGAATTTGGTCGAAATGTGCCCTGTGCTCCTCAGTGGGAAAATTTTATTTCCTCAATGCAGGCAACATACAGAAAGAACAACTTCTTCATGTGCCGTGTCCCTTCAGGAGGTAGCGGTTATGGACTTTCACTTGGCTTTGTCTCTTATCACTCTCAGTATTTTTTCTCTTGGTATCTCTCCCAAGCCCCAATCTACCATCCATTTGCTCAGGCCTATCAAGTAAGTCTCGCGCTGTTTTTTCTTGTTTCTCTTACCTTCTATCCGTCCTGTGAGTATTAGATTCTCCAGGCTTTCTTTTCTCCCATGAATCTCATCGGTCTTTTTCTATTGGTAAGTATGAGTTTTCTTCTCATTTGCATCCTTTCCAAGACATCACCGTTGCTCACGTGCTCAGTCGATGGTATCCTCAGCATTCTTCTGTAAAATCACATTTCTACTGCATCAAGCATTTCCTTTATCGTTGATGAGATCTTCCAACACAGAAACAAAATTAAAAAATCGTTTTTTTTTAATAAACAGCCATCTTCATTTGATCTTGTACCGACTGGTTGTGACCTTTTTCGCTAAGAATCAGCTGGTAAGCGACAACAAATCATTGCAAATAATGCCGATTGTACTTCCCGCCTTGAAAGTTTATACAAAAACGGAAGTTATTTATAAAATTTAATAACCTAATATTTTACAAACTTAAGTTGCAGTTTGTGAGGCCCCAAATTTTACGTTTGGTTATTTTTCAAATTTAAATTAAAGATGAATTTTTTATGGTTGAAACCTTCCTTATCATCACTGAAAATCCCTCGGCAACATCCAGCAATTTCTAAAAATGAAGGTTTCACTCTTATTGAAAACATCACATGTTTGAGTTTAAGTTTGAGTTTTGTTTAACGGCATATCAACACCTCTGTGGGTTATTTAATGCCAAAAAGGTGGGTTTTAAGGTATTTTTAATGTTCAGTTATAGTGAGAAGAATGATTTAATCAAATTTCAATTACATTTTGTTTTTATTCTTTTTTATTTTAAACTAAAAATATCTCCTAGTCTTATATTCATAAATATTTTGCCGAGAATAATTTTTTCCTTCAAAAATGTGTTATGAAAATAATTTTTTCTTATAAAATGTATACTTTTTTTTTTATAAAAGTCTATATATATATATATATATATATATAAAAGTGTATTTTTATACTTTCATAGTATTTTGCCCCTAGTTTGGGGGTTAACTATTTGGCCATAGCTGGGACCCTAACAGGTGTTATCACTCTGGGTCAGGGTGGATCTGAGAACAACAGAAATTAAGAGGTGGTTCCATGCTCTTCACAACCTCACGATCAGAGGTCTTGCTGCTGGATGCAGTTTACCGTCATGCCTCCACACATGTTGTGACAGTATTTTTAGTTAGACTAACAAAACAGTGGCAATAATATTAACACATTTAGTAAATTTTCGTTTTAGGTACTGATGGCTTTTCCCACTTCAAATTTATCCAAAATAGCATTATTTCTGTGTAAATGTATATGCTGAACTCAAATCAACAATTAGTTATTGAAGAAAATTACGTTTTTTGCTTTGAAAGTCCATAAAAAACGAACTATATCTCGCACTTTTTCTCTCCCGTAACTCTCACGAAGTCATGTAATTAACTGCAGAATGACGTTCTACGTAGGCAGCAATTTTGGTCGAATTTCGTCCTTTACTGAAACTTCCGGTGATGTATTTCCTGTTTTGAGAGCAATAAGCGTAGAAATACAACAGCGCATTACTTTAATTTCTGGAAGTACATCGCCGGAAATATCAGTAAATGAAGAAAAATCGACAAAAAATCGTTTCCATACGCAGTACGTCATTCTGCAGTTAATTACATGACTTCATGAGAGTTATTAGAGAGAAAAAGTGCAAGATATAGTTCATTTTTTATGGACATTTAAATAAAAAAAAGTTTCTTCAATAACTAATACTTGATTTGAGTTCAGCAGATACATTTGCACAGAGATAATGCTATTTTGGATCAATCTGAAGGGGAAAAGCGACGGGATTTAAAACGAAAATTTACCACACATTTTTATGTGGGGTATAAAAAAATGGAAGACAAGATGATACATTTTATTTTTGCTTTTATATAACTGAGTTAAAAGATAAAAATACACTTGTATGCATACAATAAAAAGATGATATTGAAAATTAGGAATCATATGGATGACGCAAATGTGTGTGTGAAAGTTCAACTACCAAAGAGAAAGAAAAAGCTATATCTGGCAACAAGGTCCCTGTGGGGCTGTCAATAATGCATGCCATGAAGAGAAGAGGATGAAAACAAAAAGTTCCCTTCTTTTTATAGTTGCACTCTAATAACTTTTTATATAACTGAGTAAAAAACAAGAGAAAATACACCAATGTGCATGCATTAGAATGATATTGAAAATTAGGAATAATGTGGGTGATGTACGTATGTGTGTGAGTGAAAGTTTAAGCACTAAAATGAAAGATAATAATATATCTAGGAACGAGGTCCTAATGGCGTTGTCACTAATGCATGCTGGGAAGAAAAGAGAGATAAGAGGAAAAAGAAAAGATGTCTAATATTTTTATAGCGGCATGACAACTTCCTCTGATGATCTCCTTGCAAATCCAGTGAAGGTATATAGGGGTAGCCAATACACTAAATGCATTAATTTTTCCCTCTCTTAAGCTGTTGCTGAAAATCATGAGAGAATAATTAATTACGATAAACTATACGTTAATTAATACTTACTTGCTGCGTAAGGTGGGGATCATCATATCTCAGTTGCGGCTCTGTGCTCGGGTAGAATGCTGCTCAATTGTCCAAGAGCAGACATGCAACTGAAAAAAATTATATTGAGAGGTGCCCGGTCCCGGGAAACAGTTTTCTCAGGCCATGCCAGTTCATTGCAACAAAGTAGTGGACCGGTGGTCTCCGCCGGAGTCAGCGCGACTGGCGGTTGCAATTAATCACGATAATCTATATATCTAAACTTATTTATAAATGGAAATGTATCAAATTTGATTAAAATCGGACCAGTCCTTCTATAACCCGATTTTTTCGATTATCGATTTTCGATATTTATCGGGGGTACCTCGACACAAAACCTAGCTAAGAACACTCGCAGACGCTTATAATACAACTGTGTAACTTTTCAATAAAATCGGTTCAGCCGTTTCGGAGTCTATAGGTAACGGACACACACACACACACACACACACACACACACACACACACACACACACACACACAGAGGCAAAGTTCCATTTATAAATAAGTTTAGATTTAAAATTTGGCCATAAATTAAAAAGAAATCGGTACTTCTATTTTAAAACTTTTGACTCATAAACAGGTAAATTTTCGTTTTAGTTCCTGATGGCTTTCCCCCCTTCAAATTTATCCAAAATAGCATTATTTCTGTGTAAATGTATATGCTGAACTCAAATCAACAATTAGTTATTGAGGAAACTTACCTTTTTTGATCTGAAAGTCCATAAAAAACGAACTATATCTTGCACTTTTTCTCTCCCGTAACTCTCACGAAGTCATGTAATTAACTTCAGAATGATGTTCTGCGTAGGCAACAAATTTCGGTCGATTTACTTCCTTTACTGTAACTTCCGGCTATTTACTTCCTGTAATGAAAGTAATACACGTAGAAATACATTAGCGTATTATTTTCATTACAGGAAGTAAATAGCCGGAAGTTTCAGTAAAGGAAGGAAATTGACCAAAAATAAACCGAAATTTGTTGTTCTACGCAGAAAGTCATTCACCAGTTAATTACATGACTGCATTAGAGTTACGGGAGACAAAATGTAGTTCGATTTTTTATGGACGTTCAGATCAAAAAGGTAGGTTTCTTCAATAACTAATTGTTGATTTGCGTTCAGCATATACATTTGCACAGAAATAATGCTATTTTGGATAAATTTGAAGGGGGAAAAGCCTTCAGGACCTAAAACGCATAAGCACTTTTCTTTTTATAAAAATAGTAATTCTCTTTTTTTCCTGCTTCTTCATATATAAAACTAATCTCTCTGTTTTCGTTACTCTGACACTTCCAGTTTTAATTGATTCGTTTTCTTGTCTTGGGTGGCAGCCGTACTCAGATTAGAACTAATTTATTGGAGTAGATAGACTAAACTATCGCCCGGTTCACACTCCACCCATGTCTATTGAACAGGTGAAGAGGCTCATCCCTCGTTTTCTGTTTAGGATGTGGTTTCCGGCTTTCTCTTTTCCAGTCTTTTCTCTCTTACGTAGCCCCGTGCGCATCAGTGGCGTTACCGCCTTGCTCGGGGTGATATGATTAAAAAAAAAATTATATTCAAAATTGTGGACAAGACAAGGGGAAACAACTCACTAATCATTTTTTAAAATTCATAAGAAACAACAGGTAATAAAGAAAAGTGAGTGTATGTAGCAGTAACAAAAAACCCTGTCCCAGAACATTTGAAAAGCCCCTTTTTTAGGAACCATGTCTGATACACGTTCATGCAAACATGTTTTTTTCGAGTGTTAATTAACTGGGCAGGAGAATTACAACAATAGACCAACGTTATTTTCTGCGGTAGACTTGTTGACAGCCAAGGCTATAGAAACTTTTCTCAGAAGACTTGCAGACTGTTATCTCATATTGTGATAACTCAGTAAGCCCTTTGTATCCTAGTAGCTTTATTGCCTTTCGGGGGGGGGGGTGAAATGATTAACAAAAATAATTTATTTGATTTTTGTTATGTTTCTTTATGTCTTTTCTATCATTTCTTTTTCGTCTTTTTCGCACTTTAATTTTAACTGAGACCTCGGCTGTTCCCTTAAACTACGGAACGTACATCATTTACCACTTCTTTTACCAGTTCCACATTCATTAAAAACGCCATTGATTATTATGAAAACTGTCTTAATAAAAGTTTTACCATGGTTTCGTTTGATTTAAAAAATTACCCATTCTTCTTATATCTTGGCTGTTCCCTTAAACTACGGAACGTACATCATTTACCACTTCTTTTACCAGTTCCACATTCATTAACAACGCCATTGATTATTATGAAAACTGTCTTAATAAAAGTTTTACCATGGTTTCGTTTGATTTAAAAAATTACCCATTCTTCTTATATCTTGGCTGTTCCCTTAAACTACGGAACGTACATCATTTACCACTTCTTTTACCAGTTCCACATTCATTAACAACGCCATTGATTATTATGAAAACTGTCTTAATAAAAGTTTTACCATGGTTTCGTTTGATTTAAAAAATTACCCATTCTTCTTATATCTTGGCTGTTCCCTTAAACTACGGAACGTACATCATTTACCACTTCTTTTACCAGTTCCACATTCATTAACAACGCCATTGATTATTATGAAAACTGTCTTAATAAAAGTTTTACCATGGTTTCGTTTGATTTAAAAAATTGCTCATTCTTCTTGTATCTTGGCTGTTCCCTTAAACTACGATCAACACTTTATTTACTACTTCTTTTACCACTTCATTTACCACTTCTTTTACCAGTTCACGCACAACTTCTTTTACCAGTTCCACTTTAATCGACAACGCCTCTGCCTATTATTAAAACTGTCCTAATAAAACTTCTACCATGTTTTCGTTTGTTTAGAAAATAATTACACATTGTTCCTGCATCTTAGCTGTTCGCTTAAACTGTATACTCCATTTACCACTTCTTTAACTACTTCTTTTACCAAGTCATTTATCACTCATTTTACCAATTCTTTTACCAGTTCATTTACAACTTCTTTTTCCAGTTCCACTTTCATCAACAATGACTATGACTGCTATTAAAACTATCCTAGTAAATGATTTCGTTTGATTTTAAAGAAAAATTACTTAGTGTTCTTGTTTTAGGTTATTTACACGTACACGTAAACGAGAAATCGGGGAGCCGAGTTCGAATTCCAGTTGAATTCATTGCATTCACTTACGCGCAAATACCCTTGAGAAAGGTATTAATCCGTCTCTTCCTTCCAGTTATGGGTTAAATAACAGGACAGATTGCAATGGCAACCTACTGCGGGATAATCTTCGGCCCAGTCAGTCATGTCTCTTTCGAGACATGAACGCCCAAGCGTGTATCACGTATGGCACTTAAACTGACTGACTGAATATAATAGTTGGATCATAATTAAGGCTTCTACTGGGCATAAAGTGGGGGATCAGTTTTATATTGTTATGAAGTAATAAACTGAACCCCCACTAATTAATATTTAATAATATAATACATATCTTCTTCCTCTAGCTATGAGTCAAATAACAGGACAGATTGGGTTCTATAGCCTTGGTCGGCAACCAGTCTACCGCAGAAAGCAATGGCAACCTAATCTTCTGCCCAGTCAGTCATGTCTTTTTCGAGACATTATCGCCCAAGCGTGTATCACGTATGGCACTTAACTGACTGACACGTACTCATACTGTAGAAAGATGTAACACAACATTTTTTCTTTATGATGGTACTGTTTTCTAGCGACCACCGTCACGCTGGCGTCGATGTTCGACCGTTTTTTCTTTAGAGAGATGTTGTTGCACAGTCGAAATCACTGCGAATGTAAAGACAAAAGAAAGAAGGAATGAAAATACAAAAGAAAGTACGAATGACAAGGCGAAAGAAGGCATGGAAGAAAAGGCGAAATAAAGAGTTTATTTTCCGTTCTCAACATAATTTTCCTGTTTTTTAATGCATTGTTTAGCTTTCGGAATACATTTTTGGTCATACCGATACGTCTTCAGATCTCCGCGTCAAACTTACCATTCTCTTTTAGAACACTCCCCAGATATTTAAATTTCTGTAACTGCTTGATATTTTAACTCCGACCTGTATTTTGCATTTTACGCTCATCCTTTTGCTGATAATAATGCATTCGGTTTTATTGTTGTTTATGCTAAGCCCATTCTTCTCGTTTTCTTTCGCTACTTTCTGTAGGTAAATTTGTACTTTCTTTTCCGTGTTTGCTATCAGCACTGTGTCATTTTATACTGTTAAGATTATGGCCGGTAATAATGAATTCTGACAGAACTTTGACTTCCCTCAGCTTTGCTGTATAGATTAAATCAAAGAAGACATATTATTGTCATACACCAATTTCTATTTTTTTATATTAGAACGAAAACAAAGAAAATCTATTAAATTGTTACAAAAATAATGGGAGCTCGAAGTGTTATATTTGAAAAAAGATTTTAACATAGTATTCACGATATAAATCAGGCAATAAGCAGCGTAACTGTACCGTTCAGATTTCTATTTACTTATTACTAACACTTACTTTGTACATATGTTCTTGTTATATTAATACACTGTTTTGAACCTTTCTCCTTTTCTCCGTGTCTTACTTCCTGTTATAGTGGAACATTCTGCGATCCCGAGAATAGAATGCTCTACGTTATAAAAGACGGTAACGAGCGGTACGAAGAGGAAAAGGCTCTTAGGCATTTGCCTGACTGCTCTATGACACTGTCAGCTCTCTTCTTCTGAGCAGAGAGCACAAACCCAGTCGTGGTTCCGCCGAAGGGTAGATCCACGACTGGGGAAAAATAGACAGAGATTTTTTGGCCCGGCTATATGGCCGGGAATACCCACTATATAATGACCATGTGTCACATCTGGGCTTGCATGGGAAGGCTAGTAAATACAAAAAACTCTTAGGCATTCACCTGACTTTTCTATGACACTGTCAGCTCTCTGCCTTCGGGTAGAGGGCGCTCTCTGCTTCCGAGCAGAGAGCACAAACCTAGTCGTGGTTCCACCGAAGGGTAGAACCACGACCGGGGAAAAAATAGACAGACATTTTTTGGCCCGGATATTTGGACGGGAATACCCACTATAAAATGACCATGTGTCACATCTGGCCTTGCGTGGGAAGGCTAGTAAATACAAAAAGTCTTAGGCGAAGGCATTCACTATTCCATAGTCGATTCCGCTCCAACCCGTGACTTGCCTATATGTGTATTATTGTTAATTGTACCTTAGTACAATAAATCTGTATTTCTTATTCCTGGTGTGGAGTTCGATTCTTCACTGATCTTTTTATACTGTATTCCTTTTCAGGATATATCACTTCCGACCAAACCGGCCATTAAAAGTTTGCGGCGAATTTTCGCTACAACAACTCCACAGCAAATTGGCGATGAAGATCCACAACACATAATAATCAATGTGTGCTCTTAAACGATTTTAAACTTATTTTCAGAAAGATATATTCTTAAAACATAGGAGCTCTTTATTATGAATATGGCAAAACATGATCTTCGTTTACTCTTCTTGCATGAATTCAAACGTGGGTAGAGTGCCTCCCAAACTTCTGACAATATCAACACTGCATGTGCAGATGAATCCACTAGTGATCGGACAGTACAAAGATGGTTCAAGAAATTCTGTACTGGTGATGGGATCTTTGATGATGAAGAAGGAGAACGGTCAAGCAGTCTTGACATCGAACAATTCCAAGCAGTTGTTGAGCAAAACTCATGTCAGAATGTCAGGGAAATGTTTCAGGCGCTTGGTGTCAGCACTGCAACAGCCTCACGCCATTGGTAAGGTGAAAAAGCTCGATAAATGGGTTCCTCAGGATCTCAATGAAAATCAAAACGTTATGGTGAAACACACCTATTCTTTAGTGAATAGACTCTTCCACCTAATTTAAGTAAGAGTAGTAAGAGGAACGAGGGTCAGTCGATGCGGGACGATAGTAGTCAACAGTTAGTCGAATACGAAAGTAGTCAGCGACCTGGTATAATTACACTGCGTAATACATATACCAAGTTCCTCAGGTTTTGTACGTCGACCCTATTAGTACCAACCTTAGCACAAACACTAGCCTCCACTGTGAAAATAACTCCACAACACAAAGCTTTGAAGTGTGTGCGGTGCTATTTCTGTGTAAAATTAATGATCCATTTCTTGACCGAATAGTCACTTGGGATGAAAAGTGGATCATTTATGATAACCATAAACGATCGGGTTAATGACCTGATCGAGATAAGAACCCAAGTCAGTCAGTTAAGTGCCATACGTGATACACGCTTGGACGATCATGTCTCGAAAGGGACATGACTGACTGGGCAGAAAATTATCCCGCAGTAGGTTGCCATTGCTTTCTGCGGTAGATTGCTTGCCAACCAAGTTTATAGAACCCAATCTGTCCTGTTATTTAACCCATAACTGGAAGGAATAGACGGATTAATACCTTTCCCAAGGGTATTTGTGCGTAAGTGAATGCGATGAATTCAACTGGAATTTGAACTCGACTTCGCGATTTCTCGTTTCGAGCTGATATCCACTGCACCACAACGCACATCCAAGAACACAAGACATTTCTCAAAGTCAAAGTTGCATCAGCAAAGGACTATTGTGGCTGTCTGGTGATCTGCAATTGGTGTTATCCACTACAGCTTTCTGGAAGCCAAATCAGCGCATAAAAGCAGAGCTCTACTGCACGCAACTTGCTGAAATTCATGCAGGACTGCAAAAAAATGATACCTGCATTTGTGAATCGACCTGGACTAATTCTGTTTAATGATAATGCGCAGTCATATGCTGCAAGAATGATGTTGCAAAAACCCAGATTGGGATCCAAGAGTTTACCACATTCTCCATATTCTTCTGATCATTTACCCACCGATTATAACTTTTTAAGCAATTGAGAACATTTTTTAAATTAAAGTTTTAAGTCTAAACCAGAGGTCAAATTAGTTTTCAAAGATTTCGTAGCATCACAGCCAATATTCTTTTATCAACGAGTAATAAATAATCTCGTCGATCGATGGCAGAGGTGCATAGAGGATCAAGGCTCGTCTTTTGACCAATTTCACATTTCTGCAGTTAATTTTTCAAGAATAAAATTATATTTCTGAAATCGGCCATTATTTCTGTAACAACCTAATAGAAATGAAAACGTTTGTTTGAAAGAGAAGAAAGGCGCGAATAATGAAATAACATGCAACAAAAATGTCGGGAAAATAATACGCGATTTGTGATTAAAATATTGGGAGGAAATGGACTATTCTGAAATTTAATCCGACAGAAAATGTTAATTAGTAATTGGTAATTACGATATTAGACATTTTAGCCAACGAGGACATTGAAAAAATGATTATGAAACTTGAATTTTAATTATGCAATAATTAAAATGCTAAAGACCTCAAGGGAAATTTAACGTTAGTTTTTAAGTCATTATGTGCCAGGTATTATATATAAAAAATAATTGCAAAGTTCATCGTAGTTTCCGATGTCGAGATTTAGTAGCACAAAGAATATCACAGCTGATTTTATAACGTACTAGCAGTATAACCCGGCGTTTCTCGGGTGCAATGAAAGCTTTAAAACTAATCCATGGTCCTGGAGCTCAGACTCAGCCTAAAGAATATTTGTGTGAAGTTTGGTGAGAAGCGGATAAAAATTGTGGATTTGTATAAAGGACATACAGACAGATAAACACACACACACACACACACATCTTGCCTTTTATATATATATATATATATTATCGATTCTCTGCACTATTGTAAGAACTGCAACCTTGAAACTTCTGAATATCGTTTCTTATGTCTTTGTTTATGAGTGTTTCAAATTTGATTAAAATCGGACCACACCTTTTATAACCCGATTTTTTCGATTATCGATTTCCGATATTTATCGGGGGTATCTAGACACAAAACCTAGGTAAGAACACTAGCAGACGCTTATAGTACAACTGTGTAAATTTTCAAGAAAATCTGTTCAGCCATTTCGGAGTATATAGGTAAAGGTAACGGATACACACACACACACACACACACACACACACACACACACAAAGTTCAATTTATAAATAAGTTTAGATAAAATTGTATCATATTTTATAAACTGATAATAATGATAATAATAACGATTGATTGCCATCTTGTATTAGGTTGCAGGGTTTTGGCACTCACTAAATATAAACCCCGGCCTGACAGAGTGGGCCGATATATTTACTGGAAAATCCTTTATAGAAAAGGAAACTATTGGAAATTGATATGAACATCACCTAGACCCAGTTACAGAGATAGTCAGTAAGTTAAGTGCCATACGTAATACACGCTTTGGGCGATCATGTCACAAAAGAGACATGACTAACTGGGCAGAAGATTATCCCACAGTAGGCTGCCATTGCTTTCTGCGGTAGACTGGTTGCCATCCAAGGCTATAGAACCCTATCTGTCTTATTATTTAGCCCATAACTGTAAGGAAGAGAAGGATTAATACCTTTCCCAAGGGTATTTGTGCGTAAGTGAATGCAAAGAATTCAACTGGAATTCGAACTCGGCACCCCTATTGTCGTTCTGAGTCGATATCCAATGCACCACAACGCACATCCGTCCGGATGTACACACATTAGAAAATACATTTTTGGTTCGTACGAACCCGGATGAAAGTGTCTACAATAATATTTCGCTAGTCTTAACTAATTTTCCCCATTATTTAAAACTTTCTGTTGAGCGTTATAAAATTACTGCTATGAATTTAAAATGAAGCGTTAGGAAAACAGTTTTTATTTACCCTTCTCCCTCACAAAGTCATTTTTTTATGTGGAGAATCTGGGTGCGGAAGCTCAGTCGTCAAAGATTACCCAGCCTCTACTTACGCTGTAACTCGGCACCACGACCCCTCATTTCGAGTCGATATCCAATGCACCACAACGCACAGAGGTAGTACCTGAACCAAATGTATGGGACTTTACAGTACACACATCAGTCAATTAAGTGCCATACGTGATACAGGCCAGGGCGATCACGTCTCGAAAGAGACATGACTGATTGGGCAGAAGATTATCCAACAGTAGGTTGACATTACTTTCTGCGGTAGACTGCTTGCCGACCAAGGCTATAGAACCCAATCTATCCTATTATGTAACTCATAACTGAAGGGAAGAGACGGATTAATACCTTTTTCCAAGGGTATTTACGTGTAAGTGAATGCAAGGAATTTAACTGGAATTCGAACTTGGCTCCGAATTCCAGTTTAATTCCTTGCATTCACTTACGCATACAGAGCAATAATCGCCCAGATATCGTGATAATTGAATTCAACTGGAAATCAATTTAGCTGCAATTCGAAATCAACTCTCTGTTTTCTTAATCAGAACCGATATCCATTACACTACAATGCACGTCCTATTTTTCAAATGATACATCCGAAAATCTTTCTTTTCTTTTATAGCTATGGAGGCCTTTTAAATTGGAACCCATATATTTTTATATATAAGAGTAATATTGTGGAGAAGGTGAAACAGTTTAAAAAATTAGACTTTATTATTAATGGCAACAATTAACAGTATTAACAAAAAATATGCAGATGAAAGAGTACTGATATCAAACACTAAAATGGAACTATAGAAATTCCTACAAAAATGAACAAAAGAAAGCGTGAAGAAAAGACTAATGATACCTGGAAGAAGACGGAATGCATGACTATCTCTAAAACATCAATTCAACATGCGAATTACAAATTCAGTTAAGTGCCATACGTGAAACACGCTTGGGCGATCATGTCTAGAAAAAGACATGACTGACTGGACAGAAGATTATCCCGCAGTAGGTTGCCATTGCTTTCTGCGCTAGACTGGTCACCAACCAAGACTATAGAACCTAATCTGTCCTGTTATTTAACTCATAGCTAGATGGGGAAGAGATGTATTATATTATTAAGTAGTAATTAGTGGGGGATCAGTTTATTACTTCATCACAATAAAAAACTGATTCCTCATTTTATGCACAGTAAAAGCCTTAATCATGTTTTCAACTATTATATTTAGTCAGTCACTTAAGCGCCATACGTGAAACACGCTTGGGCGATCATGTCTCGAAAGAGACATGAGTGACTGGGCAGAAGATTATCCCGCAGTAGATTGCCATTGCATCTGCGGTAGATTGGTTGCCAGCCAAGGATATAGAATCCAAACTGTCCTGTTATTTAACCCATAACTGGAAGGAAGAGACGAATTAATACCTTTCCCAAGGGTATTTGCGCGTAAGGGAATGCAATGAATTCAACTGGAATTTGAACTCGGCTCCCCAAATTACAAATTAGAGATATCAAAATCAAACAAATATAAAAAAAATAAATATCAGAGAAACGTTTTAACAAAGGAAGGAAAGTGGGACAGCATAATCTGAAGGCTCATTGTGATAGCAAAAAGTGTCTTTCATACGCTAAGCAAAGTATTAAGAAACAGGAAGATTTTAGTAGAAACAATGAAAAGAGCCTTGAAGAGTTCGGTAATATCGGCCCGCCTATATGCCAGTAAATGCTGTGTAATCTAAAATTATTTATAAATGGAACTGTGTGTGTGTGTCTATGTGTGTGTGTGTGTGTGTGTGTGTGTGTCCGTTACCTATAGACTCCGAAACGGCTGAATCGACTTTCTTGAAAATTTACGCAGTTGTACTATAAGCGTCTGCCTGTGTTCTTACCTAGGTTTTGTGTCGAGGAATCCCCGATAAATATCGAAAATCGATAATCGAAAAAATCGGGTTATAGAAGGAGTGGTCCGAATTTAATCAAATTTGATACACTCATAGACAAAGACATAAGAAACGATATTCAGAAGTTTCAAGGTTGCAGTTCTTACAATAGTGCAGAAAACTGATAATATATATATAAAAGGCAAGATGTTTGTGTGTGTCTGTTTATCTGCCTGTATGTCTGTATTTTTTCAGCCCTTTTATTTTAGTTTTTGCTTCGGGTTTGGCTCTAAGTAGGTATAATTGTAGTTCTTAGTCTCAGCCATGATACCATTTACTCAGAGGACTTATTTAGCCTTCAAAATTCAGTTTACGATGAAAAAAAACTTATTTGATATCGATACCAGGAAATCAAAATTTGATTTACATCCATTCATTTTTCTTTCAGTCTACGGTTTCGCTTTAACAGGAAA
The DNA here is from genome assembly GCA_037127315.1 of Ascarosepion bandense. Lineage (NCBI taxonomy): Eukaryota > Metazoa > Mollusca > Cephalopoda > Sepiida > Sepiidae > Ascarosepion > Ascarosepion bandense. The sequence goes on from JBBBDQ010001389.1 coordinate 5,700,165, forward strand.
CCACTATTGCTTTTTAGTCTTTCGTGCCAACGTCCAAAACGTCTGAGCTCCAGGACCATGGATTAGTTTTAAAGCTTTCATTACACCCGAGCAACGCCGGGCTATACTGCTATAGATGAAGGCGAGACCTGAAGCAAAAAAACTGGGGTTCTACAGAAGGATGCTGAGAATACCACGAGCTGAACATGTGAGCAACGATGAAGTTCGAAAAAAGATGGTAACTTGAAGGATACTTATACTTGACACCACAAAAGACAGTTGAAATTTATAGGGCAAAGAATGAGGCAAGTGGGTTTAGAAAATTTGACACTCATAGGACAGTTTAAAGGCAAGAGGGACACAGGAAAACAGCGTATAACCTACCTAACGCGCTTGTGTAAATGGTTGGAAGAACAGGATTTAGTAGAGATAGTAAAAAGCGAAATTTATTAAGATCGACAAAAGACAGGAAATTGTGGAGAGCCATGATCGTTAACATTCTAAAGGGTCACAGTATCGAAAAGAAAAAATATTTTTAACCTGCGAGAATATTTTTATATTGAAAGTTTATGTGTCAGGAGTAATTGTAGCTGCAATAGGGGTGACAACCCTAATACACCCTTGTGCAAATTAATTGTGCAAATTAAACAACAATATGTATAACCTAGGACTGTTCATTATTGTCATGTTGAAACACATCTATTCCTCAGATAATGGACTCTCCCTCCTATATTAATAAGAGTTAACAGGAAGTTTTTGGGAAGTTCTTATGAGTTCTTCGAAGTTTTAGAGAGCTCTTTAGTGTTCTATTGGAGTTTAGTAGAACTACTAGTTAGTTCCAGTTTGGACATAGTTTGACTAAGGCAGTTGATATTAGTCGGCAGTTAGCCGAATACTAAGGAGTCAGCTTACAGTGGAAGGTTACCAAGTTCCTAGCATTTTGGGTGCGTTAATTCGATTAGCAACCGACATAGCACGATAATAACCTTCAGTGCGAAAACTACTCCACAACAATTATCTATGTATATCTATAGATATACACGCAAGTACACACACGTATAGATATTTTTCTCGTGTTTATAAAACAGTGCTCGCTGTAATATAACAGAGCTATGAAGCGCATCCTTGCACAAATTAATTGAAGCAACTGCTTTAATTTCCTTTCTTTCAACATACGACCAGTTTTAGTGATAGGGTGTAATCGATTTCTGTTTTTTTCCTCAGATTAGATAATTTGCAATGATGTGCAGTAATATGAATCTATTTTAGGGTTTTTGATGAAATTTGTTTGGCCTTTAAAAAAATTGCGTCATACGTAGTTGCATGAGACTTTTATCACGCCCAGACACCTTTGTCTTGACTGTCTATTAGTTGTCCTGTGGCCATTGTCTGCGATGGACGTTAATCCAACGAAGAGCGCTGCACAAACACAATGCCGAGCCTTACAGAGAGATCACGGATATTGTTGGTGTCAGCCTTTCACCTGTCAGTTGTGTCGTCAAAGCGAGGAAAGAAACTGGATTTATCAGTCCAAAACGTAAAAGAAAACGCGCCCAAAGACAGAAACAACACCAAGAGACGACGTATATGGGATCAGAAAAATATGAAAGATCCTAGGAAGACTTTATTCATTTTACTTTTATTAATTTATTTTTATTAATTTGTATTAATTAATAAGGCTGTTGGTAGATTCGGCTGATGTTGATATAAATTTATGTTAAACAAAACAGACAATAAAATAAATAGGAAACAAAATATAAGATTTGTATTGATGTTGCGTGGGATGGCCGATCGGTCTAAGCGCCAGAGTCAAGGTAGAAATTATATCTTATTAACACGTATAATTTAAGGATGTGCATTGTGGTGCAATGGATATCGACTTGGAATGACAAATCGAGGATACCGATTTCGAATTCCAGTTGAATTCCTTGTATTCACTTACGCACAAATACCATTGGGAAATGTATTAATCGGTTTCTTCCTTCCAGTTTTGGGTTAAATAATAGGACAGATTTGGTTCCATAGCCTTGGCTGGTAACAGTCTACCACAGAAAGCAATGGCAACCTACTGTGAGATAATCTTCTGCCCCAGTCAGTCATGTCTCTTTCGAGATATGATCGCCCAAAGCGTGTATCACGTATGACAATTAATTGACTGATAGGTATCACTGAGAGATGAATAATGTCGAAAATGAGTAATCACCTGAAAGAACACTTCCTGCCACCCACCTCATCAGCATGGCTGATGCTAACCTCCAAGCGACTCACTCGCTGCGCCTTCTCAAGCCAACATCTTCGGCTGACACGAAGTAGAAAAAACTGTATTGAATTCATTGTTAGGTTGTCTGCCGAGAAATTTGGTTAACTGTGTAGTGCTCGTCTATGGTTCTCTCCAGAATCTCTCTTACATGTCGATAAGTCTATCATACTGTTGTATACCAACGAGTTATACTAAAGCGACGTAGGCTGTATAACCTACAAATCAATGTTGAAGATCAGCTTGAAATATGACGACGGACAGCGTGTGTATATATTCGGTTTATTTATTTATTTTTTTTAATCATATCACCCTGAGCAAGGCGGTAACGCCACTGATACGCAGGGGGCTACGTAAGAGTGAAAAGATTGGAAAAGAGAAATCCGGAAACCACATCCTAAACAGGGAACAGGGATCAGCCTCTTCATCTATTCAATAGACGTGGGTAGAGTGTGAACCGGGCGATAGTTTAGTCTATCTACTCCAATTGAAAAAAAATGAAAAAAGAAAAGAGTGAAAAGATTGGAAAAGAGAAAGCCGGAAACCACATCCTAAACAGAGAACAAGGGATGAGACTCTTCACCTGTTCAATAGACGTGGGTGGAGTGTGAACCGGGCGATAGTTTAGTCTATCTACTCCAATTGAAAAAAAAGGGTGAAAAGATTGGAAAGGAGAAAGCCGGGAACCACATCCTAAACAGGAAACAAGTGATGAGCCTCTTCACCTGTTCAATAGACGTGGGTGGAGTGTGAACAGGGCGATAGTTTAGTCTATCTACTCCAATTGAAAAAAAAGAGTGAAAAGATTGGAAAAGAGAAAGCCAGGAACCACATCCTAAACAGGAAACAAGTGATGAGCCTCTTCACCTGTTCAATAGACGTGGGTGGAGTGTGAACTGCAAGGTGATGATTGTGTGTTGACGGGTAATCAGAGGAACACGCACATTGACGGCTGGAGTTGTCTCTCCTTGAGTCCTCTTCGCGTCCCGAGCTTATATGATCCCAGCCTCTGTCTAGACCTGGGGAAACCCGGTCCTATATATAAGTTTAGGCTCTGTCGAGCGTCACCATTCTCGGGCAGGTCTAATGACCAATTGTTGTCTTTGGCTAGTTGCATTTGGACATAAACACGTCATTGTTTATTTCATTGTTCAAATTTTCTCAACTTTGACACGCAGGCGTATTTTTTTTAATAATCATATCGCCCCAAGCAAGGCATTTTACTGCCACTGTTTTGCAGGGGGTTACATTGGGGGGAAGTTATGAGAAATAGTGACAGATTATAGGGGGGTGTCAGGAAGTGCGGAAGAGAAAGATGAGAATACTGATGAGAGTGGAGTGGACGGAGAAGGGAGCATGAGAGAGAGGATGCAGGTTAGTGAGATAGGAGATGATAGCATGAGCACCCGACCAGATATGTCAGCAGTATTCAATGCACGGGAGGATGGTAGATTTATATATGTGCAAGATTGTTTCAGGCGTAAGAAAACTTCCTGGCCCTGCACAGAGAACTGACTTTCTTATCAGCGGATTTAGCTATGGATTCCATATAGTCATTCCACTTAAGGGTTTTTGTGAGAGTTAAGCCGAGGAAACCCAATGTTTTACTTTCAGGGAGACTAGCCTGATCCATGCAAATAGGTGGGGGTAGAAGCGATTGTCTGTGATGGTTAATAGATAGCAGCTTTGTTTTGGAAGCATTAAAATTCATGAGCCATTTTTTTATCCCAGTCCTCCACGGATCGCAGGTCCTTTTCAAACTCGGAAGCGAGGTTTACTTTGTCATCCTTAGCAGATTTTTGATCGATGCGAGAGTAAAGTGTAGTGTCGTCAGCGTATATGCCTACTTGGGATCTTATTACATCTGGGAGATCGTTAATGTAGATAAGGAAAAGCATAGGACCTAGAATAGAGCCTTGAGGGACACCCGCGTTCGTATGACAGTATTGGGAGGCATGTCCGTTCAATACTACCTTCATTGTACGATTTGAAAGAAATGACTGGATAAGGTCAAACAATTGTCCAGTTGTACCATAACCTCGCAGCTTGCATAGAAGGCCAGCATGCCAGACTCTGTCAAACGCTTTGAAGATATCTAGGGCAACAGTTCGGGCTTCGCCTTTTTTATCTGTGGACTGTGAGATGTTGAAACACCTCGGCGTCGATGATGACTTCGAAAACTTTGCCAAAATCGGTAGGAGGCTAATAGGGCGATAATTAGAGGGGTCAGAGAGTTCACCTATGTTTTTATATATTGGAACCACGGAGGAGGACCTCTAGAAGACGGGAAAGCAAGAAGCAGAGAGGCAGTAGTTATAGAGTTTGGAGAGAACAGAGGAGAGTTCAGGGGAATATTTAATCAGGACAATGATTGGGATTCCGTCGCCGCCGCTCCCATTATGGTGGTCAAGCCTTGAAATTATGTTAGAGACCACCGAGGGGGTAATGTGGATGTCATTCAGTTGGGCTTCAGTTCGGGGTAGGAAGTTAGGTACAGATATTCCAGAAGAGTCTAGTGTCGTGTTAGTGGAGAACCTGCGTGTTCCTGACAACCAAAATAGATTTCTCGTAGGTTCTAAAATACAATTCATTATTTTATAATCCAAAATAATTTAATATAAATTACATTCGCTTTTGACCGAATAATGAAAAGCTAAGTAGAATACGGAGAGACAGGAAAAAAGAAAAGAATCCTGGACGTTTAAGTCATATCTGTCCTCCTATATGGCATCGAATGCTGGACAATCTCCTCAAAGATGAAGGAGAGACTCGAAGCAACATAAAAAAGAAAAGAGTACTGGACTATTATGTGATATATGTCCTGCTATATGGCATCGAATGCTGGACAATCTCTTCAAAGATAAGGAGAGACTCAAAGCAACAGAAGCAAAGAAAAGAGTACTTGACTGTTATGTGATATATGTCCTGCTATATGGCATCGAATGCTAGACAATCTCTTCAAAGATAAGGAGAGACTCAAAGCAACAGAAGCAAAGAAAAGAGTACTTGACTGTTATGTGATATATGTCCTGCTATATGGCATCGAATGCTGGACAATCTCTTCAAAGATAAGGAGAGACTCAAAGCAACAGAAGCAAAGAAAAGAGTACTTGACTGTTATGTGATATATGTCCTGCTATATGGCATCGAATGCTGGACAATCTCTTCAAAGATAAGGAGAGACTCAAAGCAACAGAAGCAAAGAAAAGAGTACTTGACTGTTATGTGATATCTGTCCTCCAATATGGTAGTGAATACTGGACAGTCTGCTCAAAGATGAAAGAGAGACTCGAAGCAACAGAAGCAAAGAAAAGAGTACTTGACTGTTATGTGATATCTGTCCTCCAATATGGTAGTGAATACTGGATAATCTGCTCAAAGATGAAAGAGAGACTGTGGTTCTACAGAAAGATGCTGAACCTGGACAAAAACTTGCGAGTTACGACAAGGCTTTGAAGAGGGTGCGAACGAAAAAGAAACTGATACTTACAATCAGGAAGAAACAGCAGAAGTTTTTGGGACACGTAATGAGGAAGGAGGGCTTGAGGAATCTAATACTGGGCGGATAGAGTGAGAGATAGACAGAGGTCAGCAACGAAACATACTTGATGGGCTTGAGCAAGTACATTGCTGAGAAGAGCTTGCGAGAGATATGAAGAAGAAAAGTGTTAAGAGTGACAAGGAATAGGAGTAAGTGGAGGCCCACGATGGCCTACGTCCTTCAAGGACACGACACATAAAGAAGAAGAAGAAGAAACTTCATTGTCTCAAAGACATCCGAACTGTTGGGTCGAAGTAAACTACTGAAATTTAACATTTTCCTTTTAACTTTTATTAAACTTTTACGAGAGAATCGTCGATTTAATAATTATTTTCCTGACCTTTCTCTTTTTATATCTGTACTTTTAAGATTTAATTTTAGATCACTCTTTCTAGTGACGTTTTTCTGGTTCAAAACTTGTTTTGCTGCATGATGCGGACTTAGTCATCAATCAACCAATTTTGAAGAGAATAATTTTCATTCATTTTAACACCAGTTTCATTATTCTATCTGGTTTAAAACCTGTTTTTTTTTTAATTAGCCACCATACTTATCAGTTCAGCTAGTTTTTCTCGTCAGATTCCATCTTGCATATTTATAAATCTACCATTCATCAGTGCATTGAATACTATTGCATATCTAGTCGGGTGCTCCTGCTATTCATCTCGATGGTCTCATCAGATTCCATCTTGCACATTTATAAATCTACCATTCATCAGTGCATTGAATACTATTGCATATCTAGTCGGGTGCTCCTGCTATTCATCTCGATGGTCTCATCAGATTCCATCTTGCACATTTATAAATCTACCATTCATCAGTGCATTGAATACTATTGCATATCTAGTCGGGTGCTCCTGCTATTCATCTCGATGGTCTTATCAGATTCCATCTTGCACATTTATAAAACTACCATTTGTCCGTGCATTGAATACTATTGCATATCTAGTCGGGTGCTCCTGCTATTCATCTCGATGGTCTCATCAGATTCCATCTTGCACATTTATAAATCTACCATTCTTCCGTGCATTGAATACTATTGCATATCTAGTCGGGTGCTCCTGCTATTCATCTCGATGGTCTCATCAGATTCCATCTTGCACATTTATAAATCTACCATTCATCAGTGCATTGAATACTATTGCATATCTAGTCGGGTGCTCCTGCTATTCATCTCGATGGTCTCATCAGATTCCATCTTGCATATTTATAAATCTACCATTTGTCCGTGCATTGAATACTATTGCATATCTAGTCGGGTGCTCCTGCTATTCATCTCGATGGTCTCATCAGATTCCATCTTGCACATTTATAAATCTACCATTCATCAGTGCATTGAATACTATTGCATATCTAGTCGGGTGCTCCTGCTATTCATCTCGATGGTCTTATCAGATTCCATCTTGCACATTTATAAAACTACCATTTGTCCGTGCATTGAATACTATTGCATATCTAGTCGGGTGCTCCTGCTATTCATCTCGATGGTCTCATCAGATTCCATCTTGCACATTTATAAATCTACCATTCTTCCGTGCATTGAATACTATTGCATATCTAGTCGGGTGCTCCTGCTATTCATCTCGATGGCCTCATCAGATTCCATCTTGCACATTTATAAATCTACCATTTGTCCGTGCATTGAATACTATTGCCACATCTGGTCGGCTGCTCTTGCTATTCATGTCGATGTTCTCGTCAGATTCCATCTTGCATATTTATAAATCTACCATTTGTCCGTGCATTGAATACTATTGCCATATCTGGTCGGATGCTCCTGCTATTCATCTTGATGTTCTCGTCAGATTCCATCTTGCACATTTATAAATCTACCATTCGTCCGTGTATTGAATACTATTGCCATATCTGGTCGGCTGCTCTTGCAATTCATCTTATGGTTCTCAATAACATCCAAAGAAGGATCTGCAATATAATTGTTCCTAACTTGGCAGCTGTCCATCAGTTACTTTCTCACCGACGTGATGTGGCCTCCCCCTGTCTTTTCTACAATTATTTTCAGGGCAACTGCTCTGACGAAGTTTTTCCCCGACCACATGTATTTCCTTGTGCTACTAGATTGGCATCAGGGTCCCACCTTTTTACCATCGAAATAGTTAAATGTAATCACCTCTTCTACTATAATAGTTTCTTTTTTCGCACTTCCGATTTGTGGAACTCACTTTCATTTGCTTGCTTCCCTGATATCTTCAATCTCAAAAACTTTAAAGACGACGTCAATTGTCTTATTTTATAGACTTGATTCCCATCTATCTTTTATTTTTTCGTCGACATCCACTGTAGCTTTTATATTCTATCACTGTAACCCCCTGCACACCAGTAGCAGTTCTGCCTTGCTTGAGGTTAAAAGATTATTAAAAAGATAACTGCCTTGTGTAATACCCGTTCAGGTGATCATGTCTCGCAAGAGACATGACTGAGTTGGCAGAAGATTTTCCCGCAGTGGGTGACAATTATTTTCTGCTGTAGACTGATTGCTAACGAAGGCTATGAAAACGAATCTGTCCGGTTATTTAAACCTGTAGCGGTAGCGAGTAAAGATGAAGTCCTACCTTTCCCAGGGGTATTCGTGCGTAAGAGAACGAAACGAATTTGATTGGAATTCGATGTCAGCTCTACAGTGTTCCCCATTCCTAGCCGATACCCGTCACACCACAACTCATATCTAAAAATTATCAAGTAACTACCGTAAGTGTGAAGAGAAAATATATTCCTTTATTTCGAGACCTGTTTCATTAACCTATCTGGTTCTAGACTTGTTTTATATGATTGTCGATCTTACGGCCATATCACGTTGAATACACCGGTTCTCGCTCGTCACCGTAGTTAAGCAACGTTGAGTCTGGTCAGTACTTAGATGGGTGACCGCTTGGAAATACCAGGTGCTGTAAGCGTATAGTGACGAATGTGCGTTGTGGTGCAGTGGATATCGGCTCGGAAAGAGAAATCTAGTTCGAATTCCAGTTGAATACCCTACATTCAGTTAAGCACTGGTACTCTTGAGAAAGGTATTAATCCGTCCCTTCCCTCCAGTTAGGGGTTAAATAACAGGGTAGGACTTGGGGACCCTGCCCGTAATAACAAATCCCAATGAATCTTGATTCTCGAAAAGAAAGAGTATTACTAGACACAAAACTTATATAAAAACAACACTAAATTGTTGAAAAAAAAAGGTATTATCAGTAATAAATAAATAAAAATTTAGTTGATGACCTGCCGAGGTTGATAGGCCATAAAAACAAAACAACCAATTGAGTGAGAAGTTACTGAGTAGTAGCCACAGAGTGAGTGAATGAGTGAGTCAGGACGCTGCGAGAGAAAGTACTCTCCAGTCCACGTTTACCTCTGTACTACGCTTTCCAAGAATACACTATTCAACCTTATATCCGGGTCTGTGTTCTCTTTCTATGGCTCTTTGGTCATAACACTGGCGACGAAAAATATTCGAAGCACAAAAGGAAACCTCTACCTAAAACAATCCACAAAAATGGTTACGCCATGACACTTAATAATTAGGAAGAGAAATAATTTTGCTTTATTTTGTTACCAATTTCATAATTCTATCTAATTCACAACCTGTTTTATGGGACTGGAGTTCAGTCAGTTAAGTGCCATACGTGATACACGCTTTGGGCGATCATGTCTCGAAGGAGACATGACCGACAGGGCAGAAGATTATCCTGCAGTAGGTTGCCATTGCTTTCTGCGGGAGAATGGTTTGCAACCAAGGCTATGGAACCCAATCTGTTCTATTATTTAACCCATAACTGGAGGGAAGAGATGGATTAATAGGAAATCAGTTTTTATTTACCCTGCTCCCTCACAAAGTCATTTTTTTTAATCTTGAGAACCTTGGGCGCGGACGCTTATACAGTCGTCAAAGATTACCCGCCTATGCTTACGCCGGAACTCGGCACCCCGATCTCTCGTTCTGAGTCGATATCCAATGCACCACAACGCACAGAAGTAGTACCTGAACCAAATTTATGGGGCGTTACAGTACACACATCAGTCAATTAAGTGCCATACGTGATACAGGCCAGGGCGATCATGTCTCGAAAGAGACATGACTGATTGGGCAGAAGATTGTCCAACAGTAGGTTGATATTACTTTCTACGGTAGACTGCTTGCCATCCAAGGCTATAGAACCCAATCTGTCCTATTATGTAACCCATAACTGAAGGGAAGAGACGGATTAATACCTTTTTCCAAGGGTATTTACGTGTAAGTGAATGCAAGGAATTTAACTGGAATTCGAACTTGGCTCCCCGATTTGTCGTTCCAAGCCGATATCCACTGCACCACAACGCATAACCGCATGGGACTGGAGACCTTACTCATACTCAGATCCGAAGTTGAATTGGCATGGCGAAAGAAGCATTCCAGAAGTTCAGTAAAGTATTAAGAAACAGGACAATTTCGCTAGAAACAAAGAAGAGAGTGCTAGATTGCTATGTGATGTCGGTTCTTCAATATGGCAGTGAATGCTGGACAATATCTTCGAAGATGAAGGAAAAACATGAAGCGACTGAAATGTGGTTCTACAGAAGAATGCTGCGGATATCATGGACCGAGCATGTGAGCAATGATGAGGTCTTGGAAAGGATGGAGACGAAAAGGAAATTAATATATATATATATAATTCAGACAGCTTTCAAACAAAGAGGAAGAGACTACTAAAGTTCCTTGGACATTCAATGAGGAAGGAGGGCTTGGAGAACTTGATACTAACAGGCCAGATAGAGGGAAAAAGAGACAGGGGAAAGCAGTGGATAACATATTTGAAGGACCTGATCAGGTGGATGAGGGAACGAGGGTTGCATGGTGTAATAAGAGAAAGCGTGCGAAGAGCCACCAGGGACGGAGATGTGGAAAGCCATGATCGTCTACGTCCTGAAAGGACATGGCAATAAAAGAAGAAGAATAGGGAAGAGAAATAGTTTTTTTTTCTTTATTCTGATACTAGTTTCTTTATCCAATCTAGTTGTAGACTTTTTTTTAAAGAATTAAAGATTATACTTTCCAATTAACCCTCGTAAATTTGAAGTGAAATAATTCTCCTTCATTTTGATATCAGTTTCATTATTCGATCTTGTTGTAGACTTCTTTTAAAGGATTGAAGTTTGTTTAACTGTTTGTTTTTTACTGACAGAATTTTGCCAGTTAATTTCTATTAAAAAAATTTAACTTTTATAACTTTTCGTCATATTTTGTGTGAAAAATAATTAGTTTAAGAATTTTTATTTTAAAAAAATTAAAATGTAGGCTTGTCATTTTACTTGATAAATATTTAATCTAATTTATACTATAAAATTACTATTAAAGTAATTGATAAACTCATTTTTTTTTAAATCATCTCACCCCAAGCAAGGCATTCCACTGCCACTATTGCGCTTGGGGCTACATAGGGGAAGGTAAAGAGAAGGAGTGGTTAGACATAGGGAATGTCAGGAGGAAGGTGACAGATGAGTAAGCATAGCGAGGATGAGGGTCGGGCAGATGGGAAGAGTGCTTGATAGAATGGGAGCAGGTTAGTGTGTTAGGAGGTGTGTATTGACCTTACATTTATTTTCAAGTTGTAAAAAGTTCCTAGTTTTTATAAACTTTAGTTACAAATCCTTTAAAGGACTTTCTGCACTTGGCGTAAAAATTATTATAAATTCTTTTATTTTAATAATAGATCTATGATTAATTTTAATTACTATAATTATGCGTGCTAAATTTTTAGTTTTTTTTTCTATAACTGGATATTCAATATCCGTTTCGGTTTTAATTAAAAAAGACAAAAAAAAAAAAAGATCGGGAAACTTTTTACATTTTGCATAATTCCCACGACTTGTATCACAACCGAAAAGAAAGAAAATCTAAAAAAAAGTAAATGTTTATCTGCACTTGAATGGATTGTGACACAAGGCGAAGTTTTAAGTGGGAGATAACGCATAAGAGGGCGACGGACAAAAATTGCTGAATCTCTCCTTAGGACTGCCTCTTTTTGGTTCAGGTGCGAATTAATGATTCAGGAGAAGGAATATTACCTGGAGATCGAGTACATTTTTCTCCGGGTCTGAATAAACTGAAGGAGGAGAGAAAGAGTGATTTGAAATTTCCATTTTTGTTTTAATGTCATAGTTTTCCGAAAACACCTTTATCTTTCTGTGTATTGATTTTTTGGGAAAGAATGGTGAAGTCGTTTTCTTCTTTGAATTCAGATAGTTATCAATCAAAGTTGAAGAGATCTAATTTCCCTTTATTTGATTCGAGTTTCAATATTCTATCTCGGTGTAGACGTTTTATAAGGTTGAAGATACTCATTACCAATCAACGCCCGTAAATTTGAAGTGAAATAATTTTCCTTCATGTTGATACTAGTTTCATTATCCTTCGGATGAGCTTAAGTCACTGATGCCTCCTCAACAGGTGTTTACTCGTGCAACCAGACTGGCAACTGGGTCCCACCCATTCACAGTCAGGTTAGCCAAATGCGGACGACAATTCTACTCCTGCAGCTTCCTCTCTCGCACTTCCCGCCTGTGGAACTCGCTCCCGTATTCTTGCTTTCCTGACGGCTACAACCTCCAGAAATTTAAATGCAAAGTCAATACTCATCTACTAACCACTGGACTCTAGCTCTCTCCCCACCCCCGTATGACCTTCCCTTTCTCTCCACCTATGTATCTGTCATCGCACCTGCTTTCTCAGCTTTCTGTTGTTCCTTTCTAACTAGTTTGTACTCCTCACTCTTTTCTAATTAATCTCTTTACATTTATGTAAACCCCTGCACATCAGTGGCGTTTCCGCCTTGCTCGGGGTGAAATGATTAAAAAAAAAATTTAGTCATTTACAGGATTAGTTACCTTACTGATCAACGAGCCCTCGTGATGTTAGAAAGAAGTTTTCTACATTTTGAAAGCACTTTCATAGTTCTATGTAATTTACAACCAGTTTTATAGATTTGGTCACCCTACGTATCAATTAACTATCGTAATTATGAAGTGAAATAATTTTCCTTCATTTTGCTACCAGTTTCTTTATCTTATCTAGTTGTAGACTTCATTTACAGGATTAGAGACCTTACTGATCAATGAACCCTCGTAATGTTAGAAAGAAGTGTTCTACATTTTGATACCAGTTACATAGTTCTATGTTATTTACAACCAGTTGTATAGAATTGGTCACCTTAGTTACCAATTAACTCTCGTAATTATGAAGAAAAATAATTTTCTTTCATTTTGATAACGGTTTTATAGTTGTATGTTACTTAAAGCTTGTTTTATAGATTTGGTATCTATTCATTGCCCTAATTATGAAGAGACTAGCAGTATAGCCCGGCGTTGCTCGGGCGTAATGAAAGCTTTAAAACTAATCCATAGACCTGAAGCTTACACTCTTTGGACGTTGGCACGAAAGACTAAAAAGCAATAGTTAAAGCGAAACCGTAGACTGAAAGAAAAATGAATGGATGTAAGTCAAATTTTGATTTCCTGGTATCGATATTAAATTTTCTGCACTATTTTAAAAACTGCAACCTTGAAACTTCTGAATATCGTTTCTTATGTCTTTGTCTATGAGTGTATCAAATTTGATTAAAATCGGACCATTCCTTTTATAACCCGATTTTTTCGATTATCGATTTTCGATATTTATTGGGGGGGTACCTCGACACAAAACCTAGCTAAGAACACTCGCAGACGCTTATAGTAAAACTGTGTAAATTTTCAAGAAAATCGGTTCAGCCGTTTCTGAGTCTATAGGTAACGGACACACACACACACACACACACACACACACACACACACACACACACACACACACACACAGTTTTATTTATAAATAAGTATATAATTTTCTTTTTTTCTTTTTTCCAGATTCATTATCCTATCTAGTTGTAGACTTGTTTATATTATTAACGACATTACTCATAAATGAAACATTATAATATAGAAAAAATAATTTTCTTTCGTTTTGATACCAATTTCCTTATCCTATATAACTGTAGACATTTCTTATAAAATTGAAGAACTTACTTAAAAATCATTCCTCGTAATTTTGAAGAGATATATTTTCCTTCATTTGATAATAGTTTCATTATCCTATTTAGTTGCTGATTGTTTCATAGAATTGTGGAACTTATAAATTAACACTCGTAGTTTTAAAGAGAAATAATTTTCCTTTATTTTGATACGAGGTTCATTATTCTGTCTAGTTGTGAATTTGTTTTATAGGATTTGAAACCTTAATTATCAATCAATCCTCGTAATGTTGAAGAGAAATAATATTCCTACGTTTTGACACCAGTCTCATCATTCTGTCGGATTTACAACCTGTTTTATATAAATGGCCATCATACATACAATTAACAATCTTAAATTTGAAGGGAAATAGTGTTTCTTCTTTTTGACACGCGTCTCATTATCCTATCTAGTTGAAGACTTGCTTTATAGGATTGAAGACATTACGTGTAAATCAGACATCGTAATCTTGAAGAGAAATAATTTTCATTCGTTTTGATACCAGTGTCATTATCCTATCTAGTTGTAGACATATTTATAAAATTGGAGAACTTACTTATCAATTCAACCCCGAAACTTTGAACTGGAAAAATTGTTCCTTCGTTTTAATACCAGTTTCATTATTCTACCTTGTAGAATTGTTTTATAGGGTTGAAGATCTTAATTGTCAATTAAACCTTGTAATTTTGAAGAGAAATGATTATTCATAATTTTGATACTAGTTGTATTATTATATGTAGTTGTAGACTTGTTTTATGACACTACAATATACTCCCGCACCAGTAAGAAACCTGTCGTGGCGGACAGACATAATCTCGCTGCTGACCTTGAGCGGGATCTACACTCTGTGGTGAACTGGGGCAAGAAGTGGCTTGTCAACTTCAATTCCTCTAAGACCAAGCTCTTGTCTGTCAACCATTACAGGCAACCTCTTCTGCCTCCCATAAGCATGGACCAGGTGATTCTCCCGGAGAGTAATACACTACGCCTCCTCGGACTTACCCTGTCCTCAGACCTCAAATGGAACCACTATATTGAATCCATAGCAAAATCTACTGCTAAGAAGGTTGGGTCACTATGTCGATCCAGGATGTTTCTTCCACCTGAATCCATCCTGCATATATACAAGTCAACCATCCGTCCGTGCATGGAGTACTGCTGCCATTTATGGTCAGGTGCCCCTGTCATTCTCCTCAGTGTTCTTGACAAGCTCCAAAGGAGAGTCTGTAATGTGATAGGTACTGATCTGGCGACTCGACTGCAGCCACTTTCCCATCGTCGAAATATGGCCTCCCTCTGTCTCTTCTATAAATATTTTCATGGCTTCTGCTCGGATGAGCTTAAGTCACTGATGCCTCCTCAACAGGTGTTTACTCGTGCAACCAGACTGGCAACTGGGTCCCACCCATTCACAGTCAGGTTAGCCAAATGCGGACGACAATTCTACTCCTGCAGCTTTCTCTCTCGCACTTCCCGCCTGTGGAACTCACTCCCGTATTCTTGCTTTCCTGACGGCTACAACCTCCAGAAATTTAAATGCAAAGTTAATACTCATCTATTAACCACTGGCCTCTAGCTCTCTCCCCTCCCCTGTATAACCTTCTCTTTCTCTCCAGCTATGTATCTGTCATCGCACCTTCTTTCTCAGCTTTCTATTGTTCCTTTCTAACTAGCTTGTACTCCTCACTCTTTTCTAATTAATCTTTTTACATTTATGTAGCCCCCTGCACATCAGTGGCGTTTCCGCCTTGCTCGGGGTGAAATGATTAAAAAAAAAATAAATAGGATTAAAGTGCTTACTTATCAATCAATATTCGTATTGTTGAAGGGATATAATTCTCCTTTATTTATATCTAAGTTTTATTATCCTATTTAATTTTAGACTTGTTTTATAGGATTGAAGACATTAATCAACCGTCATTATTTTGAAAAGAAATAATGTTCCTTCCTTTAACACTCGTTTCATTATTCTAACTTGTTAGAAAAATTGTTTATATGATTGGAGAGCATACTTATCAATAATTTCTCGTAATTTTGAAGAGAAGTACATTTCGTTCCCTTTCATACAATTTTTATTATCATACCAAGATATAGAATTGTTTATCGAATTGGGGATCTTATAAATAAACCCAGATAACTTTGAATAGAAATATATTTCCTTCACTTTGATACTAGATTCATTATCCTAATGTTAGAAAGATATAATTCTCTCGTAAATTTGAAGAGAAAAATATTTTATCCATTTTGATACCAGTTTCATTATTCTATTTGGTCTTAAAAAAATGTTTTATAGGGTTGGAGATCTTATCAATTAAACTTTTTAAGTTTGAAAAGAAATGATTATTTTTCATTTTGATCCCAGTTTCATTATTCTATCTAGTTGCAGACTTGTTTTATAGGATTGGAGATCTTATCAATTAAACTTTTTAAGTTTGAAAAGAAATGATTATTTTTCATTTTGATCCCAGTTTCATTATTCTATCTAGTTGCAGACTTGTTTTATAGGATTGGAGATCTTATCAATTAAACTTTGTAATTTTGAAAAGAAATGATTATTTTTCATTTTGATCCCAGTTTCATTATTCTATCTTTTTGCACACTTGTTTTATAGGTTTGGAGATCTTAATTGTCAATCAACCCTCGCAAATTTGGAGGGAAATATTTTTCCTTTCTTTGGATACCTGTTTTATTCTGTACACTATTTTTATTATTCTATTTGGTGTACAACCTTTTTTTTTAATTTAGAATTAGTTATCCTACTTACAAATTAATTGTTGTAATTTGCTTCATTTTATACTGGTTAAATTATTCCCGATGGCCTATTTGTTTAGAGAATTAGTGGCGTTTCTTTCTCTGACGTTAGTACCCATAAATCCAGTCAAGTTAAATGTTAAGATTTCGCACGCATTTTGGAGACACTGTTTGCTTGGAATATTTGCGTGCAACATAATCTCTATGTTCAAGTGATCGTCCCGTTAACCTGAAACATAGTCCAAAATATAGTATATTTCAATATCTGTAAAATTCTTCTCACCAAGACCTTTATACAAATCATGCTGTTATGTTTAACAATCTAGTTTTACTAATGACAAAGAACCTTTATCAATGGAAGACTAGGAAAAGGGTATATGAATTGAATTCATTTTTTTGTGTGTGCGAAGACCTCTTTGATTAATGAAGAAGTCCTTATTTCGGTCACTACAACAACTATTGCTTCAAATATTATTAATAAATTTTAGTCAAAACCGTCTAATATTAGATTGTCCGGAAATTAATTTCCAATCTGAGAATCAACTTTTCTTTTTAAATTAATATATAAAACAGTGTTTATATCAGTCAAAGTCGGAAACCTAAAGATATATGTTATCATCGATTTAGAAGTTTATAAAGTTCATAAAGACGTAAATAAAACATCCGATACAAACTTCAAAGAGGAACGATCGTTTTATTTACGTCTTTATGAGAATATACAAGAGGGGCAATCAACAAGTTTATCTTCATACCCCTGCCTGGCGGCAAACGTTGCTGGTGGCGCCAGGGTGGCGGTCCCGCCATAGCCACCGAAACCGTGACATCACCACTGGTCGGCGGTTGATAAAGACAGAGTATTGCACGTGCTAACACACGTTGTATGTTACAAAAAGAAAAAAATACGTATAACCCTTTCCGATAGTTTAGAACCAATAAGTATTCTTGAATTAGTGTAGTAAACAATGTTTAAACTAGTCAACATTGGAACCCTGAACATCTATAGATTCCTGTCATCGATTTACAAGCTTATTTACACCTATAAGATGCCTGAGATTCAATATTTTTTCTTGAGTTAATGTATTGAAACAGTGATTAAATCAGTCAGAAAAAGGAACCAGATGATCTATAGATTTCTGTCATCGATTTACAAGGTTATCTGCACTTTTTCGGATTTTAGAATCAATATTTGTTCTTGAATTAATGTATCAAAACACTACTTAAATCAGTCAAAATAGAAACCCTGAACATTATATATATATATATATATATATATATATATATATATATATATATATAAGCTTAGACCCGATAAAAAAATCAACAATTACTGTGATTTTTTGTTGTCTTTCAACGACATCACCATCAAGTATATCAGACTGTATGAACGGACATTTGGTATTTCCCTATAAGGAAACATTTGGTATTCATTGACTGAGCAGTCAATAATGCTTTCATTTGAAATTTATAAAATATTTCTCTTAAAAAATTTTTCAGGAAAATATTTCTTTCAAGGCTTGTTTTCATACTGTATCAAATATGATACGAATGGCCCTAGAGGGTTAATAGACAAAACTTGTCTATATTATTCAATGAAACCTGCATTAATATATATATATATATATATATATATATATTCATTTTTAAACGAGTTATTTCGCTACCCAGGTTTCTACCATGAATGGTGTCTTCGGGCGATTTTTAATAACTGATTTTACCTTTTACCGTTTTGCTTTTTAAGAACGCTCTTGGAACGGGGTTTTATTTGAACGTTCACGTGGCAGAGAATTTATGAACGCACATTGTTTAAATTCGAACGAATTATGACGTCAAAACCCCCAGACAGAATGTCTTCATAGTCGCCAATTAAAGAATGGGTTTGCTGCAAACAATTCAGAGTTGCCAACTAGAGAGCTATTGTCAGACCTGATTAGGGTTGGGAGTCTGAGCGGAACACGGAAGAGGAAAGAATACAAACAGCTTCTCCGATCGATCCTTGGCCCATCTCAGTCTTGATAGTGCCATTTAAAGACAGGCCTCCGATATCCCAGGGGGAAGTAAGTTTTTGCGCCTTATAATGGGAGGGTTAAACAAAAACTGGGACCTGTCCTGAACAAAATCTTTTACATTGTTGATTTTTCAGATTCTAAAATTGCGATTGGTGCAGCGACTTAAAGCTTCGTCGACCATCCCCTATGTTTGTCACGCCCACGACATTGGGGAAGTTCTTTAAGTCTTCAATGTCCTTTTCTCCACATTTTTTCATTGATAATAAATACTTTGTTTGATTCTGTTTCCGTAGTTTTAGTACCTTTCCGCTTGGGCCGGAGAAATACGGCAGACGTCCTTCTCTTGTTTGTAAGGTATTTTGGTTGCCTTTTCACGAGACTCCTTGTCTTCTGCTACGGGACTCCTGTCTCTTTATAGGTGGTGCCATTTGTTTCCTTGGGAAAGGACTGGGAGAAGAACGAGTAGATTTTTTTGAAAGGGCTGGGGTCTCTACTGAGAGAGATAAGCTTTCGGAGAAAGGACTTGAACGGAACTTTTGTGGTAGTGATGATTTTCCGGGGAGGACAGAGTAGAGACCAAGGAGCGAGATGGACTTGTATGTGATTCTGCTTTGTCCCGTCCTTCTTTCAGCAACTTTATCTTCTCTGTGCCCTCATACCCAGAATCCTATTTCTTTAGAGGATCCCCAAATTATGTATTTTTCCAGGCCGGAGCATTAACCTACGCGCTGGTAGAGAAAATTGGGGTCTCAGGTGACAGAGGTCCCGCTGCCTGATACTTTTCCTGACCTTGCCAACAACCAACCATTCTCACTTTTCCTTCTCTGTAGCTGCACCAGCAGCTGGCAAAGGGTTTTAGGGAAATGTGGGCTGATCTTTTGGCCCAACAGGGGGCACTACCACACCGGTCCCAGCGGATTTGGAAGATGTGGGCAGAAGGGAATTTTGGTTGACAGGGTCCTGACTACCAGAGGCCTTCTCTGAACAGGAGGAGAGTTGACCAGTCTCTCCACACCTTCAGCAATTTGGTTAACGACCGGAGACTCTAACCAAAAGTTTCAAGCCCCCTACATTCAGGCAGTTTAGGATGGTCAAAAAGGCTTGTCGAACTATCATAATTTTGAAAGTCCATAACCCGGACAGGCTATCGCAGAAGGCATCCAATATTTGACTATAGTGCAAAAAGTAAGCGGTCAGATGAACCTGAAGAACCTAAATACCACTACACGGTCCTGCAATGGACATCGTTTTCTGTTCTTAATATTATGTCTTTAGTGATCGAATTTGTACTGGCCATTGCAACACAGTCTTCTGGCGTAGACAGCAGTTCATTCCACATGAAGAAGCCCGCTCTCTTGACTATTCTTAGGGAACTGCAGTGTTTTAACCAATGTGTCTTTCGTAAAGCAACAAATTTTGCGCAAACGCTTGTCTCCCACGAAGATTAACACGAGTCTTTTTTCAATTTTCTTCAATTCTTGGGTTTTTTCCAAGAGTCCATCTTTTTTCTCAAGGTAAGCCTAACTGTTGGCCCTCTTAAAGAAACTCACGATATTGATAACACATCTTAGGGGGGATTTTCAACAACAAAGCGATTCTCCGGCCTTGGCATTGTTTAAATCGTTCATTTCCACAGATTAGTCTTTTGTTTTGAGTATTTTTCAATGCTTTCTTATATGTAATGGGAAAACTAACACTTTCTTGAGAAGATTCCATAAAATTATCAGACACCTTGGGATGGTCTTTACTCGTGGTACCCTCATAGGATGGGACTTTGGGTATGGGACTCTTATATGTAGAGTTAATGGTCGTAGCACAATATTGGGAAGGTTGTCTTGTTTTACAACCTCCTAGGAAGGGTTTTTAATAATGTCACTTTTATGGGGAGGGTCATTAGTAGCGGCACTTTTATCGGTCGTGTCCTTAGTACCAAAAAGGTTTCTTCAACTTTTGTCAGCCATGTTCTTAAAAGTAAAAAAAATCCCACCAAGTTTTTTTTTTAAAACTAAAATTAAATATAAGGGGAAGGGTAGGTAAAAAGGAACAATGCTAGCAACGAAAAGACTATTTGCTGGTAGCCAAAACTAGAGGACGAAGAAGATCGAATATAAAAAGTAGAAAAAGATGATTTTCGAGCTTTCGTGTTCTTGTAAAATCATAGATACCGCGGCTCTGTGAATTAATTGCTTAATGTATATTTAGTTACGATTTCAAATGTTATTATTAACTTTTTTAGCGTGCTTTAAGGAAAAAATCGACGATGAAGAGGATATATTGAGGGATCAAGAATAATTGGCGTGAAGTGATTGAATTAATCTGTCTGTCGGTATTAACGGAGATAAAACCAACTTGGAGACAAGCCACGGGGATTCTTCAGAATTTGAAATACCGATTTAGGTAGATTTTTTTCTTTTGCTTAACTTACTTTCTTTTACCTAATTATAGGACAATTTTCTCGTCTGTATTTTGATCGTTCACATCTTACATGTTCGAAATGTTCTGTCGTTTTCCAATTACATTACTTATTCTTTATTTCTTTGATTTTTTTTGCAGCTTCTTTTCTTATTCTTATTTCTCTTTCCTTTCTGTCTTTTGTTCCCGTCGATTTCTTTCATTCACTATTACTCTTTCTTTCTTTCTTTCTTTCTTTCTTTCTTTCTTTCTTTCTTTCTTTAGCTCTTATATATTAATATTTTTGCTTTTTTAATTTCATTCCTACTTTTTCTTTCTTTCTTTCTTTCTTTCTTTCTTTCTTTCTTTCTTTCATATTCACTTAGCTCTTATATTTTAACATTCTTGCTTTTTCATTCCATTCCTACTTGAGCCTTTCTTCTTTCTTTCTTTCTTTCTTTCTTTCTTTCTTTCTTTCTTTCTTTCTTAATTTGCTTTAATTTGATATTTCAAATACTCAATCTTCCGTCCTTCTTTTTCAACTTTTTTTTATTTTATTTCAGTCATCTGGGGAATGTGCATATCACCAATGTAATTACGCTTGGGAAATTTACTTAAAAGACTTGAGACCAATTCGATAAAACTCATAAAAGACTATCGTGACAACCTTTTTACTTTATTGATTATCAGGAAAGTCTTAGACCATTTTTCCGGCATATCGGCAACAAATAGCTTTATATAACCGCGGAGAAAATCTTCAGTTGGCGACAGTTACAGCTGATATGGGACAACAAAAATGAAATGATACTATTTCAGGATACTACCATTTTAAAAAAAAATTTTTTTCATGAAATCTATGCCTGATAGATTTATAGACATCATTTGTACTTTTGTCCTCATCTTTATTGGCACATTCACGACGTTTCGACCGTTTTACGATCCGGTATTCTTCAGGTTATACCTTTTTTTAAAAATCTTAGTTTCAATTAATTTGCTTTCAGTAACTCAACTCTCTAAGTTTTTGTTACCTCTGCCGAAGCCAGATTCTGAACTCACAACTCTCTGGATCAGGTAACAGCCAAGTGGATAAAAATTTTACAATACGTTATATGCAGATGATACAGTGCTGATTGCAGACACGGAAAAAAAACTACAAGACCCCCTACAGAAGTTAGCTGTGGAGAGTGACAAAAAAGGACTACAAATAAACTTTAAGAAAACTGAATGCATGGTCATCAGCAAAAAGAGCAACCCAAAATGCCAAATACAGGTGGGGGATACCAGAATAAAGCAAGTATAAAAATTTAAATACCTAGGAAGTGTTCTAACAGAAGACAGAACTTGTGACACTGAGATCCGAAGGCGAATTGGTATGGCGAAAGAAGCATTCCAGAAGTTGAGTAAAGTATTAAGAAACAGAAATATTTCACTAGAAACAAATAAGAGAGTGCTAGATTGCTATGTAATATCGGTTCTTCAATACGGCAGTGAATGCTGGACAATATCATCGAAAATGAGGAAAAACTTGAAGCAGCGGAAATGGGGTTCAACAGAATGATGCGAGCAACGATGATGTGTTGAAAAGAATGGCAACGAAAAGAAAATTAATAGTGAGCATCAGGAAGATACAACTGAAGTTCCTGGGACATGCAATGAGGAAGGAGGGCTTGGTGAACCTGATACTGACAGGCCAGATAAAAGGAAAAAGAGACAGAGAAAGGCAGCGGATAACATATTTGAAGGACCTGAGCAGGTGGATGACGGAACGGGGATTGCGAGGTGTAACAGGAGAAAACATACTAAGAGCCACCAGGGATAGGGAGACGTGGAGAATCATGAACGCCTACGTTTTGAAAGGACAGGGAAGACGAAGTGAGTTTGATTCTGATTGGGAAACCCATACTCTTGGTCTTGTGCCATGTCTATGCAGCGGATAAAATCAAACATGTAAACGATTCTGTCTCTTTTGATTTATGATTAGGCAAAAGATTTTCTTGGGGCAAGTTGCTATATCTTTCTGGGATAGACTGGTTGCTAACCAGGTCTATATTATGCAGTGTGTCTTTTTCTCACAGAGAGCTGCTATATCTTTCTGCGGTAGACTGGTTGCTAACCAGGCCTATTGTATACAGCATCCAGTTTGAATATTTGTCGGAGAAGGTTGCTATTTCTTTCTGCCTTATACTAGTTGCTAACCAGGCCTATAGTACCAAATCTATCTTTATCTTGCAGTAGGTAGCTATTTCTTTCTGTGATAAACTGGTTGCTAATCAGGCCTATAGTATCCAGTGTGTCTCTACTCGCAGTATGTTGCCATTTCTATTGCGATAGACTGGTTGCTAACCGGGCATACTGTATCCAGTCTGGCTTTCTTGCAGTAGGTTGCGATTTCTTTTTGTGATAATCTGGTTACCATTAAAGGCTATAGGTTCTCATCTGTGTTGCTAATCAACCTAAAACCGATGAGAAGAGATGGATATATATCTTTCCCAAGTATATTTGTGCGTAAGTGAAAACAAGGAATCCGAATGAAATTCGAACGCGGCTCTCCGATTTCTAATTCCGAGCCAATATCTATTACACCACAATACTTTGATTAATGAAATAATAATAGATATAAGAATTCGTTAAATAGTAATTATTTGATTAAATAATAACCATGTCTCTCCTGCTAATTAACCCATAGCTGGAGAGAAAAAAGATTTATACCCTGGATGGATTCATACCCTTTCCAAAAGTATTTATGCATAAGTGAATGTAATGTCTCCTACTGGAATTCGAACTCTGCCTTCTGACTCTCAATCTGAACCGTTAACCATTATAACACAATTCTGAATATCTGTCCGACTGGTTTCTATTTTTCTTGAAACGTCTTCTTTGCTTACGCGCACCGACCATGGAATTCTCAGTACCTTTCTGCAGAACTACATTTCTGTGGACTCGAGTTTTCTCTTCTTTTGTTGTACAACCTAGAGTCAAGGATGACGATCGTCTCTAAATATAACGACAGACAACGTGTGTATAATATTAACTTTTTCTGTTTATTCCTTTCAGTGACTGTCGTGTGTAGATGGTAGTAGTTAGAAAGAGTACGCACACACGAGGGAGAGACTGGCTGGAGTTGTCTTCCTTGCGTTCTCTTTGTGTCCTCTGGCTTCATCTCTTCAAACCGGAAAAAGTTGTCTTATATAAGTCGAGGTCCGTCGTGCTTGACCTAATTACGTCATCTTTGGATGGGCACATCTGCCAATTGTTGTCTTTGGCCAATTGCATTTTGACGTCATCACATTCTTGTTTTTGCATTGTTTAATTTTTCCAATTTTGACACGCTGATGCAACGCCTGTTTATTTGCTATTGTTTCTGATAACAAAAACCGTATTTTGGTCGGCTTACTAAAATATAACTAATTCGTTTCCTCATTCTTTATATTTCTGACCTCGAACGTCGTTTCTGTGTTATTTCGCTTCTGACTGAATAATTTAATGTAAATGATATTCTGTCTTTGATAGAAAACACTTTTTATTTTTCTGCATTCCAGTTTCGATTGAAATCGTCGCCCGTTTTCTTTTTCTTCCTTGACAGAAATAACTTTTTTTAAGTTCAATTATATTCTGTTGATCTCCAGGATATATAAAACTTGGACAATATTGTCCATCATTCATTGCCATAAATGATGATCGATATTACATATCAGTTCATCACTTTCCTTGTTTCTGATGAAATTTTCTTCGGTAGGTTATGTGTTGTCTTTCTCTTTTCCGCTTGCTTTCAATCTCTCCTGTGAGTATCAAATTTTCCAAGCCCTCTTTCTGCATTATGTGCCTATGGTGGAATGAAGAGATACACAGTGAAATGTAGTGAAACTACTTTATTACCAGAGTGGTGCCACCAAGTGGTATATACAATATTTACAGTCTCTCGCAGTAGTAGATGTTACTTCATGAAGTCCGTGATAATGACAACTTCACGTGCTAAACGCACATTGTCTTTTATACATCTGGGCGACCGAATGTCACATGGTACGAGCCAAGACACAACACAAACAAATTTCAACTGTTTCTTCCGGATGTTGATTATAACTTTCTTTTTAGTTTCCATTTTCTCTTAAATTTCGTCGTTGTTTACATGCCTAGCCCACGGTATCCTCAGCATCCTTCTATGTAACCCCGTTTCTGCTGCTTGAAGTATCTTCCTCTGTGAGGAAACTTTGTAGTATTCACTGTTATATATAAGGAAAGGTATTATATAGCAGTTCCATACACTTTGATTCTAACGACATTTTTCTCTTTCTTTGCTTATATTTTGGAAGACAACTTTTATTATGGCAATGCGTCCTCGGATAGTACATGATAACGATAAGCCTCCACAATGGACCTCAAAAGCTGAACTCCAATGTAATTTAACGCATATGGTGAGGTCATTGGTACATTATGTATTTCTATATGAGCACCTCGGCGTGATGTAATGGTTAGCGAGTTTGTCTTGATAGAATCTATTACAACTGAGTAGCGAGTTCGATCTTCACTGGTGTTAAGTCGGGTAACAGAATTATGTGAAATAATACAAAACAACGTAATAGTATAAAGGTAGGTGTATTGACAGGGAAGAGAAGTATTTACAAGAGGTGAGGATTAGTAGAATACAGAACATGGTAACTAGTATACAATATCGTCGTAGAGACGTGATAGATTGACTAGTAGAACACATCCGGTGCAATACCGGAAATACCCTACTGACTCGCTCACTCGACTTCCTTACTCGACTTCCTTCTTCAAGGTATAATCACTACTATTTTATATAGTGATTCGAATAGTCCATTTCCGTGGAAAGGTGGAGAGCGCCCCAACAACTGGGTACCCCATACTTTCGGCCTTGGGCCACATCTAAGCGGCGCTTAGAAAATCAATTATCTACTTCTATATGCCACGTTCCTTTAGGGTGTGGATGAATATATCTCTGGACATTTCTCTGTCTTTGTTGCTCTTAGCAATATTTTTCGTTTTATGTTTCCTAATTCCTGATCTGACAACCCTTATACACGGGAACATTAGGTAGGTTTTTCGCTGCATTCTTGTGTCT
The DNA here is from genome assembly GCA_037127315.1 of Ascarosepion bandense. Taxonomy (NCBI): domain Eukaryota; kingdom Metazoa; phylum Mollusca; class Cephalopoda; order Sepiida; family Sepiidae; genus Ascarosepion; species Ascarosepion bandense. The sequence goes on from JBBBDQ010001389.1 coordinate 5,726,198, forward strand.
ATCGTTGGTGATCATGACTCTCCACAATTTCTTGTAGCTTTTTTTATTTTTGTCATCTCTCGTAAACCTTGTTTCGTCATCTATTTACGCAAAATTGCTTGGTAGGTTATGAAGATGTTTTCCTCGGTCCTTCTTGCCTTCAATCTTTCCTGCGCGTATAAAATTTTCCAAGCCTTCTTTCTTTATTATGTATCCAAGAAAATTCAACTGTCTCGATCTAATGTTTAATATGAGTTTTATTTTGTTTCTATTTTCTTTAATACTTGGGTCCTGGGCATGACGGTAAACTGCATCCAGTAGCAAGGTCTCTGATTGGGAAGTTGTGAGGAGCATGGAACCACCTCTTAATTGCTGTTGTTCCCAGGTCTGTTAGGGTCCCTGCTATGGGCAAATAATTAACTCCCAAACTGGGGTCAAAACACCATGAAAGTATAAAAATACAGTTTTATATAAACACACACACACACACACACACACACACACACACACACACACACACACATATATATATATATATATATAAACTTTTATAGAAAAATATACATTTTTGAAAAAAGTTATTACCACAACACATTTTTGAATAGAAAACTAGAAGACATTTTCAGTTCTTTTAGGAGATTGTTCAACACTCATCATTATACAGGAGGACATATATCACGCAATCAGTTAGTTAATTGCCATACGTGATACACGCTTTGGGCAATCATGTCTCGAAAGTGACATGACTGCTAATTTAGGAAGGGCAGAGTCTCGTCCGGGGAAAATAGACAATAAATTTTTGCCTAGTGGGGAGGTAGTAGATATCATTCTGTTTTGGTGGTTGGAGGAATTGTATGTGTAAACAGGTTGTTATGTATGGTCATGCCTATTCATTGCTTATCTATTCCGTTTGGGCAGTTGAAGGAAGATGTGTGTAAATAGATTATGGTTATCTATAGCCTTATCCTCTAGATTAGCTTATTTATTCTGTTTGGGTGTTCGGAGGAAGCGTGGGTGTATATAGGTTAAGGTTATTTATGGTCATTAGGACTACATTTTTTATTTGTCCCGTTTGGTTGGTTGGAGGAAGTTTGTTCGTAATAAAGTTAGTGTTACTTATTACTAGCAGTATAGCCCGGCGTTGCTCGGGTGTCAGTCAGTTGAGTCCCATACGTGATACACGCTTGGGCGATCATGTCTCGACAGAGACATGACTGACTGGGCAGAAGATTATCTCGCAGTAGGTTGCCATTACTTTCTGCGACAGACTGGTTGTTAGCCAAGGCTATAGAACCCAATCAGTCCAATTATTTAACCCATAACTTTCCCAAGGGTATTTGCGCGTAAGTGAACGCAACGAATTCAACTGGAATTCGAACTCAGCTGCCCGATTTCTCGTTCTGATATCCACTGCACCAAAAGCCACTGATATGAAATTAGTTAAAATCAAGTTTCTTTGTTAAAGGGAAAATCAAGCGTTTAGAAGCTCAACGACGTGAAGAGTAACGGTCACCTATAGTTAATTCGGCACCACTTTTAGGGATTCAGCCCGTCTCAACACTGAGACCTGATGGGACACAAGGTCGGATTTAATTTGGGAAACCCGGGCACGTACACCTGAGCTAGGGACAAAAATTGTTCAGTCCTCGCAACCATCTGTATGACTAACGATCCAACTTCTCTAATGTAATGAGAGGGTGCAGCCTCGGGCAGCTGTTCTGGGCACCACTGAGTAGGTTGGTCTTCTAAGTCTGCAAACAGGGGGCAAATGTGTCTCAATCTGCCGGAAGACAGAAATGAGACGCAATTGAGAGATTATAAACCCTACGCGATATGTTTTTTTTTTTAAATCATTTCACCCCAGTCTTACAGAGAGAGAGAGAGAGAGAGAGAGAGGGGTGATAGGGGGTGTCAGGAAAAGGGTAATAATAGAATGAGAATACTGGTGTGATGAGGTTAGAGTGGATGGAGAAAAGAGCATGAGAGAAAGGATGCGAGTCAGTGCGATAAGAGTTGACTATTGACCTTACATTTAAATTCTTGAGATTGTAGCTGTTGAGGAAGCAAGTATACGGAAGGGAATTCCATAAGCGAGGAATGCGAGAAAAGAAGCTGGTAGAGTAGAATATGCGGTTAAATTTTATTGGTTTCACTGTAAAATGGTGGGACCTAGTTGCTAATCTAGCAGCTCAGTAAATTCATACATAGGCGGCACCAGTGATATAAGTTCGTTGGAGCAGAAGCCGTGAAAGAATTTGTAGAAGAGACACAAGGAAGCCACATTACGCCGGTGAGAGAGTGACTGGAAGGATGAAACTTTTACAAAGGGTATTTGTGCGTAACTGAATGCAAGTAATTCAACTGGAATTCGAACTCGGCACCCCGATTTGACGTTCCGAGTTGATATCCATTGCACCACAAAGCAGTCATTCTTAAAAAAATTCTGCGATAACAAAGTGTTATGGGGAAACACACCTATTCCTCTGATAATGGACCCTCCCTCCTATATCAATAAAAGTTAACAGGAAGTTAACAGGAGAAGTTCTAAGGAGTGCTTGGAAAATTCATCGGAGTTCTTTAGAGTTCCATTGGAGTTCATTAGAACTACTTGGCATTTGATATTAGTCGGCTGTTAGCCGAATACTAAGGAGTCAGCTTTCAGTGGAAGATTACCAAGTTCCTAACATTTTGGGTGCGTTAAGTCGATTAGCAACCGACATAGCACGATTATAACCTTCAGTGCGAAAACTACTCCACAACACAAAGATAAAAAGGTTTAGAAATTACAGTCAATGATAGTCAGTTAAGTGCCATACGTGATACACGATTGAGCGATCATGTCTCTTTTGGTCCATGACTGACTAGGCAGAAGATTTCCCGCACTAGGTTGCCATTTTTTTCTACGGTAGACTGGTTAACAAACAAGGCCATGGAACTTAATTCTTCCTGCTATTCAACCCATAGTTAGAGAGGCAAGAGTTGGATCTATACCTTTCATAAGGGTATTTGCGCGTAAGTGAATGCAACGGATTCGATTGGAATTCGAACTCGGTTCTTCGATTTCCTATTTTGATCTAATATCCATTACACTACAACGCACATCCTGATAGAACGAGCTATGACAGTTAGTGGACATGACGATTCTACCATAAAAAATGTTTTATGGAAAAGGTTTTGATGAATTCAATTGACGCTAACACTGTTTGATCAATAAGTGTCGAATGTTTCCTGTATTGAAACGTATAATTTCAGCATTACCACTACTATTTATGGACACCTCGGCGTGGCATAATGGTTAACAAGCTCGTCTCTCTAGAATCATTATAACTTCGATCCTCACTGGGTACCCCATACTTTCGGCAGTGAGTCACGTGTAAGCTACGCTTAGAAAATCACCTTCCTCCAGGGTTGGGCGTAGGGCTAACAACCCTGCCCCATAAAAAAACCCAAAAAAAACCAGTTTGTTACGGAAACAGCAAAAACGCTGCCCTACACACCATTGGATGTAACGGAAAAGTCACTACTATTTGTATTCTTTTATTATTACATAATAGTGAGAAAAAAACAACAAACCAAGTTATGCCGCCCTCTGTTACAAGATAAACATTGGAATTGGCTGGAATGCTACGAGATAAGACTGCCTTTTCTCAGTTTGTAGTGGTGATTGACACTGAGCAATGTAAAACTGACTAATCATGAAAGAAAAGCAGATAAAGGGACCCGATATATTTGGACAGCAGACCAAACCCGGAGACAGAGACGGATTGTTCCTGATAAGTGGTTAGGGACAGAGACAAATCTATCTAAACTTTAACCCACGCAGATGCGTGGGCTGAAGTGTAGATGTGTATCGGAAAGCAGTATCGGTCTATATATATATATTAAGACTATTTAACTACGGCTATATTTTCGAACAGCAGGAACATTTGTTTTGAAATAAAAAAAACTTGAAAAAAGTTGAATTGGGTAAAATCAAACCTCCGTGGTAATACAGCAAAAGTAAAACTCAGACATTCACACATTTAATGTTTCTCCTTGTATAATTGTCTTTTCACACCAATCAAGGCAATAAAGACACTAAGATGCAAGAGTTTAATGATTATAAAAGAATATGATAAAAATATATGGACAGTGTTAAAAGTACATCAGTCTGTTAAGTGCATACGCGATACACGCTTAGATGATCATGTCTTGAAAAAGACATTACTGACTGGGCAGAAGATTTTCTCTTAGTAGGTTGCGGTAGACTGGTTGCCCAATCTGTCCTGTTATTTAATTCTTTTATCCAGATCAGTTAAGTGCCATACTTGATATACGCTTGAGCGATCATGTCTCTTTCGATCCATGACTGACTAGGCAGAACTTTTTCCTGATGTAGGTTGCTATTTCTTTCTGCGGTAGACCGGTTGCAAACCAAGGCTATAGAACCCAATCTGTCATTTTATTCAATTCTTTTATCCAGTTAAGTGCCATGTGATATACGTTTGGGTGATCGTGTCTCGAATGGGCAGAAGATTTTCCCGCAGTAAGTTGCCATTACTTATGTAGTCTAGCGAAATTGAGTCGTGGGAGAAATATTCTATGAATTATCACATTGTAGTTGTCTAAGTCCTTGCTGTTGTAAGTTTTGTCGCTGGTCAAATTAAATTACATCGAGCTGAAAAGTAGCGGTATTATTACTAGGCTGGTTTCTAACCAAGGCTATAGAACCCGATCTGTCCTGTTATTTAATCCGTAGCTGGAGGGAAGAGACGGATTAATACCTTCCTTAATGCTATGTGTGTATGAATATATTAGGTCTATTTATAATCAGGACCTCTAGATTTCTTATCTATGTTGTTGGTGTGGTTGGAGGAAAAATGTGTGTCAATAGGTTAGGATTATTTTTAGCAATGGACTTTTTATTTTATTTTATTTTTTTAAAAATCATATCACCCCGGGGGCAAGGCGGTAAGGCCACTGGTGTGCAGGGTGTTACGTAAGAGTGAATAGATTGGAAAAGAGAAAGCCGGAAACCACATCCTAAACAGGGAACAAGGGATAAGCCTCTTCACCTGTTCAATAGATGTGGGTGGAGTGTGAACCGGGCGATAGTTCAGTCTATCTACTCCAATTGAAAAAAATAAATAAAAAAGAAAAGTGAAAAGATTGGAAAAGAGAAAGCCGGAAACCACATCCTAAACAGGGAACAAGGGATGAGCCTCTACACCTGTTCAATAGACGTGGGTGGAGTGTGAACCGGGCGATAGTTCAGTCTATCTACTCCAATTGAAAAAAATAAATAAAAAAATAAAAGTGAAAAGATTGGAAATGAGAAAGCCGGAAACCACATCCTAACCAGGAAACAAGAGATGAGCCTCTACACCTGTTCAATAGATGTGGGTGGATTGTGAACCGGGCGATAGTTCAGTCTATCTACTCCAATTGAAAAAAATAAACAAAAAAGAAAAGTGAAAAGATTGGAAAAGAGAAAGCCGGAAACCACATTTATTGCTTATTTCTGCTCTTTAGGTGGTAAGAAGATTTTTATTGCTCTTTAGGTGGTAAGAAGATGTGTAGGTGTAAACAGGTTAGCATTGTTTATGATCATGATCTTTCAATTGCTAATTTAGGAAGGACAGAGTCTCGTCCGGGGAAAATAGACAATAAATTTTTATCTAGTGGGGAGGTAGTAGATATCATTCTGTTTTGGTGGTTGGAGGAATTGTATGTGTAAACAGGTTGCTATGTATGGTCATGCCTATTCATTGCTTATCTATTCCGTTTGGGCAGTTGAAGGAAGATGTGTGTAAATAGATTATGGTTATCTATAGCCTTATCCTCTAGATTAGCTTATTTATTCTGTTTGGGTGTTCGGAGGAAGCGTGGGTGTATATAGGTTAAGGTTATTTATGGTCATTAGGACTATATTGTTTATTTGTCCCGTTTGGGTGGTTGGAGGAAGTTTGTTTGTAATAAAGTTAGTGTTATTTATTACTAGCAGTATAGCCCGGCGTTGCTCGGGTGCCAGTCAGTTGAGTCCCATACGTGATACACGCTTGGGCGAAGATTATCCCGCAGTAGGTTGTCATTGCTTTCTGCGGTAGACTGGTTGCCGACCAACGCTATAGAACCCAATCTGTCCTGTTATTTAACCCATAACTGGAAGGAATAGGCGGATTAATACCTTTCCCAAGGGTATTTGCGCGTAATGAAAGCTTTAAAACTAATCCATGGTCCTGGAGCTCAGACTCTTTGGACGTTGGTACGAAAGACTAAAAAGCAATAGTTGTTTTCAGTTAAAGCGAAATCGTAGACTGAAAGACAAAATGAATGGATGTAAGTCAACTTTTGATTTCCTGATATCGATATCAAATTTTCTGCACTATTGTAAGAACTGCAACCTTGAAATTTTTGAATATCGTTTCTTATATCTTTGTCTATGAGTATATCAAATTTTATTAAAATCAGACCACTCCTTCTAGATACCGATTTTTTCGATTATCGATTTTTGATATTTATCGGGGGTACCTCAACACAAAATCCAGCTAAGAACACTCGCAGACTCTTATAGTACAACTGTGTAAATTTTTAAGAAAATCGGTTCAGCCGTTTCGGAGTCTATAGGTAACGGACACACACACACACACACACACACACACACATCCACACTCACATACACACGCACAGACAAAGTTCCATTTATAAATAAGTTTAGATCAGAACCTCTTCAGTGTTTATTTATGCTGTTTGGTTGGTTTGAAGAAGTGTGTGTGTGTGTGTGTGTGTGTGTGTACATCGTTTAGGGTTATTAATAGTCATGACCGTCAGATTACTTATTTATACTGTTTGGGTGGTTAGAGAAAGAGTGTGCTTAAAACGGATTATTTGTAGTCATGGCCTCTTCTTCTTTCAGGACGTAGGCTATCATGGCCTGCCACATCTCCCCATCCCTATTGGCTCTTAGAACTCTTTCTTCTGTTACACGTCCCAACCGCCGCTTTGCCATCCACCTGCTCAGACCCGTCAAGTATTTTACACGCTGCTTGACCCTGTCTCTCTTTCCTTCTATCCCTGCCTGTAAGTATCAGATTCTCTAAGCACTCCTTCCTTATTGTATGTCCCAGGGATTTTAGCTGTCTTTTCCTGTTGATCAATATTAATTTCCATTCTTCCCAAAACCTCAGTCATGGCCTCTAGATTGTTTATTTATGCTACTGAGACGTTTGGAGGAAGTGTGTCATTGAGGTTACGGTTGTTTATGGTTATGGCCTCTTCATTGCTAATTTATTCTGTTGAATGGTATGAGTCTATTTTAAAGGTGCCCATTTGTTTGTCTCTTGCCGGGCATTTGACTGATATATATATATATATATATATAGTTTAAATTATGTATAATTAGGCAGCAATTTTTCATTGTTGCATGTTTCAATAAATAATATAGACAAGTTTTGTCGATTTATTTTATGTAAATTTTTTTCATATCGTCTGATAAGCTTAATAGCATTATCATTAAAAGAGGAAAGAAAATCACAATATTGATACATGTTTTTATTTAATCCTTTCTGAGCTTTCGGCTTGCATCAGCCGTTATCAAATATGACAATTGTGTTGGTTGTAATGAGCAGTTTGCGGACGGACGGTAGTAGTAGTCGTCTATTTCGTTTGTGTGAAGGATTAGCGAACACGTGCGTACATGCTGGAAGCGAAAATCGCACTACAGCTTGTGGCGTCTCACATAACCACACGAGAGTTGGGGCGAGAATTATTAAGTATGGAAAGCCATTAGGATAACCAATCGCTTCTGTTATCTATTATAGGCATTTGAGAATGTGTGTGGAGATTTCGTAGTTAATTTTGTTCATGTTAGGTTTCAACTGTTTTATGTATACGGCTTCGAGTAGTTTTAGTTTTTCTTTATTGTTTTCGTGTTTAAGGTGTATTTTCTTCAAGGATTTCGCGGAATTGTGGAGAGAGAGAGAGGGGGGGATAGACAGAGAGAGAAAGAGAGAGAGGAAACAGAGATGAAACAGAGAGAGATTGAGAGAGAGAGAGAGAGAGAGAGAGAGAGAGAGAGAGAGGAAACAAATAGATTTCTAGAATTTGTTCCCGTCCTTTCTTAATAACTAAATGTGCCCGTAGTCTTGCGTTTATTGGTGCAAAAAGTGGGTGTGTTGTATTTAGTTCAAAATTTAGCCGAGGTGGTTGCGTTCGCTTCTGCCAGAAATACCCTTGGAATGTGAGAAATCCATCACTTCTTCCATCAGATAGGGCCGAATGGAAGGGTAGAATCTCTAGATTTGTTTGGCAACCAGTCAAAACAGCGAGAATTCTGAATCTTGTTGGTTCAGATCTGCGGAATGACTACTAAAAAAGCACCCTCCCCAAATTTATAGACAAATCATACAGCTGCATGCTGGGATTTCTTCTTAACCAACAAAAATAGACAATTCCTGGTTTTATATTTACGCTCTCTCACGCCGATTGAGCACTATGGAGAAATGGTAGACTTCAAAAACAGTAGCTACATACGCATTTACGCATCGTTCATTGAGTAATGATATTTGAACACTCTCGGCTATACATTGTGTATAAAACGCTAAAATCTAGTTTCTTTCACCGAACGCCCATAGCTCAGAATTAAATCGCTGACGAATGTCAATTCGGTCGGGTTCCAACCCTGGCTAGAAACGAGATTGTCTGCTGATAACTATACTTTTTTATTATAATTGTGTCGCCCCAAGCAAGGCATTTTACTGCTACTGTTGTGCAGGGGGTTACATAGGAGGAATGTTATGAGGAGTGAGAGATTGCAAGGGGTGTCAGAAAGAAAGTAGGAGAAGGAAGAGAATACTGATGAGAGTGGAATAGACGAAGAAAAAAGCATGAGAGAGAGGATGTAAGTTAGTGAGACAGGAGATGACTATTGACTTTACATTTAAATTCTTGGAGATTGTAACTGTCAGGAAAGCAAGTATGCGGAAGAGAAATCCACAGGCCGGATGTGCGAGAAAAGAAGCTGATGTGCAAAAGTATTAGGACAAGAACTATTTCATCTTTTATGAAGCATCAAAATAAAGTTTAAAATCACCCTTGTCCTAACACTTTTGTACACTACCGGTAGTGTACAAAAGTATTAGGGCACGGCTGATTTTCCTAAAAACCTCACTGAAATTCAAATACAGGGTGAAAAGCCAAGTAAATTGCTAATAAATACAGATTATTTAAAACTAGGTGTAAAAGAAATGTATTAAAAAGAAGTTATATTTAATTTTTCCCATTTTCTATTAAGCAAGTTATTTTGAAACTAGTCATTATTCTATTATCTTTGGATATGACTGATTTTTTTTCTTATTCCCTCTTCTCGAATCTAATGTTACTTTGCAAGACACAATTTGGAAACAAATACAAGCTGCTTGGCAGGAGATACCATTAGATACATTGAAGAAGCTTGTGATGTCAATCCCTGACAGAACGAAGGCTGTGATCAAAGCAAAAGGCTGTTATACTAAATATTAAATTTATTTTGTAATAAGTATTTTTTCTTGTTAAAGCATTTGTTGAGTAAATCAAATAAAATTACTTTAATTAAATTGTTTAGTTTCTGTCAGTATGCCTCATAAAAGACAAAATACTTATTGTCCTAATACTTTTGCACAGTGCTATATATATATATATATATATATATATATATATATATATCTTAGAGATTTCTCGTAGAAATGGGCATACAACGAATTTGAACATCGGAATTTGTTTTATTATATATATATATATATATATATATATATATATATAAAACACATCTACATTCGAAATATAAACAAACCTATGCTCAAAAATATACGTAGGGGCGACACTAGGCTTGAATGAAAGAGTAGCCCTGCACAGAAGTAACATGAAACTAGCCAATAACAGGAAATTATACATTTACAAACACCTACACGAATGTAGTGAGGATATATTCACAATAATGCCTATCGACCGAAATGCCTATTATGACACGCTTATGATTCAGGAAGAAATATTTATAAAATCAAAATCCTTCCCACAACAAAACAAAACAAAAAAAACAAACCCCCTAAGACACTCACACACAGAAATAGTAAATTAAAATACGCTAAAAAAAAAAAAAAAAAAAAAAAAAAATTCGCGAACCATTGCAAAAAGTAGTATTCCAAAAACAACAAAAAGATCTAAATGGCACGTAGAATTGAATCAAAATCGCCGAAAACAATTTTGAAGTATAAAGACAAAATCGAATTTCGCAAGTCAGTGTAAAAGAATTTTTCTGGGTTACGAAAGGTGAATGATTTCAGAAACAGAAGAGATTTAACGGTCGAGTGTGAAAAAAAAAACAAAACAAAAAAAAAAAACAACAACAAACAAGCACGCACGCATATGAACTTTCTGAACTGCTCACTGACCACTCATCTATATATACGCGATATTTTGCGACGTCAGAAAGACAAACGGATCCCGATATGTAAAGTCAGAAGTTTACTCGCCTGAAGAGAGTCAACTCTGGACTCGTAACACGTGTAGCGCCATTAATACCATTATGGACCCTTAACAAAAGGCAAGTAATAATAATAATAATAATAATAATAATAATACACTTTCATGTCTTTTCACACTTTTTCACACACACACACACATATTAGTTGGTTAATTTCCTTACGTGATACACACTTAAGTGAACATGTCTGACTAGGCAGATTTTACCGTAGTAGGTTACCATTACTTTCTGTGGTAGACTTGTTCCCAATCATATCTTTAGAACATAATCTGTTCTGCTATTGAAACCACTGCAGGAGGGAGAAGAGATGGATTAATATTTTTCGAAAGGATATTTGTGCGTAAGTGAATGAAACGAATGCGCTACTATGCAACCTTATTAGCTCAAGTCTTGTCATCGTATCTGAGAAAATTGTCCAGCATTCACTGCAACAAAGGAGGATTGATATTACATAAAAGTTCAGAACCCTATCTATATTCTTCGGACGAAACTTACCTGCTTCATAATACTCGATTTACATTTTTAATTCTAAGGAAATGACACAAAAAAGGATTGATATTACGTAGCAATTCAGCTCTCTTATTTCTAATTTTTCTGTCTTTTCTTTTTAATCGGTACCGCCACTGATGTGCAGGGGGCTACATAAGAGTAAAAAGATTAGATAGGAAGAGAGTAAAGAGAAAGAAAGGAGCAAGAGAAGGATAGGAAAACAGGTGTGATGACACTTGAAAAGGTAGAGAGAAAAGAAAAAGGTTGATGTAGAAAGAACTGTGGTTAAGAGGTGGGTATTGACATTGCATTTAAATTCCTGGAGGTTGTCGCTGTCAGGAAAGCAAAAATATGAAAGCGAGTTACACAGGCGGGAAGTGCGAGAAAAGAAGCTGCCGGAGTAGAATTGTCGACTGCATTTGGTCGATCTAACTGTGAATGGGTGGAACCCCGTTGCCAGTCTGGTTGCACGAGTAAGCACCTGTGGCAGGGGCACCAGTGATTTAAGTTCGTCGGAGCAGAAGCCATGAATATATTTGTAGAACAAATACGTTGGAGCAGAAGCCGCAAAAATTTCTAATATTTTTGGAAAGCATCTTTTGCTAATTAAATACGGTTCCATTTTTCTGTGTCACATTTTCCATTGTCTGTTAAAATGTCCTCATCCATTAAATCATTAAATTTCTTAGCTTGCTTAATTTTGGCATTTTCAATTTGTAGCTCTCATCTTTTGCGGTTCATCTCTCTAACACCCACACATTATGTCCTCGGAGAATTGATAGTATTTTCTTGTTGCTTTCTTTTACTAAAGAGTCTAGTTACTCCTGAAGTTTTCTTTCTGTGTTTATCATTAACACCGTGCTATCTGTGTATGTTGTTAAGATTGAAGTTACTAATAATAAATCCTGGTAGGACTTCTAGTTCTCTGAGTTTGTATTTCTTCTTCTTATTCCTCCTCCTTTTCCTCCTCCTCCTTCTTCTTTAAGCTGTGTTCCTTCAAAACCTAGCCGATTATGGCCTTCCACATCACCCTATCCCTTTTAGCTCTCGACGTTACTGACAAGTTATCAACATCATAATTTCGCTTTTAAGGATTACAAAAATAAGCAAAACAGATTTTCCTAGAAGGAGCAAAGTCGTACAAGTGGCAACAATGATGAGAACATTAGTCCGAATTTATATGATCTATCTAGACGGAATGTGCGTTGTGGTAGTTATCGGCTCGAAACAAAATGGCAACCCATTTTTTTTTTTTTTTTATAAGCGTTTCACCCCGAGCAAGGCATGTCACTGCCACTACTGTGCAGGGGGCTACGTAGAGTGGAGAAAGGCTGATTAAATATAGGAAATGACAGAGGGTGGGTGATAGGCGGGTAAGGATACCGAGAATGAGGGTTGGGTAGATGAGAGTGTTGTGAGAATAGTTGGGAGTTAGTGTGATAGGAGGTGTCTATTGACCCTACATTTAAACACCTGGAGATTGTAACTGTCGGGAAAGCAGACTTGTGGAAGGGAGTTCCACAGGCGGGAAGCGCGAGAAAAGAAGCTGTTGGAGTAGAATTTACGGTTACATCTTATTTGTTTAACTGTAAAAGGGTGGGACCTAGTTGCTAATCTAGTATCTCGTGTAAATTCGTGCTTAGGCGGCACCAGTGATCTAAGCTCATCGGAGCAGAAGCCATGAAAGTACTTGTAGAAGAGGCACAGGGAAGCCACATCACGCCGGTGTGAGAGCGGCTGCAGCCGGTCTGCCAAGTCAGTATCAACCATGTTACAGATCCTCCTTTGTATTTTGTCAAGAAGCCCAAGGAGAGCAGCAGGGGCACCCGACCAGATATGGCAGCAATATTCAATACACGGGTGGATGGTAGATGTGTATATGTGCAGAATAGATTCAGGTGGGAAAAATTTCCGGGCCCTGCACAGGGAGCCCACTTTCATAGCAGCAGATTTCATGACGGGGAAAATGTTTTAGTTAGACATAGATCGAAAGCGTGTATTACGTATGACGCTTAACCGACTGACCATGTAAAATAGCTTCTAAATAATATGCTATAAAAGCTTAAATCTCAGCGGAGGTTGTTTTTATATTTCCGATTCATGCGGTTTATTCAACAGCGATAGAATATAAGAACGAGCTGGGCGTTTGGGAAGAAAAATGCAAGCAAATGACATAAGAGAAACAGTCAGTAATTTATATTGACAATGGTTCATGACAGTAGTTAGAGTAAGACTAATACATCTACTACTAGGTGTGACGAAGCAAAATTTAATCGAAAGATAACAAGTAAAATATTCATGTAATAAATTTAAGCAAATTAAGACTAGTATAGCTGCTATTAAGATGTGCATTGTAGTGCAGTGGATATATTTTTTTTTTAATCGTTTCACCCCGAGCAAGGCGGAAACGCCACTGATGTGCAGGGGGTTACATAAATGTAAAAAGATTAATTAGAAAATGTTATATAGCGACAAACAACAAACGCATATATATAAAAATATGAAGTTATATTTTTATTAATGACGATGGACCGTGTAGAATAGTGAACAGAGAATTGAGAGAGCGCGCTTCTAATGGGTTGACGGGGGGGTCGTCTGTTGCTCCTCTGGTCTGGTCTGGCTCTCTCGTCTGCCTCTGTCTCTCTGCCTGAAATCCGTGCGCCGAGGTCTTTTTTATAATCTCCAAACCGGTACTTCCGGATTTTGCCTCGCCCACGCACGCCCACGTAATTCTCAGAGACACCTGTTCTGTTTGCCTCTTGTAGCCATTTCCGCTACTGCCGGAAATAAGGTCAAACAAACATCCGTTCCTTTCAACGACCGGAAACGCCCCCGCTTGCTCAGCTTCCTCGGGTGGGCGGGATTGTTATATTACATTCCTCGCCCACCCATTTTCCAAAATGTTCACCTAAGAACATTTTAAGCGCAACACCCCCACTCTCCTCCCCATGCCACACAAGCCCGACAATTATATAAAACATGTGCACGCCAAAACAACAAAAACATGTGCATGCCGAAACAAAAAAACAACAACAAAAAAAAATATATATAGGGGAGCCTACATCGGCAACCCAACAATGTTCGTGTCCATCGTGAAAATTGTTCTACCAGCTCGATGTTTCATTGTTCCTTTTTTTTTTTTTTTTCCTTTTTTTTAATATCCATTTTCACAGAATTGGGCAAAGTTTTTAAAAATGTTCATTTTCCTTCTCGACTCTGTCCATAAGCGTAGACTCTTCGATGCATAATCCACATGATTATAGGCGGTAATCGCGCCCCAGTTTCTAAACTAACATCGAGTAAATGACCTTTGACCAACACCATGTGTGCTTCTGCTCGAGTTTATTGTTACACATGTAACCTCATTTAATTTAATTTAATTTCAAACATACTATGTTTGAACACAGAAAAATGGCCATTATCTGCCGTACATATCATTCATAGTCTGACCGAGAAATGTTCAATAGAAAATAAAGAAAATTACCCTGATTCCAACGTTAATCCGCATGCAATTTACTTGTGGAGGATATTAATTTAGTCTAAAAAAAATGGACCCGTGACTCGTAGTTCCTTAGTTTGTACAATGCTTTCCATTCCCTGAACTACTTCCTCTGGATTCGAAACCAAGCATATCTGATTTGTTGACATCTCTCTGTTTAACGCAGAGACATTTGAGTGTTGAACACCCGTTGACCCCAGAGTACTATTCACAACGGATAACTCAATTTCCTTTTCCGAAGCACTGTTGCTTCTTTTACACTTAAAAATCCGCTTCCTGGCTATTATTCCCAGGATTATTATTACGCCGACCACGCCAGCAATGACTCCTATCGTCAACCTCTTCGGGAGTTCTTCATATCCTTCACTAAATCTTTCTATATCTATCTGTTCCAAGGTATTTACTAGTTTTCAGAAATTAATATATCTTCAAAAGATATTTCCCAAGTCACACTTTTACGTAAATAAAAATAAGTTTTAGATTTTAATTTAATTTTCCCAAATCTCCCCAAATAATCCGATTCCACCATATTGATAACAAAATATCTTTTCAATATCTGACTCATATCGCGAAACACTGAGACGCGGGTGAATGTTTTAAGAATATATATAATCGGTGTATTCGCAAAGAAATAACCAAACAATGCAGTTGTTTTCAAGCAACGATGTTGAGATATATTTATAATTGGCGATTTTGTTGGCTGTTGTTAACTGCATAATTAAAAATACACTTTAAAACTCTCGATAACATTTAAGTCATTTCTATGCTGTAGAAATGTCACGCAAAACACAAACATTTTTAAATTTTGACAATATCTGTGTAAAGATTACAAATTGACGTTTACGAACAAATTCTGTTGACGAGATCAAAATTAAAGAACCCTTTCGTTTCTCTGATTTTCCTATTGTGGTAGCATTCAGCTACATTTATAATTTGTTAATGTTTACCAATTTTGATTTAGTTCATGCAATACAAGGCCAAATGGAGAAAATGAAGAGGGTCATTTTACGCTAATACTCCAATTGGGGAAAGTTTGTGTACGTAGAACATCGATTGTTTTTTTTTTTTAATTTTTTTAATTCGGCTCGAGTACTGGTCAGAAAAACTCAACTATTTCAACCATACAACTGACCTTCATAATCACATTGAGAATAGTTGTTCGTCAATATTTCTATTGGGTTGTCTGGAAAGTTCATGCCGCTTTTTAAGTAAAATTAAGACACAAAACAAAATTATTTCATTAAATATTTATTCTACGAAATATTAACTATTTTCTTGCACAAACCAAAGAAAACATTGTTATCAACAAGTTAATCCAACTATCCACTTTAAAGAGTAGAAGAAACTTCCTTTACATGATTTTACATCTCACTTACTCAATAAAAGTCAGATTAATTAAGCAACATACCAGTAAACTCACTTCACATATATGGTAAAATATTAACAACAAAAATAAATCATTAACTCAGATGTTTTGTACTTACAGATAGGTAAATATCTCAACTCCAATCCTCCCGTCAACTTTAACACTCCTCCCGCCAACCCCAACCCTACGCGCTCTCCGCTAAGCGTACTATTCTCTGCATATAGTCCCGCACCCCCTCCGTTCTACCCGTAATGTGTTCGACACCAACAATCCACATTTCTCAATGGCAAAAGTATGCATTTTTTTTTCTAACTGGACTTATTATAAACACGATCAGAGAACACACACACTATCAAATCAATGAGTCACTTACCTTGGCTGAATGTCTACAGTCGTGCCGCTGCTATATATTTTCGTCTTCTTTTTTTCTTTCTATCTGGTAGTTTTAAGTCCGTTGAATTTTCAATCGTTGCCGTGGTAACTAGCTCGTATCAATCTGTTTTGTTGTTTCAAAACAGCAAGTCACTTAGGCACCAAATGATGTTTGTTATATATCAATAAACAGACAAACACGGGTATATATAAAAATATAAGTTATATTTTTATTAATGACGATGAACCGTGTAGCCTAGTGAACAGAGAGTGAGAGCGCGCTTCCAGGGGCTGACGGGGGGGGGGTCGTATCTGTTGCTCCTCTGGTCTGGTCTGGCTCTCTCGTCTGCCTCTGTCTCTCTGCCTGAAATCCGTGCGCTGAGGTCTTTTTTATAATCTCCAAACCGGTACTTCCGGATTTTGCCTCGCCCACGCACGCCCACGTAATTCTCAGAGACACCTGTTCTGTTTGCCTCTTGTAGCCATTTCCGCTACTGCCGGAAATAAGGTCAAACAAACATCCGTTCCTTTCAACGACCGGAAACGCCCCCGCTTGCTCAACTTCCTCGGGTGGGCGGGATTGTTATATTACAAAAAGAGTGAGGAGCACAAACTAGTTAGAAAGGAACAATAGAAAGCTGAGAATGCAGGTGCGATGACAGATACATAGGTGGAGAGAAAGGGAAGGTTATACAGGGGATCGGAGAGAGCTAGAGTCCAGTGGTTAGTAGATGAGTATTGACTTTGCATTTAAATTTCTGGAGGTTGTAGCCGGGAGTGAGTTCCACAGGCGGGAAGTGCGAGAGAGGAAGCTGCAGGAGTAGAATTGTCGTCTGCGTTTGGCTAACCTGACTGTGAATGGGTGGGACCCAGTTGCCAGTCTGGTTGCACGAGTAAACACCTGTTGAGGAGGCATCAGTGACTTAAGCTCATCCGAGCAGAAGCCATGAAATTATTTATAGAACAGACAAAGGGAGGCCACATTTCGACGATGGGGAAGTGGCTGCAGTCGAGTCGCCAAATCAGTACCTATCACATTACAGACTCTCCTTTGGAGCTTGTCAAGAACACTGCGAAACGAGAAATCTAGGGGACGAGTTCGAATTCCAGTTGAATTCGTTGTATTCATTTACTCGGGTAAAGATACTAATCCGTTTCTCCCTCCAGCTATAGGTTAAATAGCAGGAGAGATTGAGTTCTATAGTCTTGTTTGGCAACCAGTCTACCGCAAAAAGAAATGGCAACCTACTGTTATCTCCCTCTAACCCTGTAAGTTACTTGTTCATTACTGCTGTAGCCTGATATTGAACTCGCAACTCTTTCGGTCAACTGACAGGAACTAACCAACTTCTATATCCATGTGTCCTTAAGAACAAGAACAACTGAATTTTTGGAACTTTCAGTCACATCGCAATTTTTTTTTTATGTTAATGGTTTTCTCTAGTATTTTTGATGTTAATGGATTTCCCTAGTATTTTTTTTACCAGGGCTCTTATTGCAATTTTGACACTACTGATTTTCTCTGGCACTCGTATTACTGGTTTCCATATTGTTTTCATCTCTATACTTGGATGGCTAGGAGATTTTTGGAGCCTAGGATATGAGATAACTCATGACTACCAAAAGGAGGCTCTACGCAAATGGGATAGAGATGATATACCCCAGTGATTGTAATAAAGGGTTCTATTCGACATTCCTAGCACCTGAAGAAGGCCGGAGCGTACAATGGCCAAAACGTCGTACAAATGGCAACAAAGATAAGGACAACAGTCCGAATAATGTAAAAAAAAAAAAATAAACTGTGGTACTCTTTATTATTTAATTCTTTTAAAAAAAAGAACGGACACTATTCATAATCATCAGCTCAATTCGAACGATCCTTAGCTGCATTAAATTTTAATGCCTAGACAACAAAACAGCCCCCCTTTAACAACCATAAGGAAAATTTCCTGCCTACTATTAGAATAGTTGATGCTAGTCTCCTAGAGAGCAACATGCTGCGCTTCATTGGCCTCACTGCCTCAACTGACCTGAAATATCACGAATACATATCATCTATAGCTGCATCTACTGCTAGGAAGGTTAGGTCACTGTGTTGGGCCAGAAATGTTTTTTCATCTGAATCCATCTTGCACATTTATAAATCTACCATTCGTCCCTGCATTGAATACTGTTATCATATCTGATCGGGTGCTCCTGCTATTCAACTCGAGGTTCTCAACAAAATCCGATAAAGGCTCTGCAATTTAATCGATTCTGACTTGGCACTTTCTCACTTACTTTCTCACCGATGTAACTTCAGTCACTTTCTCACCGTTTTTTCTTCAAATATTTTCATAGCAACTGCTCTGACGAGCTTTCTTTCCCTGGTGCCCCTATCGCATAAATTTAAGCATGATACTAAATGTCCATTGTAGTGCAGTGGATATCGACTCGGAACGAGAAATCGGGAGCCGAGTTCGAATTCCAGTTAAATTCCTTGCATTCACTTACGCACAAATACCCTTGTAAAAGGTATTAATGCGTTTCTTCCAGTTATGGGTTAAATAATAGGACAGGTTGGATTTTATAGCATTGGCTGGCAACCAGTCTACCGCAGAAAGCAATGGAAACCTACTGCTGGTTAATCTTCAACCAAGTTTCGAGACATGATCTTCTAAACGTGTAGCACCTACGGGACTCAACTGACTGACTAGATTGGCATCTAGGTCCCATTATTTTATCGTTAAATAGTTAACGCCACTCCTACTCCAACATTTTCTTTTGACATACTTTCAGTCTGTAGAATTCTCTTCAATTGCGTTGTAATCTCGTAGCTTGGTGTGCCGAGGGATGTCGCAACACCGCCGACATAGTGATCTGCAGGGGTCTCTCATAACACCAGCAGTCAGCCTACTTATTAATTTGATCCCCGAGAACAAATAAATATTAAAAAAAAAATGCAAGCCCTTTTAAGTAAAAACAAAAAATACTTTGTTTAAAACTGCTTGTCGTTCCATTTCAGGTTTTGTTGGAACAGTGAGGCGAAGGAGGCTCAGTGTGTTGCCCTCCAAGAGACTATCATTAGCTATGTTGATAACGAGCAGGAAAATTCTCGATTGTGGTTAAAGGAGAGAACAGTTTTGTTTTTGTGGCATTAAAATTTACGAGCCAATTCCTACCCCATTCCATCCTGATTGGAGGTCTTTTTCAAGAGCAGCAGCCAGGTTCACAATGTCAGCCTTGGCAGATTTGTTATTGAGACATCGCATTTGAATTTTTGGGAAGAAAGTAAATGGAAGAGAGTTCCACATGCGGGATGTGCGAGAAAAGAAACTGTCAATGTATAAGAGGCGGTTACATTTAACTATTTCAACGGCAAAAGAGTTTGACCTAGATGCCAATCTCCGAGCATGCTTAAATACATGTGGCCAAGGAACCGTGGAAAAAATCTCGACAGAACAGTTGTCATGAAAATATTTGTAGAAAAGACAGAGGGAAGCCGCGTCACATCGGTGAGAAAGTGACTAGTCAAGATACCAAGTTAGGATCAATTGCATTGCAGATCCTTCTTTGGATTTTGTCGAGAACCTCGAGGTGAATAGCAAGAGCACTCAACCAGATATAACAACAGTGTTCAATGGACGGACAAATTGTAGAATTATAAATGTGTAAGATGGATTCTGGCGAGAAAACTTTCTTGCCCAACACAATGACCCAACCTTCCTAGTAGTAGATGCAGCTATAGATTATATGTAGTCGTGTCACTTCAGGTCGGTTGAGACACTGACGCCAAGGGGGCGCAGTGTGTTGCTCTCCAGAAGACTAGCGTCATCCATGTTGATGGCTGGCAGGTAGTTTCTCTATGGTGGTAAATGAGGAGCCATTTTGTTTTAGAGGCGTTGAAATTTAATGCAGCTAGCGATCGTTCGAATTTACTTGATGATAATCTATTTAAGAGGACATTTACACAGAAAAATGCTTTCTTAGTATTTTATAACAAATTCGAGAAGTCATTAATTTTTTTTTTACTTATTCCTTTACAAGTTTTTACATTTTTCGTTTTCTTGATCAACCATTCATTTGCCAATGTCGCAATGAATGGCTTAACAAGAATGCCAAACATATATCAAAAACATGGATCTAACTGAGGGGAAGAAAATTGCTGAGTGAGAAATTGAATTTGCTAAAGCTTCGAGTCTAGTTCTCAAAAATAAATTTAAAAAATAAACTACATACAGTCTAATTAGATGCTTGCAGACTACGTTTTGAACGACATTTCCTAAAAACTCAATTAGGAACCAAACTAATGTTCATCTACAGCTTCGAATACAAACATGCTACTCATCATAAGCTAAAGTTTTAAAAGGTAAAAATTTTTTATACATAGACTCAAGTATAAACCCGATCAGTGATTACTTTATTCAAAATAGTTCTACCTATCTTCAATCCGTAAAAACCCTTATTCAAACTATAAATGTCCATATTCTAGGAATAAAACAGTATTAAAAATATAAATACTTATATTCAAGGTGTAAAAACCCTTATTCAAACTATAAATGTCCATATTCTAGGAATAAAACAGTATTAAAAATATAAATACTTATATTCAAGGTGTAAAAACCCTTATTCAAACTATAAATGTCCATATTCTAGGAATAAAACAGTATTAAAAATATAAATACTTATATTCAAGGTGTAAAAACCCTTATTCAAACTATAAATGTCCATATTCTAGGAATAAAACAGTATTAAAAATATAAATACTTATATTCAAGGTGTAAAAACCCTTATTCAAACTATAAATGTCCATATTCTAGGAATAAAACAGTATTAAAAATATAAATACTTATATTCAAGATGTAAAAACCCTTATTTAAAATATGAATAAATATTTTCAAATTATAAAACCTTCCTTCAAAATTTAAATGTGGTAAAATCTCTTAATCGAAAAGTAAATATCTACATTCAAGATCTAAAAACCCTCATTTAAAATATAAATACCTATATTGAAGGTCTAAAAACACTTATTCAAAATATAAACTCTTATTCAAAGTATAAATGCCTATATTCACAGTGTAAAAGGTTTATTCAAAAAATAAATACGTATATTCAAGGTCTAAAAGCACTTATTCAAAATATAAATGACTATATTCATGGTTAAAAAATCTTATTAAAATACCTATATTCAATGTCGAAAAACCCTTATTCAAAATCTATATTTAAGGTGAAAACCTATATTCAAAACATAAATACCTATATTCTAGGTACAAAAAATACTTTACTTAAAATATAAATACTTATGTTTAAGGTATAAAAAGCTTTATTCGAAATATAAATACCTATATTCAAAGTGTAAAAAATATATTTAAGGCTTAAACATCTTTATCCAAAAATATAAATACCTATATTCAAGGTCTAAAAACACTTGTTCAAAATATAAACTCCTATTCAAAGTATAAATACCTATATTCACAATGTAAAAAGTTTTTTTTTTTTTAAAATAAATACCTATATTCAAGGTCTAAGAACCTTTTATTCAAAAAATAAATACGTATATTCAAGGTCTTAAAACCCTTATTCAAAATATAAATGACTATATTCATGGTTCAAAAATCTTATTAAAAATACTTAATGTCGAAAAACTCTTATTCAAAATCTATATTTAAGGTGAAAACCTATATTCAAAACATAAATACCTATATTCTAGGTACAAAAAAATACTTTACTTAAACTATAAATACTTATGTTTAAGGTCTAAAAAGCTTTATTCGAAATATAAATACCTATATTCAAAGTGTAAAAAATATATTTAAGGCTTGAACATCTTTATCCAAAATATAAATACCTATATTAAAATTGTAAAAATAGGATTCGACTCCGTTCAAGGATCTAGTTTACACCTGACTAATCTTTACCCGTAGGGCCAAATATTAACCCGACCAGTACTCATCTAAACCCTAAAGTATAAACTCAACCAATGTTTACTTATAGACTAAGCTATAAACATACTTCCATAAAGATTATTTATAAACACAGTCAAATTTTATGTAGACACTCAAGTATAAACATGCTTTCCTATAGGCTCGAGTATAAACCCAACTAAAGTTCAGCTTGAGATTAAAGTATAAACCCGGTAAATGTTTACATATAGACTCAAGTATAAACATGCTCTCCTATAGGCTCGAGTATAAACCCAACTAAAGTTCAGCTTGAGATTAAAGTATAAACCCGGTAAATGTTTACATATAGACTCAAGTATAAACATGCTTTCCTATAGGCTCGAGTATAAACCCAACTAAAGTTCAGCTTGAGATTAAAGTATAAACCCGGTAAATGTTTACATATAGACTCAAGTATAAACTTGCTTTCTGATACAGTCAGATTTATAACAGAACAAAATGGACTTTGACAAGAAAATCTTTCTGGCTCGACAGAGTGACCAAACTTTTTAGCAGTATATGCAGCTATAGATTCGATTTAGTCATTTCAGTACGGTTGAGACAGTGAGGCCAAGGAGGCGCAGTGTGTTTCTCTCTAGGAGAGTAGCACCTTCCATTCTGATGGTAGGTAGGAAGGTTTCTCTATGGTGGTT
Organism: Ascarosepion bandense; assembly: GCA_037127315.1. Lineage (NCBI taxonomy): Eukaryota > Metazoa > Mollusca > Cephalopoda > Sepiida > Sepiidae > Ascarosepion > Ascarosepion bandense. The sequence continues at coordinate 5,748,975 of JBBBDQ010001389.1, forward strand.
AAAAGAGAACACATTCGTTTTGGAGGTATTAAAATTTACGAGCAATTTTCTACTCCATTCAATCACAGATTGGAGGCCCTTTTGAAGGGCTGCAGGCAGGTTTACTTTGTCAGCCTTGACAGATTTACTTTTGAGACAGGCGTAAATGGCGGCGTCATCTGCATAGATGCCTACTTAGGAACTGGTTTCATCAGGAAAATCATTGACGAGGATCAGAAAAAGCGTAGAACCAAGGGCATAGCCTTGAGGGGCGCCTGCGTTTGTATGAAAGGAATCTGGATGCTTGCCCGTTCAAAGCGATGTTCATTTCACGTTTTGAGAGGAACAATTGGATTAAAAACATCGTCCAGAAATACCGTAGCACTGAAGTTTGTACAGAAGGCCAGTATGCCAAACCCTGTCAAATGTTTTCGAGATATCAAAAGCACCAGTTCGAGCTTCGACGTTTTTATCAAGAGCCTGGTATATATATATATATATATATATATATATATATATATATATTAGTACACTTGGTATACAATCCAGGTAAATTCCGATAGAGACGAACTTAAGAGAACTTAGTGTTAAATTCATTAATTTAATTTAATAGAGTAATATAATTTATAAAAGATTTTAAATTATTGCAATGGGTAATACATATTTCACCGCATCCTGATGTTATTATCGCGGCTCGTCAGACCCAAATGGTACAACAGTTGTTCCTCAAAATATCCCCCAACAAAAAATTCTTTTCTTTTATTTAATTTTACATAGACGCTTACATGTCCATATTAGAATAGACAATTGTAACGGTTATTTACGAAAATTCCCCCTTCATTCGAAAAAGAACCCCAAAGAAAGAGGAAAGCAAGGATAAAGTAAAGATAGACGATTGATTAATTTAAAGAACAGAAAAAAAAGGGGAAAAAGAAAAAAGAGAAAAAAAGAATAAAGAGGAAACAGAAAAACTGAAAGAAAAGCAAGAAGAGAAAAAGAAAAGGACAAAGAGGTACAATAAAAGGAAATACAGTATCACGAGAAATAAATGATGACACCATTTCTCGTAATAGCAGCGTCTCAAGCCACCTAACTGTTCTCTTAGAAAACCATGGAAAAATTTAACTATGAAATTTGATTTCAAATATATTGTGATATATTTACGGTACAAAAAAAAATGTACATCGTAATTTTAATACAATTTGAAAAAATAACGGTAAATTTTCGTTTTAAGTCCCGTCGCTTTTCCCTTTCAAATTTATCCAGAATAGCATTCTCTCTGTGCAAAAGTATATGCTGAACTCAAATAAAGTGTTAGTTATGGAAGAAACTTACCCTTTTTCTTTATCTAAATGTCCATAAAAAAACGAACTATATCTTGCACTTTTTCTCTCCCGTAACTCTCACGAAGTCATGTAATTAACTGCAGAATGACGGACTGTGCATGTGATCGAATTTTGGCAGATTTTTCTTCATTTACTGTTACTTCCGGCGATGTACTTTCGGTAATTAAAGTAATGCGCTATTGTATTTCTACGCTTATTACTCTCAGTACAGGAAGTACATCGCCGGAATTTCAGTAAAGGACGAAATTTGACCAAAATTGCTGCCTATGTAGAACGTCATTCTGCAGTTAATTACATGACTTCGTGAGAGTTACAGGAGAGAAAACGTGCAAGATATAGTTCGTTTTTTTATGGACTTTCAAAGCAAAACAGGTAAGTTTCTTCAATAACTAATTGTTGATTTGAGTTCAGCATATAAATTTGCACAGAAATAATAATGGATAAATTTGAAGGGACAAAAGCCGTTGGCACCTAAAACGAAAATTTACCAAAATAACTACTCTTACTACTATTTTAAAAATTAATGCTAATTTAAAAAATATTGTTAAAATAATTAAAAATACTACAATTAATATAGAAACAAGAAAAAATTGATAAACCTAACAGAAGCGGGAAATACACAAAAAGAAGGAAAGATAAAATACAGAAAAAGAAATGAAAAAAAAAAGAAAAAAAAAAGAAAAAGGCACGAAAGCAAACTTACCTGTCAGTAAAGTGCTTCAAGACCAAATTGCCTTGAAAGAATAAAAACACTTACGTTAAATCTTATGAAAGGATGACTCGAGTTTCACGTTCGCATGAATTTCAGACGAATTTATATATATATATACTATTGTGGGCGCGTACCAACTGACACTTATGGATTCTTCCAGTCATTATTTAAACCAGAAGGGTTATACTCTCAGAGCAGTAGTTCCGGGCTGCTACTTTGTCACTGTCAGCCCTCTGCCTTCGGGTAGAGGGGGATCTCTGCTCGGAAGCATAGAGCAATAACCCAGTCGTGGTTCCGCCGAAGGGTAGAAGCACGACTGGGTAAAAATAGACAGGTATTTTTTGGCCGGGCCATATAGCCCGGAAATCCCACTTCTAACTGACCATGTGTCACATGTTGCCCTTTGTGGGAGGGACAACTAAATATAGTAGTTCTGGGAGCAGCCGGCCAGGTAGGCGTGGCTTACTACCACCCTTGTAGTTATATTTTTCCTTGTGAAATACAATATGTTAAACCTATTATCCGTTGTCCGAGTTGTTCTTTCGTGGCCCAACTATCGGATTCACATCATTTATATATATATATATATATAATTATGAATTAACTGTACATTGCGACACGGAAATTTCTATATTTCTATGGGTCCTCTTCACATATATATAGTTACTTTTATTATTATTCATCATCAGTTTTAATTATTTTTATTATTCTTCATCAGGCAATGTTGATTGTGAAAATGATTTGCATTTAAATACAAAAAAACAAAAACAAAAAAAACAAAACAAAAAAAACATCGGTTTGCTATTCTTAATTATATGATTATATTAAGCTCTATAAGTCCGACAAATTCCGATAGAGATGAACTCAAAAGAACTCAATGTTAAATTTATTTATTTAATTTAACAAAGTAATATAATTTCGAAAATATTGTAGAATATCTATTCTACAATTTCATGGGTAATACGTATTTCACAGCAAAAAGCTGCTTGCCAGACCTATATATATATATATATATATATATATATATATATATATATATATATATATATAGCTTTGTTTTTATAGCTTATCAATCTTTTGCAACTTATGTAAAGCTAGAAAACGTCTTTAGATTGAGAACACAATAGTGATTTACCGATACAAGTCCTACAAATTAACCCATAGATGAGTGAGAAAAGGCGGATTCATCCTTTACACAAGGATATTTTCCTATAAGCTGATATAATGAAGCCGATTGGAATTGGATATCGGAGAGCCGAGTTTCAATTCCAAGTCCTTATTCATTACACCACCCATACATTCAAGCTTCCAACATCTGGTTTTGCTAAGCCGTCACCCAGGTACTGACCAGGCTCAGCGTTGCTTCAGTGATCATACAATATATATATATATTTTTTTCCACTATACTAACATATTTCTTTCTTTTTTGCTGGCAATAAGGAATGCAAGTTAAATATAACGTAAGTTAAGTTCCGTAATTACTTTTTTAAGCGCTTTCAGCCAATTCTTTGGCCATTCTCAAAGGTGTCATGTTTTCGCTGTTATTATTTCATCTTCTGGAAATCGCATGAGCATCTTTATATGAAAGAAGCTTTAAATAACCCATTTTCACTATTAGACAATGTAAGGTTTATGGTAGGATAGAACTGTTTGATATATAGTGCCTCTCTAATAGCAAGATGCTTTTAATATTATGAATTAAATAGTATTCTTGTATTTTCGGCCTGAATTTTCTTTTAGGGTGCTTGTAAGTTATGGGTTAATAAATGATTTTTTATGGTACTTTGGTTTGATAGGTAGGATGTAAGGCGAACCCAAAGAGGTGGTAGTGTGTCCCATATAGGTAATTAATTTGTGACAAGAAACACAGTCTTGTACCGAGCATTAAAGTTCATACACTACATTAATAATAGCTAGTTTAGAGCTGATGGAGTTATTTTGATAAAAGCAAGAAGAAGTGGTTCAATTTTAATCAAATTTGAAACACTCATAGACAAAGACATAAGAAACGATATTCAGAAGTTTCAACGTTGCGGTTCTTACAATAGTGCAGAAAATCGATAATATATATATATATATATATATATATATATATATAAAAGGCAAGATGTTTGTGTGTGTGTCTGTTTATCTGCCTGTATGTCTGTATTTTTTCAGCGCTTTTATTTTAGTTTTTGCTTCGGGTTTGGCTCTAAGTAGGTATAATTGTAGTTCTTAGTCTCAGCCATGATACCATTTACTCAGAGGACTTATTTAGCCTTCAAAATTCAGTTTACGACGAAAAGCACTTATGTGATATCGATCCCAAGAAATCAAAATTTTACTTATCCATCCATTTTTCTTTTAGTCTACGGTTTCGCTTTAACTGGAAACAACTATTGCTTTTTAGTCTTTTATGCCAACGTCCAAAGAGTCTGAGCTCCAGAACCATGGATTAGTTTTAAAGCTTTCATTACACCCGAACAACACCGGGCTATACTGCTAGTTTGAAATAAATGCCCCGCTTTTATTTATGAAACGGTGGGAATTATGGCTCTCGCCATGCTGCGCATTTTGAGAAATCTTATTTAAGGAAATATGTCCTCAAAAGGAGTCGAACGTGGATTTACCCTCTATACGTGAAATCACCATTTGATCCAGTGTACTTAACGTGCATTAGACGATAGACACTATTCAATTTAATAGATGAAAATAGGGCGTTTATTTCAAATACGAAGTGTCCACTATGATAACATTTGAAGTAATAAAAATGTCAGATTAAACATAGATTAATTTATCCAACACCCTTTCGGTTTGTTTCTAATTTTTTTTTTTATCTCTTAATACCTTGCTTAGTTTATGAACGGTATGTTTTGCTTACACACTTAACCATTTCCACTTTTCCAATTTTACTTCTTTTTTCAAATGAAGAACATAAGATGAAGGGAAACGTAATGTCAGACGAACGCCTGCCAATATTATCGTGTCTCGACGTGATCAACGATATTTATCATAGTGCGTAGATAAGAACATTAAAAAAACGACAAGTGGAATACTGATTAGGGTTAGATGAACTAATTTCATTTCTCTATTCACCATCGCTTCTTCAACGATTTAAAAAAATGTCATATTTATTATGGATTTCATTTAATATCACGCCATGCCACGTCACACCACGTCACGCCACGTCACGCCAAGTTATGAGCTCCTTAACTAATCGAAGTCGTAAAAAGTAGCGTCTCCAGCGTAAGCGATCATTGATGACGCCTTTGCCACCTTTTGATATCCATGTTTACGCCTTTATATTAGTTTTGAAGACCTCCTCGAAGGGAAGATGAGATCGCCCATATCCTTTCTTGCTAATGGCCAGTTCTCTGTACAAAAAAAACATTCAGAATTCTTCCATCATTAGTCTGTTGCTTGTAATGAACAAAACAAGTTCTAGATTTTAAAAAATTCAAATGCTAAGCATTGACTCATTGATTTTGTTAGGAAAAAAAAGAATTTTCTCGAATTTACAAACTTTGTTTAGTACACACACAACTCGCGAAATTTCAAACCTCGATGCGAAATGTTTTTCGGCCAGTAGAAAACTAGGAAACATATAAACAAAAATTCAAATAATCTTTAATTATCAAAAACAAATTCCTTTTACAGACACTTTTCGCGAGCCGATGCGAAATTTGTTTGTCGTTCAATGGAAAGGCCAGAATCACATCCGGGAGTGAATTCCCAAATGACCTGTTTGGAGCCCCAGAAAACGAAATAAAAAGACGGAACAAGAAGACGGTCGCAGAGAAAAATACGAGCGTAATTAACACGTCCTTCTCTAACGATATTCGGGTAGATCGAAATTGCTAAACCGAGAGTATAGTTCATCTAAGATAAGAAAAAAACTCTGATTTTAAGCCTCCTGTACATTGCGGTCATCTATATATATATAAAAGGAAAGATGTTTGTGTGTGTGTCTGTCTGTCTGTATGTCCTTTATACAAATCCACAATTTTTATCTGATTCTTATCAAACTTTACACAAATATTTTTTAGGCTTCCGGTCAGGTCATGGGCAATTTATTTTTTTCGATTTTCCTCCGATATTGGAAATCAATACCTCGATATATGATCAGGTCTGATCATGATCAGTATTCCAGCCCTTTTATCGTGTTTCTTGCTGCAGAATTTGCTGTAACTTGGTAAAATTATAGTTTTTAGTCTCAAACATTAGCAGATCTTTTCAGAAGACTCATTTTCCCCGATATCGGAAATCGATACCCTCGGTATTATATCGAATCTGATCAAAAACCGATATTCAGCCATCAATATGGCTCATTTTCTCAAATTTTACTCCCGATGAATACGATAAGTTTTCATGGACTTAGGTTAGTTTATCCTTGGATGTCTTATTTGACTCCGATATTGGAAATCGATATCCTATCGGGTCTGATAAAAATCAGGTTTTCAGCCCTTTTATTTTGGTTCTTGCTTCGGGTTTTACTCTAAGTAAATATAATTGTAGTTCTTAGTCTCAGCCATGATACCATTTACTAAGAGGACTTATTTAGCCTTCAAAATTCAGTTTGCGACGATACCGGAAATCAAAATTTGACTTACATCCATTCATTTTAGTAAGTTCTACAGCTTCGAGATCAACCTTTCAACAATAAAGGTTTTTCGTGCTAACGTCCAAAGTGTCTGAGCTCCAGGACCATTGATTAGTTTTAAAGCTTTCATTACACCCGAGCAACGCCGGGCTATATATATATATGCGATTGGTAAATTGTCGCAATTATTTTATTAGGTGCGATTGGTAAAGTGTCGCAATTATTTTATTATTTCAAATATACTTTAAGCTGAGTCTGAGCTCCAGGACCATGGATAGTTTTAAAGCTTTCATTACACCCGAGCAACGCCGGGCTATACTACTAGTACTCAATTATAGGAAAGTCTTCGGGAGTAAACATTGGAGACAAATCCGGAGCCTGGTGTCTGTAAAACGGTTATGTTCAAATTCGTTCTGACGTCAAGCTGTATTGGCTTCTGCCTTTCCTTTGAACGACATCGATTTGCGTGGAGATGGAAGACGTGCTGCGTGAGCAACTGCCGATCTCCCATAAAAACGAAGCAAAACATGGGAAACTATAGTGGGTTATTCGTTATAGTGAAGTGTATGTCTGTTGAAACAGATTAGTTTGATTTGGTTTGGTCTTGTTAGTTAGATCGCCCACTATAAGAGGGGTTAAAAACAAGAAAATCAAATTGTATATAGAAACAATTATATATATATATATATATATACATATATCTCAATTAAAGTTTTTACAAATGAAAGTAATTTTTTTGTTGGTACAAGATTGTTAAAATGTTCATAGCAGCCCTTGCAAGAATGAGTTTATGTGTACGTAGGCAGGGACGTATGTGCATTTGTATGTATGAGCGTTTGTTGTTGAGTAGGAATATCTTTGAAATATTCGCTTAGTCCTAAAGAGTTCCGTTCGGTTATCAAGTATCAAGTATAAGAAAAGGCAGACGGGTAAACTGTGAGAATAAGGAGGTGAGCGAGAAAGACAGAGACAATAATAATAACGATCGCTTGACGTTTGACGACGGACGTGTTTTAATTACGCTCGTATTTTTCTCTGCGACCGTCTTCTTGTTCCGTCTTTTTATTTCGTTTTCTGGGGCTCCGAACAGGTCATTTGGGAATTCAGTCCCGGATGTGATTCTGGCCTTTCCATTGAACGACAAACAAACTTCGCATCGGTTCGCGAAAAGGGTCCGTAAAAGGAATTTGTTTTTGATAATTAAAGATTAGTTGAATTTTTGTTTATATGTTTCCTAGTTTTCTACTGGCCGAAAAACATTTCGCATCGAGGTTTGAAATTTCGCGAGTTGTGTGTGTACTAAACAAAGTTTGTAAATTCGAGAAAATTCTTTTTTTTTTCCTAACAAAATCAATGAGTCAATGCTTAGCATTTGAATTTTTTAAAATCTAGAACTTGTTTTGTTAATTACAAGCAACAGACTAATGATGGAAGGATTCTGAATGTTTTTTTTTGTACAGAGAACTGGCCATTAGCAAGAAAGGATATGGGCGATCTCATCTTCCCTTCGAGGAGGTCTTCAAAACTAATATAAAGGCGTAAACATGGATATCAAAAGGTGGCAAAGACGTCATCAACGATCGTTTACGCTGGAGACGCTATTTACACCGCAGTCTAGATAGGATAGAAGAAACGCAGAAGCGTTCTTGAGAAAAAGAAAAGACGTCTTCACATGCATTTGTTACAATCGAGACTGTCACACCCGCGCGGGTCTGCACAGATACTGTGCTATCATCAGCAGTTTAGGCATGACTTTATAGGCGCAGATCCATGCTCTCCCGAGACCTGACAGATGCCAAACACACTGCAATCAAAACAGCAGTGATGTGTCTTAAGCAAGATATCCTGACGAACCGCGATCTTTTACAAGCAGGTTTTGAATACATAATTTTCCACCTTCAAGACAGGTTGCCGCCTCAAAGCAAGAAAAATCTAGTCAGCCCTGTCACATGTGGCATGTCTTTAATCAATTATAAAAATTCAGAAGTAAATTTTCTTCTTATGTATGTCCTGTCCTTTCAGGACGTAGGCGATCATGGCTTTCCACGTCTCCCTATCCCTGGTGGCTCTTAGCACGCCTTCTCCTGTTACACCATGCAACCCTCATTATGTCATCCACTAACTGAAGCCAATAAATCTAGAATATAAAGGTATAGAAACTATCATGGCCACAATATGAGGGATCAGTTTATATATTGATTGTAATATAGATTTGATCCCCCACTTTATATCCACATAATAATTTCTTATAAACAGTTGGCATATATATTCTTCTTCTATGTGCCTCGTCCTTTCAGGACGTATGCGATCATGGCTTTCCACGTCTCCCTATCCCTGATGGTTCTTAGCACGCCTTCTCCTGTTACGTCATGCAACCCTCGTTCCATCATCCACCCGATTAGGTTCTTCAAACATGTTATCCGCTGCTTTCCTCTGTCTCTTTTTCCCTCTATCTGGCCTGTTAATATCAGGTTTTCCAAACCCTCTTTCCTTATTGCATATTCCAGAAACTTCAGTTGTCTCTTCCTGATGCTCAGGATTAATTTCCTTTCCTAATTATTTAAGGCTAAAAACATTCTTCTTCTATGTGCCCTGTCCCTTCAGGACGTAGGCGACCATGGCTTTCCGTGTCTCTCTATTCCTGGTGACTCTCAACACTCTTTCTTCTGTGACACCGCACAACCTTTGTTCTGTCATCCACCTGATCAGGCTCTTCAAATATGTTATCCGTTACTTTCCTCTGTCTCCTTTTTCCTCTATCTGGCATGTCGGTATAAGGTTCTCCAAGCCCTCCTTCCTCATTGCATGTTCCAGGAACTTCAGTTGTCTCTTCCTGATGCTCACTATTAATTTTCTTTTCGTTGCCATTCTTTCCAACACCTCATCATTGTTTACATGCTCGGTCCATGATATCCACAGCATCCTTCTGTAGAACCACATTTTCGCTGCTCAAGTGTTTCCTTAATCTTTGATGATATTGTCTAACATTCGCTGCCATATTGGAGAACTGACATCACGTACCAATCTAGTACTCTCTTCTTTGTTTCTAGTGAAAGTTTCCTGTGTCTTAATACTTTACTAAGCTTCTGGAACGCGTCCTTCGCCATGCCAATTTGCCTTCGGATCTCTGTGTCGCACTTTCCGTTATCTGTTATAACACTTCCCAGATATTTAAATTTTTGTACTTGCTTGATTTTAGTATCCCCCACTTGTATTTGGTATTTTGGGCTGCTCTTTTTGCTGATGACTATGTATTCAGTTTTCTTGCAGTTTATTTGTAGTCCTTTCTTGTCACTCTCTTCAGCTACTTTCTGTATGAGGTCTTGTCGTTTCTTTTCCGTGTCTGCTATCAGCACTGTATCATCTGCATATCCTATGTTGTTTAAATTGTGACCTCCGATAACAAATCCAGGGTCTTCTAACATCTAGGGTCCTCAGAATAGTCTCGCTGTACAAGTTGAATAGATCCAGTGAAAAGACACATCCTTGTTTCACGCCCCTTCCTATCTTTGTATTTTTTTAAATCGTATCACCTCGAGCAAGGCGGTAACGCCACTGATGTGCAGGGGGCTACGTAATAGTGAAAAGATTGGAAAAGAGAAAGCCGCATCCTAAACAGGGAACATCTATCTACTATCTGCTGGATTCATTATCTGTCTGTATGCAGGCAGTTTGCTGCCAGTAGAGATTCTTGATTACTCTTATGTCTTTCCTAAATATGTCGAGACTGCTGAGCATCTACATAAATTCTTTGTGGCGTATTTTTATCGAAATCACTTCAAATATCTTGGTGCATGGATCAGTAATATGAAGGCATTGCAATTTGATGCAGGTCCTTGTGCTTCGGTAGTGTCAGTCAACAAGGCTCGAAGAAAATTTGTCCTCGATTCCTTTGTTCGAATCTATTTTTAAACAACGATCTCAAAAATTGGTTGTACATAACTAACAAGTACTTCTAAATCAGTTTGGCTCTATTGCTACCATCCATATGATAGTCTCGAGCTGGGCATTTTTCGGCCAAAAAGCTCATCCTGCTATATCAATTACGACTGAGTAGCAATTTGGATCCTGCTGCTTTCTCCATGGTTTCGGCCTTGCGACATATTTTAGCTACGCTTAGTAAATTACCATAGGAGGCTGAACAAAAAGCATTCTGTGATAGGGGAAGTTTCGCCCAATACCGCAAGTTGCCACAAAACAAAAAGAATAATCTCAAATCCCATGACAAGTTTTCAAACTTTTTAGATTAAGATTTTCATAGAGATTTCATGCATGTACACAACATAGTTGGATGTGCGTTGTGGTACAGTGGATATCGGCTCGGAACGAGAAACCGGGTAGCCGAGTTCGAATTCCAGCTGAATCCATTGTATTCACTTACGCGCAAATACCCTTGAGAAAGGTATTAATCCGTCTCTTCCTTCCAGTTATGGGTTAAATAGCAGGACAGATTGGGTTCTATAGCCTTGGTCGGCAACCAGTCTACCGCAGAAAGCAATGGCAACCTACTGCGGGATAATCTTCTGCCCAGTCAGTCATGTCTCTTTCGAGACATGATCGCCCAAGCGTGTATCACGTATGGCACTTAACTGACTGACACAACATAAGCTCCTTGTTGGATAAAGATATCAACTGCACCCTACAGATAATCATAGTAGTTGTTGTTTGGAGAGATAGGTAGCCAGATGTAAGTGGTAACACGGTCGCAGAAATTGTCTGTTAGCTATTACAGGGTTCTCTGGCTTGTGTGGCAAGGTGCAGAATTCTGTTACCAGACACAGGATCTTCCAGCGGCCACCCACTTAATCCAGAGCAGCATGACCACCTCAAGGCAGATAATGTAATCCTTTGTGTTGATTCTGAGGGCCTGTGAGAAAATGAAAGGCAACATCACTAGTGATAACTCTAAACAAATTCGTAATCACCATTACACTGATCAAACTCTTTCCAAATCCTTTGCATTGTCCTCGGATTGGCAGCCAAATACTCTGAAAGGCAGTGAATTGCATTATAATGCTCTTTTTCACAAGTAACGCTGGCCAAATGAGCCTGCTATGCTGTACAGTCGACAAAATCAAAAACAAATAAGACACATGCGTGAAACTATAATTATCAAATAGAACAGTCAGCCTCAATGCAGTAGTTGAAGAATGCGTTGTGCATGAAAATCCGAGTTTAGCTACCGACGAGGAATGCGATATATATTTATTAATATATGGTTTACAGCTCTGTCATATTGCATCGAGACTATTTTAATAACAGAAGCACTGAATGCACGATATTGTGGACTCAGAATAGGTCCGGAAGAAAACTCGAACTCTGGAATTAGTGAAACATATATATTAAACGGAAAACAAATACAAGAGTGCTACACTTCAGTCTGACTACCAAGTATTAGACCGGGGTGACTCAATCAAACTTAACTCCACTCCGAGGGGCATATTCTCCCGGTATTCATAATGATAGGAAGAGTTCATTATCGCCCAAACAGGGTAGATCCCATAACATATATATATATTGGAGTAGATAGACTAAACTATCGCCCGGTTCACACTCCACCCACGTCTATTGAAAAGGTGAAGAGGCTCATCCCTTGTTCCCTGTTTAGGATGTGGTCTCCGGCTTTCTCTTTTCCAATCTTTTCACTCCTACGTAGCCCCCTGCGCTTCAGTGGCGTTACCGCCTTGCTCGGGGTGATATGATTAATATATATATATATATATATATATATATATATATATATATATATATATATATATATATATATACGCTCTCACACCCTGATTGAGCACTCTGGAAGAATGGTAGACTTTGAAAAACAGTAGCTACTCTAGCATATACGCATCGTTCATTCAGCAATGAATTAGAACACTTTCAGCTATTGGGCGTGTATAATGATAATATATACGCTAAAAAGTCTGCAACCTTCTACCGAACGCCCATAGATCAGAGGTAGAATCGCCGACTGACGCCAATTCGGGCGGGTTTCAATCCTGGGTAAAAAGCAATCGGCTGTCTAACCGTACTGATGAGCTGTGATACAGTCTGTCTGAGGAAGACTTTATATATATAGGTTGGATTTTAGTTTATTTTTTAAAGTGAGATTTTGTACTACATCATTAGTAAAGGTGCTGTAATATTTAGGTTAGAATTAAAATTATAAGTAAGTATGGTATACTAAGATATATTGTAGTTAAGAAAACTAAATAAGTATCGTGTGGGTCATTTATTTTAGTAAAATAATTTTTAAGTTTAAGTTATATTGGAGGATAACTTATAAATGAAACATTGTAATTAATTAAAATTTTAAAGAAAAATGTTTTTGATGTTTACATAAAACGTTCAATCCATCTCTACGATTCAATAGGAATCGTAGAGATGGATTGAACGTTTTATGCAAACATCAAAAACATTTTTCTTTAAAATTTTAATTCTTTGATTTTAGGGAATCTTAAAATATGCAGCTATTCATTCAAGCACAGAGGGCAGATGTTGTAGAACAACTTACAAATTCTTGTTTTTCCAAAATTTTCGATTTTACTTTAGGGTTTTGTTTGCATCTTTCAACTTCCAGAAATACAAAGAAAAGGAATTTTTGGTTTCAGTACGTGTTGTTTTTGAAGAAAATTAAATGCAAATACCAACGCTGTTAAAAAGTGTTCTTAGTAGATCCAATGTAAACTTTTATTAATTATTGGGTTTTCATTTGGTGTTATATTACATTGGTACACAATAGAATTTGTTAGAAACCTATTTTCTAGTGGGCAATTGTTAAGATTTTGACAATTATATTAATTTGTATTATTGTTATTTTCATTATTTGAATAATTATTGTTACTTTGCTTACATGTGCTGATTTAAGATTTTACTATTATGATTTTTAATAATTTTTTCCAGATTATTTGTACAACTTAATTTAAGAATATTATATTAAACATTTTACTCAGAGTGTTATTATTAGGGAAATGTTTCTGAATTAAAGTGAGGAACTTCCGCTCTGCCTTGGTGCTAACCATTTGGTTAAAAGGAGGGTTTTACTAAATGATTTTTCTATTTCTATTTTTCCAATTATAGTCTTATTTTTTATTTAATATCATGATTTTTATACTCGCTATTCCTTAGGACATTATTATAAAACACTTATATTTATAAAATACTTCCTCACTAGAAAAGTTTTTACTAATTCTATATTCTATGGAGAAGGGTACATGTTTGATTATACTAGGGGGTGAGTAGACTTTGAGTGGATGTATAATGGATATTCGTTAGGTTTTATGCATGACTGATAAGCATCTTTTACTAAGTGTAGTGTTACATCAAGGAAATTTACTACTTTTAAACTAATGTTGATTATTACTTTTAGGTTTAAACTTTTGAATTCTCTATGGATTAGTTTTCTAATTTTATCAGTTTTAAAATGCTCAGGTGTAAAGACAAGTTAAAGTGTAACTTTTCAGCAGTTAATGTTCCTCATACTAACTTCGAGCGAGTTGCCTTGGGTGGAAATAACTGGAGAAGCTTGTGTCAGATTTGTATGAGAAATGTTGAAAGACAACGACGAAAAGCCCCAGTAAATATTCTTGTTCTTGTTCTTGTTCTTGTTCTTGTTCTTCTTCTTCTTCTTCTTCTATGTGCCCTGTCCCTTCAGGACGTAGGCAATCATGGATCTCCACGTCTCCCTATCCCTTGTGGCTCTTAGTATGTTTGCTCCTGTTGCTCCTGGCAACCCCCGTTCCGTCATCCACCTGATCAGACTCTGCAGATATGTTATCCGCTGCCTTCCTCTGTCTCTCCTTCCTTCTATCTGACCAGTCAGTATCAGGTTCTCCAGGCTCTCCTTCCTCATTGCATGTCCCAGGAACTTCAGTTGTCTCTTCCTGATGCTCAGCATCAATTTCCTTTTTGTTGCCATTCTTTCTAACACTTCGTCGTTGCTTGTATACTCAGTCCACGATATCCGTAGCATCCTTCTGTAGAACCACATTTCGGCCGCTTCCAGTTTTTTCCTCATTTTCGATGATATTGTCCAGCATTCACAGCCGTACTGAAGAACTGACATCACGTAGCAGTCTAGCACTCTTTTCTTCGTTTCTATTGAGATCTTCCTGTGTGTTAGTATTTTGCTCATCTTCTGGAACGCGTCCTTTGCCATGCCAATTCGCCTTCGGATCTCTGTGTCGCACTTTCCATCTCCTGTTAGTTGTTGCTATGTCCAAAGACCCTTGCTGTTGCACAATACGTGGGCTTATATGCAGGTCACTAAAGGACTGAAGTCTCACAGGCGACATAAGCATAAAGATCCTAATACATCGAAATTGACGAGAGGTTCTATCATATATACATAGTGTTGACTTGCGATAATGTTTAGCGCCAAAATTGTTGATTTTTCAGTTCTTTTACTGATAAAAGGTATTTTGGCAAGCAGTTTTCTTATCGTAAAGTGCTCGATATCAGGGTGGAGATGGCGTGTTGACAGGTTAAATGCAAAAAATTTGTCACTTTAACTGAGCAGGTTCATTCTGACTTCGAAATTTTGTGAGAAGACTGTTATGATGTCTTCAGTCATCGAGGCTGGATTTCTTTTGCAAAAAAAAAAAAAAAAAAAAAATCAGCCCCGACGATTGAAGATCTCATAACGGTGTCCTCATGAAACATCGAAGACGGCATGAACCTGCTCAGTTAAAGTGACAATTTGTTTGCACGCACACACACACACACACACACACACACACACACACACACACACACACACACACACACATTATAAGGAAGTGAAAGAACAGATAGATTAAAAACCTGTTGTTCATGCATTTACTTTTATAAAAAGTGCTCAATACAGAGTAGAGCTTAATATTGTAATTTTGTTATTACAATGGCTTATAATAGTATTGTATCACTGCACAAATATTTCCATGTTTCAGAACAATAGTGTTCTTCTTCAGGTGATATTTTAAAAATACATAGTGAAAATGATTTATTTTAGAAAATATGAGAGGAATTCATGATGATTTAGAAAATTGATGTGATGTGGTAGGAAGAAGTTAAACAATATGATTGTGGTTGTGTCAGTATTACTCAATCAAAAG
This sequence comes from Ascarosepion bandense, assembly GCA_037127315.1. Lineage (NCBI taxonomy): Eukaryota > Metazoa > Mollusca > Cephalopoda > Sepiida > Sepiidae > Ascarosepion > Ascarosepion bandense. The sequence goes on from JBBBDQ010001389.1 coordinate 5,764,677, forward strand.
TGAGAATAAGGTTGAACTATGGAGTTGAAAATTTAGGTCTCGTGGAGAACATAGTTGCTTATTTTTTCTCGAAAAAACAAGAATCTGTAAATCATTCTATGACAACTGCCTATGAATGAAAAGCAGGAGATTATAAATTTCCCTTAAAATCAAGTACTACTAAACCATAGAAATGAATTGACAGTTTTACGTAAATACAGCAAATGTTTCTCTTTAAAATTTAATTAATTATAATTTTCATTTTGAACATATGCGCTAATATTATTTAAAAATTATTTTATTAAAATCAATGACCCACACAATACTTATTTCGTTAAAACTTATTTCGTTTCATAACTCTAATATACTTAGTATACCATAATTGCTTAATTCTAATTTTAACCTAAATAATCCAGCCCATTTGACAGTTGAAATAGTATAAAATTAAATTTTTAAAAGACTTAACTTTCAATCTGCTGTTAAAAACTATTGTCTACTCATTTGAATAATACAGGCGGGGGATACTAGAATCAAGTAAGTACAAAAATTTAAATACGTAGGAAGTGTTCTAACAGGAGATGGAAAGTGCGACAAAGAGATTCGAAGGCAAATTGGCATGTCGAAGGACGCGTTCCAGAAGCTGAGTAAAATATTAAGACACAGGAAACTTTCACTAGAAACAAAGAAGAGAGTACTGGATTGCTACGGGATGTTAATTTTTCAATACGGCAGTGAATGTTAGACAATATCATCGAAAATTAGGACAAAACTTGAAGCAGCGAAAATGTGGTTCTACAGAAGGATGCTGCGGATATCGTGGACCGAGCATGTGAACAACGATGAGGTGTTGGAAAGAATGACAACGAAAAGGAAATAAATAGTGAGCATCAGGGAGAGACAACTGAAGTTCCTGGGACATGTAATGTGGAAAGAGGGCTTGGAGAACCTGATACTAACAGGCAAGATAGAGGGGAAAAGAGACAGAGGAAAGCAACGGATAAAATATTTGAAGGGCCTGATCAGGTGGATGACAGAACGGGGGTTGCGCGGTGTTACAGGAGAAAGCGTGCTAAGAGCCACCAGGAATAGGGAGACGTGGAAAGCCATGATCGCCTACGTCCTGAAAGGACAAGGCACATAGAAGAAGAAGAAGAAGAAGAAGAAGAAGAAGAAGATGTTCCTAACATGTATCTTATTCAGATAAAATAAGAAGTGTCATGTTTTGACATTAAGTAACTATGGTCTTCACTCAATAACTCTTTAATAATTATATATATTATAGATATTATATATATATATATATATTAATTGAAGAGAACACCTTTGGAAACTACGTAAACCTAAGTAATTAGCGCATATACTAGGTCACAAAAATCTCCTAAGTCGGCCAAGCACAGAAATGAATACAATATTGGAACCAGTAATACGGAATGCTGGAAAAAATTAGTGTGAAAAGATTGCAATATGAGCTCTGGTAAATAATGCTTGCTGAGACATTAGGTTATAAGTCCCAGAAATTCGCATACTTTTCTCCTCAAGGATAAATGGCTCAGTGGGTATAGGCTTTCACCCAAAGAATTGTGAGTTCAATACCTGGCTACAGCATTGGTAAACAAATAACTTAAGTTATTGAGAGTTGAGTTAAAGGGGGTTACATAGGAGGAAAGAAATGCGAAAAAAGGGGGTTACATAGGAGGAAAGAAATGCAAAAGCGTGACAGGTTATAGGGGGTGTCAGGAAGTGGGTAAGAGAAGGATGAGAATACTGATGAGAGTGGAGTGGACGGAGAAAGAAGCATGAGAGAGAGAGGATGCAAGTTAGTGAGACAGGAGATGACTATTGACTTTACATTTAAATTCTTGGAGATTGTAACTGTCGGGGAAGCAAGTAAACGGAAGGGAATTCCATAGGCGGGAAGTGTGAGAAAAGAAACTGATGGAGTAGAATTTGCTTTTACATTTTATTGGCTTCACAGTAAAAGGGTGGGACCTAGTTGCAATTCTTGTGGCTCAAGTAAATTCATATATAGGGGGCACCAGTGAACTAAGTTCATCGGAGCAGAAACTGTGAAAGTATTTGTAGAAGAGACACAGTGAAGCCACATTGCGCCGATGAGAAAGTGACTGTATCTGAGCTGCCAAGTCGGGATCGATCACATTACAGATTCTCCGTTGGATTTTGTCAAGGACCCCTAGGTGGATAGCAGGAGCACCAGACCAGATAGAGCAGCAGTATTTAATGAACGGGCGGATGGTAGATTTATATATGTGCAGGATTGTTTCAGATGGGAAAGACTTCCTGACCCTACACAGAGAACTGACTTTCTTAGCAGCGGATTTAGATATGGATTCTATATAGTCATTCCACTTGAGGTCTGTTGTGAGAGTTCATCCGAGAAGGCGCAGTGTTTTGCTTTCAGGAAGACTAGCCTGATCCATGCTAATGGGGTGGGGGTGGGGGTAAGACCAATTGTATGTAAAGGTTAATACATCTCAGCTTCGTTTTGGAAGCATTAAAATTCAAATCAAATTAAATTTAGCAGTTATATATTTTTTTTAAATATTAACAATATTAATTGAATAATAGCTAACAACTCTGTTAGATTCGCACCATGATGTTTCACCTGTCATCACCTGCAAGGTAATGTGCGTTTCACTTGCATTGCCATGGTGATTACCAGTAAAACCGGTCTATTTTTTTCAAGATATTCGACATTTTTGCATAGATTTGTGTTCTTGATACTTGTATGCACTTTGTTTTATGTAAAAAGTGAAAAATACAGGTGTTTTGTCGAAATATTGTTAAACACTATCTCCTTTCTGGAAACAGCGCTCTTCTTGAGGTCTTGGGAAAAAATTGGAAGAGTATACGCCAGTCATTGTGATTATCAATAATGATAGTAAAAAAGCAAGAGAGAAACAGACAGATTGTCTGTACGTAACTCAGAGAATAACGCCGTTTTAAAGACAAAACGTCTGGTGGCAGACTTTCGGAAAAATGCCAATGTCAGTCCATTTGGTTATCGGTGGGGTCTTGTGTATAGGAATGATGTGCACTGTTATACCCCAGTGATCGAAATAAAGGTTTCAGTTCAAAATTCCTATCATCTGATGAAGGCTGGAGCGTACAAAAGCCGAAACAACATAAACATGGCAATGAAGATGAGGGCAATATTCCGACCAATGTAAATAATCTTTTGTTAAATATAACAGACAAGGAAAATTTAATAAACTTTTTATTTATTTTTTCCGCCATTTTTTAAAAATTTAGAGTGAGAGAGTAAAGGAGTAAATAAGTTGTCCATTGTTGAAAGTGTTTTCGGCTACTTCTTTAGCCATTTTCAAAGTGGTTTGTTTTAGGTGCTGTTAATTTCTCTTCTTGATTTGACTGTTTAATATGTATTTTAGTTTTGTGCGGTTTTAAATGGATGTGCGTTGTGGTGCAGTGGATATCGGCTCAGAACGAGAAATCGGAGAGCCGAGTTCGAATTCCATGTGAATTCGTTGCATTTACTTACGCGCAAATATCCTTGGTAAATGTATTAATCCATCTCTTCTCCCTCCAGCTATAGGGTAAATAGCAGGACAGATTGGGTTCTATAGCCCTGGTTGTCTACCACAAAAAGTTATGGAGAACTAGTGCGGGAAAATATTTTGCCCAGTCTGTCATGTCGAGACATGATCGCCCAAGCGTGTAAAATGTATAGCACTTAATTGATTGACTTGTGTGGAGAGGGTGAGTAAAATTGTTTTTTGCGCATGCACGTTCACAGTATCTCTCCTAAACTAGCAACGCCACCCCAGCAGAGACTACTGATCTTCTACTGTTGCCCTAGTGAGAGTGACCTGGCGTACGACATCCCTGAGTGTTATGCCAGCTACTCGGCAGCGGACAGGAGACACATCCATCCATATCCAGGAGTTTATAGATGCTGCCCAGATCATAATCATTGGCTTATTGTTGCCCACCTTGAACGACATTTCTAACTCTCTATGTCGCGACAGAACAGAAAATATAATGAAAGACAGCACGCATCCCGGGTACCACATGTTTTGATACGTTATCCTGGATGTGCGTTGTGGTACAGTGGTTATCGACTCGGAACGAGAAATCAGGGAGCCGAGTTCGAATTCCAGCTAAATTCGTTGCGTTCACTTACACACAAATACCCTTGGAAAAGGTATTAATTCATCTCTTCCCTCTAATGATGGGTTAAATAATAGGACAGATTGGCTGATAATCTTCTGTCCAGTCAGTCAAGCCTCTTTCGGGACATGATCGACCAAAGCTTGTATCACATATGTCTCTTAACTGACTGACTAACCAAAGGTGACCTGTTAGTTCTGTGACAAAACGTTCTAAGACAGCTTTTTATTCAAGTCAGTCAGTCAGTTAAGTGCCATACGCTTGGGCGATCATGTCTCGAAAGAGACATGACTGACTTGGCAGAAGATTATCCCGCAGTAGGTTGCCATTGCTTTCTGCGGTAGACTGGTTGCTATCGAAGGCTATAGAACCCAATCTGTCCAATTTTATGACTCATAGCTAGAGGGGAAGAGATGTATTATATTATTAAGTAGTAATTAGTGGGGGATCGGTTTATTACTTCATAACAATAAAAAACCGATCCCCAACTTTATGCCCAGTAGCAGTTTTAATTATATTCCCAACTATTATATTCAGTCTGTCAGTTAAGTGCCATACGTGATACACGCTTGGGCGATCATGTCTCGAAAGAGACATGACTGACTGGGCAGAAGATTATCCCGCAGTAGGTCGCCATTACTTTCTGCGGTAGACTGGTTGCCAGCCAAGGCTATAAAACCCAATCTGTCCTGTCATTTAACCCATAACTGGAAGGAAGAGACGTATTAATACCTTTCCCAAGGGTATTTGCGCGTAAGTGAATGCAATGAATTCAACTGGAATATCGAACGGATCCTCGATTTATCGTTCCGAGCCGATATCCACTGGACCACAAAGCACATCCTTTTATTCAAGGGCTCTGTGTAAAATCGACACATCCGCAGTTGCCAATTTTCAATGTATTTTAAATGTTATTAATATATTCGATGTTTATCGTGTGCTTATTTCAACTGGTGGTGGGGTGCATGTTGAAGAATAAATAAAAATAAATTCAAGATACCTGTTAAAATTTCACAATTTTGCTACATGAATTTTCTGATTGAAGAAATTCATTACGTTTTCTCAGGCTAGAAGATGCCTGCATAAGTTTCTCTATCAACTTTAACAATATCTTCTGCTTCTTCTTCTTCATGTACCGTGTCTTTTCAGGATGTAGGCGATCAAGGACTTCCACTTGGCCCTGTCTCTTGTCGCTCTCA